>JAKTWV010000042.1:0-112821 GCA_030582235.1 Ruyongia ponderosae | reverse complement strand
TTCATGTGTTACTACCAGTGAGAGAATAAGTTATGAAGGATATAAAAGAGAAGGTTCCCTAAGTTTAGGTTGCTGTCTTCTTGTGTTTATAGGTTAAGAGAATTCATACTATAAGTTTAACGTATCTACATTGTTCCAGTGTGTTGTAGCTGTTTTAGCTTCCATAGAAGATATAATTCAACACATAGAAGATATAATTCAACAGTTATGTGCTCCTGCTCCTCTAAACTCATTTCTAATTTGAAAGAAACATGGAATACCCCCATTCCAAGGATCGGCCATTATCTGTAGAGATTGAGCGATTGGGTCTGGTGCCTTTCATGTTGTCCGTCAAAGATATCAACTTGTGCTGGGTTCTCTGATTATGTTATTTAGTTCTACGTTCTACAGGATAGGGCTGTACAAAGCAATACTGCTCAATCTAGAAGAGAAAGTTGAATGAAAGCGTGGACTAGAAAACGTTGACTGATATCATCATCACTCCAATACCTCTCTGTATGATAAGAAGCATGACTAGGCATGAGCATGATCATAAAAGTAAGAATCGCTTTATCAGTAAGTACAGCATATTTAGCTTCTGAATTTGTTGAATTGTATCTTCTATGGAAGCTAAACAGCTACAACACACTGTAACAATTTATAGTATGAATTCTCTTAACCTATAAACACAAGAAGGTAGCAACCTAAACTTAGGGAACCTTCTCTTTCATATCTTTCATAACTTATTCTCTTGAAATAGATCTCTCAGGTAGGGACACTTCTTGCTTTTATAATCATGAAGATTTTCATCTTCCAACAGAATTTTGGGTACAAAAATTCTTGTTTGGTTTTAGCTTTTCTATTATTTTTGTTAATTGCAAGCATTTATGTTAGACCTGATCGCGATGAGCATTCTGATACCAATTTTATGGCGGGTTCACTTAGAAAAATGCTGGGCTAAACGATGTTTGATGTGTTTAAAAGGGTTGGTGGCAGGTTGGAAAGCGAAGGATTGGAATTTGGAAGAGCGCAGAAAAAAATAAACAAACACAAAACCACAAAACCACAAAACCATGTGTCTTCTGTAAGTAGACTGGACTTCTCTGATTGGATCTAACAATTGTAAGCGTCTCGAAAGAGGTACGAACAACCTAAAGGTATTGGTAGAATTATAATCAGAAAAGAACTTGTATTCTATATAAAGAGGGATTGAACCTAGAAAGTAGGGAAAGACCCATTATATAGAAGAAATGGATTTCAACCAGAAAGTGGACGTTGACTAAGGCAGCTAATAGTGCATAAGCGCTATAGATGGAAAGTCAGAGAAGTAGGGTAATCATCATGGTTAAATGAGGATAACACAACCACAAAACCACAAAACCACAAAACCACAAAACCACAAAAAAGAAAAAAAGAAAAAAAAAGTATTGGTAATAGTGTTTATTGCAAAGTAGTGTTTATTGGTTCCTTATGAGTTTTGATTGATATGATTTTTGAATAAATGAACACTCAACAACTTAGCTACCGATCAATGGGCATCATTGTATGCAACAAGTAGACTCTGTATTGGCAGAAAATCCATTCAGATAGATTTTTTTCATCGCAACCTTGGGGAAACATCCGGACACATTTGTTATCTTCAAATTGCAACAGCTTTATCCCCTTTTTGCCACCCTAATTACTCCTTGCTCATTCTAAGAAAAGCACTAGTTTGACGATGGATAAATTGGTGAACATCAAAGTATCGTACAAAGATACACACAAGTTGATTCACGTGAACGCCACTGAGATATTCAGTGATGAGAACTTTCTCATTGATCTGGTAAGGGCTGAGTTGAAGCTTGCGGATAACAAGATCTTTACATTGAAACGCAAGTCTAAAAGATCCAAAGACTATGTCTCATTGGAGACAAAAGCTGATTACAAGTCGCTGAAGAGAAGCTTGGATGTCAAAAATCATCTGAAACTTCTGGTTATTGAACTGCCTGAGAGGTTATCGACAGATGCGGATCCCAAAAATGTCACTAGAGCTGAATTTTTGGAGCTTGTCGATAAAGTCACCCAAATTCAGAAGCGTGTTGATGATAGTGTTATTACTGCTACAGAGATCGTTAATGAACTTGACGAAGCTGAGGTTGGGCAAAGTGATCCTCAAACACTCAAATTCTGCAACTGCTGCTCAGCTTTTGGTAAGATATCAGAAATCACTGGTGTAGGTTATAAATGCTTGGAGTGCTTCGATTATGACCTTTGTACTGAATGTTATAACACTGAAAAGAGCTCAGAAGGCCATTTGCCAAGCCATAGAATCATTGCTGTGAATGATGGTTTCAGGATTGAGGCTGAAAACAACACCAATAGAAAGTATCCCTCAGATGTTGATTATGAAGCCTACGTCAACCAAGGCATCTACTGCGACGGTTGTGGTGAGCCTGGCGATTTGAGTAGTGAAATATGTCTGACTGGTGTTCGCTATAATTGCAAGCAATGCTTTGATTATGATTTGTGTTCGAAATGTTATCACTCCAATAAGGAAAGTGGCTACCATAAAGCATCCCATAAATTTAACAGAATTCTGCCTAGAAACGTCATCTCTGAGGCAAAAAATGACCTCATTTATTTGGATATCAATACATCTTTAGCTGAAAGAGATGATTTCATGAAGGAAATCACTGATCTAATCAAAACCTTTGATACAGTCTCAAAGATTGCGGAATTGAAAAGCTCTTACAAGAAGTTTCATGAGTTGCTTGAGCTATCTGACCTTGACGAAGGTGCTTTATTTAGAAAAGCAAAATCGACTAATGTGTTTTCTGAAAATAAGTATGTCTCTGAGACTGCTAGTTTTTCATCAGGAAGTTCAGTGGCTCAAGTTCAAAATGTGAATTTCATCGTTGGTGTCTCGAAGAGCCTTCATAATATTGTTTTTAGCTTGAAGAATAACGGTGAGATGAGATCTCCAAAGAACCTAACTCTCAGGTTTTTTGTAGAAAAGAATGGGCTTAAATTGAACATTTCTGTTGGTCCACATCACATCATTCCAGGTGCTCAGAAGAGGTTGTACTTTAATTTGAATGGCATTGAGTCTGATTTTGATCTCAACCACGATACCTTTACCATTGAGCTACTGGAAGATGATTTGATTTATGCATCAGGAATCTGCAGTGATGGGTCAGGAGTGGTATCTTTGGTGAAATTGCAGTCTGAAGATGAGTCAGATGAATCTCAAGATTGCCTTCTGAACTCGTTATCTTCCTCCTCTGGTGAAACGTTTGTTTCTTTATCTGGTAGCGTGGATGTGCCATCGGTATCAAGTCCAAGTATCACTGAAACATTGACAGCTGAGTTTGATACAGATAGTATTATTAGTGTTGACTCTGAAATGGAAGATGCGAGCGATTCTGATGGAAAGTTTGAAGATTATGAGGTATTATCTACAACCGATTATAACAGTGATTGATTTAGATGATGTATGGGAGTTTATAAGTTTCGGTTTTCGGGTTGGTGATTACATATTAAGCAATCTGTCTGAGTTGCATGCTCAGCTTTTATTAGTGTTTTTTTTTTATTTATCTAATTTTACTTAGCTATTACTACCTACTTAGTTAGCTTTTTTTATATCTGTGTTGTTTTGTTTCACTCAATATGTTTGGGCTTCTAATATAAGCTACAATATTGACAAGTTTTGAATAAGCTGGCCATGTACTGTATCTATTGTGATGTAATGTATTTTTTCTTTGCAATTAACCTAATCTTTTATGGTGTGGGATAATGATTCATAGAATTTTTCAAACAAATACTCTACGTCCAACCCCTCAATTTTCAGCTCTTGAACTTGTCTGTTGATGACCAAAAGTGCGTCCTGGAAGTTCCCTTTAGCTGTGTTTTTGATAATTATTCTCTTCATCATGTTGATGTGTTTCTTGATCTCTTCTAGCCCCCATTTTATCAAAAAACTCAATGACGATGGGTTCAATTTGTTTTGAGAAGTGAAAGACTCTTTGAATAGTTGAATTGAAGCCTTGATATTTTGAAATCTAACGATTGATACGTCTATAATATAATCTTTCAACTGAAATTTTCCATTGATGTCCACTGGTTCTTCAATTCTGTTTAATAAATTCCCAATGACAGCTGATCTATTTGTCAGGAAAATATTTTGTGCAATTTCAGCATGCCCCAAAGTGCAGAGATTTCCAATAATTCTCCGCAGAGTTTTGGTATCATATTCAGACTTCATTGAATTGATCAAGGTCTGGACAATAGAATCTCTTCTGGATTGAATCTTAAGCTTGATTATATTTGCGAACAATTGGTCACGTTCGTTGACATCATTTAAGTTGTTTAATCTCGACTCTAGACCGCTCAAAGACTCAATAGCTTTCTCAAAATTCTGTTGAAAGATTACGACATCAGTCTCGTCAACAGAATCATCAAGCTTTTTCAATATTTTTAAATTATTGGAGTTCATATCTAGACTTCTTGATCTGTTATGCATTTGAGAACTAATACCTTGCAATATATTGTTTGAACTACTTCTTTTGTTGAATGATTGTCTATTTGAAGTCCCATTTGGATTATCAATTGAAATTAAGTTCATCGAGTCCCTAAGTTGCTTCTGCTTGAGATTTTCTGCCTCTGATATTTCTCTCAGCTCGTTCTTTGCCTTTTTGTATCCTGATATGATTTTTTGATAATGATCTAATCTGTCAGTTTGATAAATATAACTTAAAGTGTTATATCTTATATTGATTGTATAGATATCATCTCTGCTGTTATTTTCCAATTCAATCAATTGAATCTCTCGGAGTGGCCAGCACTGATCTGATACCAATGACTTCTGAATATTTTCCACTTTGGTACTTTTGGACTTTCTTCTTCTTGTAGCTATCAAAATCAAATCATTTAATAAGAATATATGAGCAGGTTGAAGTATTTTGAAAGTTGCAGCATTCAGTTCATGCCAACGGCCAGATTCCGTTATTATATGACGACCAGGTATGGCAGCTATGTATTTCTGAGCACCATCGACGTGTTTAAACAAACTGTTCATTTCATTGGCCCACATCTTCTCCAGTACAAGGATGCTTGAGCGATCTTTAGCTCTCTTAGAGTGGGCAGATCCACTCTGTTCTAACTCTAATTGTACTCTCTTTTCAGCACTTTGCTTCATTTGGGATGTGATCTGGGAAAGCTCACTGATGCTATTTCTCAAGATTTTTAGCTCTGAATCAGTTTTGAGTAACTCATTTGAAGAGTTCAATAACAGCTCGTATGTTTGGTTTGAAGTTGACTTGATATCATTTGTAATTTTTTTGTTCAAAGAGGTTAAGTTGGAGCTGAACTTCTCTATGTCAGAAGCTGTTGAGTCTGCAAGCTTGAGTGAGATGAATTTATCAGCTTCAAAGTCTGGGTCACTCAAGAGTTTTATAACTTCAGGGTTATGTAGATCAATCCCTTTTGATCCAGGTCTCGTTGGAACTGTTGACCTCTCGAGATTGTACTGTTCATGAGAGCCTTCGTTATTCTGGTATTGAAGAAGCACGGAAGACGGAATAGGAGGAGCATTTCCTTCGCTGTGGTGGAACGGTATGTCATGTTGATGGACTGACATTCTTCTTTGCATCAGCTTTCCAACCTTCTCCTGATCCCTCTTGTCGATGGAGGGAAGGGTGGTGGCACCAGCGTTGAAGGCAGCAGCATTGAGCCCAGCATAGGGGTTGATCTTGCTGGATTGTGTTTTATTGTTGGATTGTATTGGCCTCTGGCTTCTCATCTCAGTATTTGGGAGTGCTTAGGCTGTGTGTCTTCTTCGTTAATGTTTGTTGTTTGTTGTGAATTTTCGAAATTTGTATTTTGTGTACGAGAGTGTTTTTTTTTCTTGAAAAATAAAAACGCATAGTAGCTAGTATAAGCTAACCCAATTTACTATAACTGCCTACCAATCAACATTGGAATATTTAGAATGGAAGGTGAACGTATGTGCTCTTTGTGGAGAACTGCTCAGAAGATTGATTTACTAACTCCAATGATGTTGTTGAATTTAGAACAGAGATTCAAGCAAAAATGCAAAGATCTCAAAAAGAGGATATTTGAAATTGAAGAAAATAACAAAGTTGCCTCTTTGGCAATCAACAGAACAAATGTTGCCATCAAAAGAATACAGCTAGAGTACTCAATCTTACTGGAGAGACTAGAGAGAAAGTCTGTTTTCCCGGAAGGAGACTTTTTTGAACCTCCAACCGTATGTAGTTTATTGTTTTGGATCATTTTCAATATTTTGGATACCTAAATTACTAACCAGCACTTTGAGTAGGATATTGAAATATCAGAGTCTAAAAAGACAGTTACAAAAAGAAAGAAACAATCATTGACTCCTGGTCAGGTACGAGACCCAGATTTGCCAAAGAGACCACTTAACCCTTATCTGATGTACGTATTTGGACATTCTCTTCTTGATCCTTTTCTGTTTTACTAACAATTTGACTGCAACAACTAAGATTTTGTGAAATAGAAAAACCAAAGTTCAGAAAGGAAGCCGAAGATGAAGGCAGACAGATCGATTTATCAAAAACATTAGGTGAGGCTTGGAAGCTTTTGGATGATGAAGGCAAAAAGCCATATTATACGATCTATAATGAAGATAAAGTGAGATATGCAAACGAAATGGCACAATATATGGATGCTGGTGGAGCAAAAAGAGTTCGTTTAAGTAATGAAGAAGTCAAGACTGAGAAATCTGATAAAGTGGACAAAATCACTAAAGAAGAGGAAGTTGTTACAAAGGATGATCCTGCAAATCTTGAGGACGCTGAAGAGACAATTACGGCCAATGAGCAAGAAAGTGCTTCAGTCGCAAATGAATCGAAAACTCCTGAAGAACCAACCAAAGAAGATACAGCAGTAAACCAGGAAGAAGATGAACAAGCTACTAGTACAGTATGATCTCTACTGCTGATTAGGTTATTAAAAACATATATCTTAATAAATTAAATGACTATTTCCTGTTTCCTGTTTTAACTATAATGTACAAAAATTGTAATGAAGCACGTTTGAATGATTCATTATATGCGAATGATTTTTAGAAAGTTTATGCTCTTCTTGGTGTCTTCTTCTTGGTGTGATAGTAACCGTTATCATCTTTCTCGTGTTTTCTCTTCTCTCTGGTTCTCTCATGCTTCTTATTCTTTCTTCTTGCAATAACATCAGGAGCAGTAATTGCCAATCTAGCACGTTTAGTTCTTCTCTCTCTTCTTCTTTCCAAAACCATAGTTCTGACTTTACTGTATGCATGGGTATAATCTGTGACTCCGATCTTCTCTTCAACAATCTTCATACACTCCATAGCTGAATCATGAACATCATCATTATTTGAATAATAATCATTTACTTCAGTTAAATTGAAGAGCGCAAATAATATAATCTCACTATCTTCTTTGACTCTCTCTTGACTTAGAGTTTGAACTGACATAGCAATAAACTGAATACATGATTTCTTGGAAACTGCAGAGCTTCTTTCTGCTCTGACAATAGCACTAGCCTTCTTCAAAGCCCAAGTACTCATTCTCAAATCTTCAGCAGCATCAGCAGCTTCATCGTCATCCGATTCAGGTTCGTCTTCGTTTTCTATCTGACTAGCATTGAAGATGACATTATTTTTCTCCCATTGAATCAAAAATGTTGTAAGATTCTTGATGGCTTGTGATCCTAAGGCTTCATCGACCTGTGGAACTCTAAGTTGATGAAATAATCTATAAGCAATGTTTTGAATCTCTGGGCTTTCGAACACATCCTTGGATTGTAAAACACCAATGATTTTACTTGAGACCAGTCTGACCCAAGAGTGAGGGAATAGTAAACAAGAAATTACATCCTCCTTCAACTCCTCATCGACTAATCCATGATCCTTATCTGCGATAACCAATAATGAAGAAAGGGAACTGTAAACTAATTCCCAGCCGACAGCACTTTCAGACTCCAACTTGGAATTGTTTAATAATTCTTTGATGGATACAATCACCTTTTCATCTAGAGTACCAGTGATACCACATTCTTTCAATTTGATTCTGTAGATCTGTAGAGCACATTTGGCTAAAGATGAGTTATTTGATGATAACCAACCTAATATATACTTCTCAAAGTCTTCATGTCCCAATTTGGCAAACAATGAAGTGATCAATGCAACAGCCATTTCTCTGGTCTTTTTTGAGGTCTCCGATATCAGGACCTTAGATAAACCAACAAAAAATGATAATGAAAGTGTTTTCAACAACTCAGCATTAGACTTTGAAATAACCAAATGAAGTAACTCCATAACGGACTGTTTACCAGATTCAGCAGGATAACTCAAATTATTAATCAAGAACTTAAATTGGTTTTCAAGTCTACCCTTTCCTTGGTCGTATTCCATCAAAAATTGAAAGTAGATACTTCTTGACATGTCTCTTCTGTTCTTTGAAGGACTGGTAACCATCACTTCCTTGATCTTATCCATAGTATCGTAAACTTCTGGAATCATGACATGTTTGGAAACAAGAGCCTTGATGAAATTGAAAGCCAAACCTTCCCTGCTCTGTTCTTGCAAATCAGGAATAATACGAGTCAAAAGATAACCTAACGAATTTTCCTTTAGAGCAAGATCTTCTCTATGACGAATAACATTTGACAAAAATTTGAAGCAGGCTTGACACAATTCAGACTCAGTTGATGGGAAATTCTTGATGATAACAAGACATCTTCTAGCAGCTTTCTTGAAAATATCGCTGGTAGAGTTGAAAGGAACCTTGATGATAAGACCAAGAACACGCAAAGCATTGATTGCAACACTTTCACTATCAGACTCTAGGCATTCTTCGAACAATGGCAAAAATCCAGTCAAATATTCAGCATTCAAAAAGTTTTCATTTTTGGATAATGTAATTCTAAGCAATTCAAGTGAAAACTTTTGGAATGTCTCGACGTAGGCAGTGTTATCAAATTCTAGTCTCAATGGTTTTGCCTCTAACTGGACAATAAAGTGGGACTCACTCTCTGTAAGTTCCTTCTTCTTTCTAGTAACCTTCTCGACCTTTGAGCTAGCAAACATCTCATAACATAAAACTAGCATGTTTTCGGTCAACAACTCTTCATTTTTGTAAACACCTAAAGAGTATCTTCTCAATAACTCGTCCAACTTATTTTGGATCTTGAAAGTCATTCTTTCACGCAATAGTAATCTAATTGGCTCCACCAATATGTTAAACTTTGATAAGCTAACAAATCCAGATAAAGCTTCTGCAAGATCAAATCCCTTGTTGAATTTGACTTCCTTCATAGCTGTTCTGTAACCATCAGCATCTTTCTCTTGACCAGTGGAACCGAAAACATTTTCCATAATCACTTCCGTGACAATTTCACTAGATTCGTCCAGATCACCATGGTTGAGATCCATTGATGAGATAATGGTATGCACTGTGTAACCTAGAACATGGACCTGGAAACCTTTGGTCAAAGCAGTCTTCAATTCCGACAGTAAGAATTTCAGGTACTTGGAACCAATAACTTTAGCAGCCCTGGAGAGATATTTTCTTGTGGCATCTCTCAGCTCATCGGATCTAGCACGTAGAATCTGACAAACATTAGTTAAAACACCTGGCAATACTCTCACGATATCATCATGGGATAATGTCATTGATAAACAAGACAAAGCTTCTATCAAAGGAGTTCTGTAGATTATAGTCTCCTCGTTTCTCTTACTCAGTACTTTAACAAGTGGTTCAATCATACCCTTAATAACAAATGAGTCAAAAACAGCACGATCTTTAGGGAAGCCAAAACTTTCATGTCTCTCAGAATCACCATGGATATCTAACAAACTCTTTGAAATTGTAACAGTTAAATTGACTGAGTCTCTTAAGTCATCTCCATCACGAGATAATGTAGATAAATATCTCTTGAAGATTGCCTGATATTGCTTGAAAGTAATGTTTCTAACCAACAATTCAATAGTTGAGATTGTTTCATTACTGATGTTTCTCAAACTATCATCCTTACAGAAAGCATAGTTTTCAATCATAGGAAGAATGTAATGAGCAATGTTAGATCCTGATATATCTTTTGAGAGTTCACCCAATCTTCTAATGGCTCTTTGACGTCTATGAAGTTGAATATGAGTCAAATTGGTGAACACGTTAGCTTCATCATCACCTTGGAACAGAAGTAACTTCAAATCGTCAAAGGTATCAAGATGTTTGATGTTAGCGACAATATGGGAAAGAATACTGATGTACTCGGATTGAATTGTATCATCCTTCTTTCTGAGCCCAGTTCTAAGATTTGGAAGAACCAAATCTTTGAGGAGATGTAACAAGTCTTTATCGGCTTCCTCTCTTTCTGAAAACCCATCAATGAATCTTTTTATACTGTAGGTTGAGTTTGTTCTCACTGATAAATCATCAACATTGTTGATGTAGTATAAACAGTTGTTGATGACCGGTAGCCACTCAAGATATTCAAAAGATGAGTACAATGAGTCATTTATCTTCTTGAATGCAGCCAAAATAAGATCATAGTCAAATTCACTTAGAGATCTCTTAGAGTAGGCATTAAGGGATATAATTAACTCACTAACTTGTGAAACCTCCTCGTACTTCTGTGAAAATTCGCCAAATAATTCAACCAACAGACCACGCTGTTTCTTATCTTGAAGAATTTTTAGGAACTTAGAAGCAACAAGGTATAAAGGTTTTATATCCTCAAATTTACCATCAAATTTGGCAACTAATTCACATAATGTTTGAAGAACGTTGATTCTGACATCATTAGATATTCTTCCAATCGGTTTGTCAAGAATGGCTGTCAATAAAGTAACCAAGCCTTGAATGTCTTCAGTTTTATGAACCAATCCTCTCTTGACAATAGCTAATAGAAGATTCACAGCTTTCAACATAACTTGATTTTCTGAAAATCTTTCAATTATATCTGCAAAGGACACAAAAACTTTCTGTGAAATGATCACGTCCAACTTCTTAAATTTGTTCTTTTGTGGAATTTCAGTCATGACATTGATACCAAAATCCAAAACTTTCAGTAAGACTTCCTCTTTGGTATTTTTATTACCAAGTAAAGAGACCATGTTTTTGACAGGTTCACCTTCATTAATCAACAATAAATCATAGTAAGACTTATATTCTGCCCAACAAGATATAATCTTCAATAATGCAGAAGGTTGCTGCAAATTTTCATCCTCAAAATTAGCAAATCTTGGCTTCATGACTTGTTCATAAATAATGTCAATGTGGTCATCCCAATCCTGGCCGTGTAAGTTTTCGAACAGTGACAGCAAACACTTCATTGCAACTTGTCTCGAATTACGAGCAGCAATAATCACAACCGGGTCTGATGATCCACTGTCAATAACATTTTGAGATAACACAAGAACAAGCAGCAAGTTAGGCACAGATTCGGCTAATACCGATGCAAAATTATCACCTAACGAATGAATAATATCAGATAATAAGTTTGAGAACCCATAAGATTTCTTCAACCATTTGGCTGAAACTTCACTTGGATCAGTTTCAATAGATACAATACCATTATCAATCTTCTCAGAGATAATCTTTAAGTATTCCCTGATGAACTGGGTAGGTAGATTTGACAAAATAGAAGTTGAGGCAAATCTTAAACTCTTTTTTGTACCACTTGTATTTGTATTTTGAGCTCTACCAAAGATAACTCTTAGTACTAAAGGCATGACGATTTCTAAATCAGCTTCATCAACAGTAGCTTCTTCACCTCTTGAAATGATCTTTGTGACTTCATCTCTGAATAATGTATCATCCAATAAGTTCTCTAAGTTATCTTTGTATTTTGTCAAACGATTATTATTGTAACTCAAAAGACATTTCAAAGCAATCTTACGAATCACAGGAGCTCTAGCAGATAAAAATGTAAGGAACTTGTGATACAATTCGTCAGCTCTTTTGATATTTCTCAACTTCTTGAAACGACTGAATAACTCAATCAATGAATTCTTATCTTTCAAGCTGAAATTATAATCTCTGAAACTACCAATTGGAGCAATGACATCACTATCAACATCTTCCTGGTTGAGATCTTGATCATCTTCATCTGAATTCAAAACAATGGAAACCAAATCATCGGCATTTTTTTCAGCAACCATTGGAACCTTCATTAAAACAGATAAAGCTCTTTCACGCATAATTTCATTATATTTGTTCAAGGAGTCGTTATCTTCAGCATAGTTTATCAAAGATTCTCTTGTATTCTCAAATGTCTCAACAGTGTTAGCCAAATTGCTAATAATTGTTGAGAATCTAACCTCTATAGATGGAATTCTCAAAGCAGTCTTTTGGTTGTCTTCTAATTGGTCGTAAAACAGCTCATTTGATGATGACGATGAGCTTGATTTATAATCATAAGTGATGAACTTGATAGCAAATTCCCAAATCAAACTCATGTTGTTCTGGTAAATTGATGGCAAACTCTCCAAAACTGCATCCCACATTGGTGAAAATTTCACAGTCAGTAACCCAAACAAGAAATTGATAAACACCTTAGACAAAAGTTGGTTGTTGTTAAGTGCAGTAAATGATTTTGTACAGGTTCTTAATCTGATGGCCAAATCTCTTGCAGTTTCCAGTTTCAATGGAACACTTTCTAACATATGACATTGATTGATGAATTCTTTATGTGATTCTTCCTTGATCAAAGTTGTCAATATTTCCAAAGAAAGTAATCTCATTTCGTGACTTGATGATGACAAATTTTCAGCCATTGTGGAGATCAAGTCTTCTTTAGTGTCTAATGATGATAAAGATTCCAAGTTGATGTTCTTGATTGATTTGATGAAATCTAAGTTTGAATTTAGCTTTCTGTAACGTTCTGATATCTTTTGGGTAGCCAATGAAGGGTTAGTTATGGAAATTAAAAAGATCAATCTTGAAATAACAACATTTTTTAGTCTAATGTTTGTAGCTGAAGATTCAATCTTGTCAATTAAGTTATCCAATAATTCTGTGTTATATTTTCCAGTGTACTGTAGCAAGATAGTTTTCCAATAAATATTGTAAATATCAAATGATGAATCCATCTTGATATGATTATGTTCTCCACCAAATTGTGATTCCAATTGCTCAGTCAGCTCCAATGGAAAATTCAATTTCAACTTTTGAGAACTGAACAGTTGGTATTTATTATCTAGATGATTCAAAAATAAGGTCAACTTCTCTTGATTATGGTCTAATGGTGAAGAAGAAGCTGATGACAATGAGTTGATGAAGTCTTGGATATATAATGATGCATATGCAGTGGTTCTTTGTTCAGTCAAGTCAAACAATTGAACAATGTATTGGAAAAAGTTTGAAGGAATGGAGTCTCTGACAAAATTGAACATGAATTTATGACTCTTAGTGAGGATATCCAATTCACAATTTCTTGAAAAGATACCAAATAAATATAAGACTAAGTCTTCATCGTCACTGGAAAGTTTGTTGGTATTGGTTAGAATGGATTGGATGGTTGTTGAGACTGAGTTCCAGTTAGAGACCTTTCTACCGGAATCAACAAAACATAGAGGCAAAATCAATCTAAATGTAATTTGTATGACATTATCATTATTATTATTGTTGTCATGACTTAGTTTGGAACAATCATCTAATACTAGTTGAATTATTTCACTAATAGATTCTTTGGAAGCATAAAAAAGAATGTTTAGCAACACATCAGTAACAATACCAATAGAGGTTGATGTAGAATTTGAAGTTGAAAGTTCATTTATCAAATTATGAACAATCGAATTTGATTTTGAATGGACTGATTCTCTAGTAGACTTCATTGCTTCACTGAATAGTATAACGATTGAGTTTCTGTATAAATCTTGATCATCTGTGTTTTCAATCATTTTATCGTTATCATTGAAATTTTCAAAAACATAATGAATGAACTCAATTAGGGAGTCATTACTCAATTTTCTCACCAAGAAAGAAAGAGCTTCTGCAGAAAATCTTGAAATATGTTCTTTTGATGTTAACAATGGGTTTAATAGCTTGAAAGTTGGTATCAAATCTTTGGAAAGATATCTTGATAAGTATTTGAATATATAAGCCATTGAGTTGAAAATCCATTCCAAGACAACAGCATCAGATTGATGTAATGCTAATTCAATCAAAGTGTTGATTGATCTGTCATAAAAGTCTATTTCAGTGTTGCTGTCTTCTTCATCATTGACTATAAAATCTTCACCTAAATCGTGCACAAATTGGGTCAAAAGTTCTAGTAAAGGTTCTAATGACAAAGGATCATTTTTGCTCAATGCAATGATTAATTCGTCAAATATTTTGGATTTATAATGCAAAATCTGAGGTAAACTTTGAGTACTCGTCTCAACATTGTCAACAAACGAAGTTAACCCAGCAGACTTGTTTATCTCGGACCAACGTTGGAAAGATGATAAAAAATGTGAAGTATCAGTCTCATCGAAAGCTCTCTTATTCAGCTTTCTAGCAGGCTCGATTTTGATAGAGTCTATTCTCTCTCTAAAAGAGACAAATGTGTATCTCTTTGTAGACTTGGTAGTCTTTATCTTAGGCATGTAAGCGATTGTTGGATGGATATATTGATTGTTTAGCCTAACAAGTTTGCAGCTCGTTATTCTTTTGTTTATTCCTAGGCCTTTAAAATTTTTTTTTTGATCTCATCTCGGCGGGTAAATTTTTCTGATTATGTAATTAATTACGTAATTTGAGAGTAGCTTAAAAAATTGTAGGGAGGTGTCAGTGTTTCTTTAAAGAGTATAGCAAAAGTTAAAACCAACCAGTCTTCAAAGGGAGAAACCAACACTATGAGCGAGTCTAATGAAACAACAAAACTGCTGCCTAAACAGCCCAGCACACCTGCTGCCACCGTGCCCATAACTAATCCAAGCGCTGTCCCCCCAAATGCTGCTCCTTCAAGACCAATACTGAAATCTTCTCTAAGTAACAGCAGGATACCATCTCCCTCTGAAAACAAGATAGGTCCCCAGAGATCTTCCCGTACCACACAGAAGCTGAAGTTGTTGCCAGACGATGCCACTCACGATGACGACGACATCACAGATATAATAAATAACAACAGAAACGGTCCAGGAACGCAGGGCAGTGGAGTCAAGAGCGGTCCTCATAAAGATGTTTATTCACAAGTCAATAGAATCAAAGATTATCCAGCAAGAAAAGATGCTGAAAGACTGGGTAAGAACCAAAGATCACTGTTACCTAGAGTTACAGCATATTGTACAGCCAATTCATACCAGATGAAGGATATATTGCGTTGGATGAAGGAACATAAGAGAAACTTTGATGCACATCCAAAACTATTTGATGAATGTCTTTATACTCCCTTTGTATACAAGGATTGGAGAGGTGATTCTAGAAAAAACAATGGGAACAGTGCACAGATTAATGACATAAGACTTGATGATGAAGGTGGAGAAATCACAATCGATAATACCCATACAGATGTCTTCATATTCGAATATGGTGTTGTTGTTTTATGGGGGTTTTCATTGAGAGAAGAACAAGCTTTTTTAAATTCATTAGAGAACTTTGAGAATGAAAAGCTATCACAAGAAGATATACAAGTGGAAGAATTCAACTATTATATCACTAAATCTTATCAACCAAGAATCTATAATGATTTCATATCATTAAGAGATGGTTCTAATTACATGCTCAAACTTTCCATCTCACATGCCATTGCACAATCTGTTAAGATCTCTTTATTTGAAGAATTAGTGGATAATACCATTGAAGATACACAAGATATTCCACAACAAATCGCTTCAAAGGGTAAAGTGGAAATGAATAAAGATGAAATAATGAAGAGTATTGGTGAATTATTCATCTTGAGGATCAACATTAATTTACATGGTTCTGTGTTAGATTCTCCTGAAATCATGTGGTCTGAACCTCATTTGGAACCAATTTATCAAGCAACAAGAGGGTATTTGGAAATCAATCAAAGAGTGGCATTACTAAATCAAAGATTAGAAGTTATTTCAGATCTTTTACAAATGTTAAAAGAACAACTAGGTCATTCAAATGAAGAGTACTTGGAATTCATTGTCATCATATTGGTCGGTGTTGAAGTTTTCCTATCTATTATCAATATTGCTGTTGACCTAGTTGCTGGTCTTTAAGTATAGTGTTTCGTGTATGTCAAATATGTGTCTAATGAATAATGATTAAACCTTTCCATAACGTAGATGGCTAATGAGAAGTACATTATCTCTAAAATTTATCTTTCAAACTTGAATCATAAATCAATGCCTCTATGATCAATATCAAATTAAAGGAATTTACGAATTTACTAAATCTACAAGTATCAAATAACTTTCTTTCTCTTTACCAAAATTTTTTTCATAAAAATTAGTATCCACCTAAACTAAACTTAAAATAGAACCCATAATATACAAAATTGAAAAAAACACAATTTAAACTCTTATTAAAACCCCCCAAACTAAAGAACCTCTGATTGAGATACTTATAATTCTTGAGAAGCCTTAGCAGCCTTAGCAGACTTCTTTGGTAATAAGTTTTGGTGAATGTTTGGCAAAACACCACCTTGAGCAATAGTGACGTGACCTAATAACTTGTTTAATTCTTCATCATTTCTGATGGCTAATTGTAAATGTCTTGGGATAATTCTGGTCTTCTTGTTATCTCTAGCAGCGTTACCAGCTAATTCTAAAATTTCAGCAGCTAAATATTCTAAGACAGCAGTTAAGTAGACTGGAGCACCTGAACCAATTCTTTGAGCGTAGTTACCTTTTCTCAACAAACGGTGAACTCTACCGACTGGGAAGGTTAAACCAGCCTTGGCTGATCTTGATTGGGATGCTTTTTCTGAAGAACCGGCTTTACCACCTTTACCACCTGACATTGTGTTATGATTTATATGAGTTAATTAAAATTAGATAATTATATCTTGAGGAAAAGGAAAAGAAAAGAGGGAAAGGGTTTTCATATTGGGCTGATATTGAGGATGGCGAGGAGCTCAGTATTTATATCTGTTGCAAGGCTATCTTTTGTTGTTTATTTTCCAGTATGCAAGCTTTGTTTGTTTATGTTTTATTTGTTTATCTGATAAAGGAGCTTTATTTCCATTCTGAAAAGTACACAATAGGGTGTGTATTTCTGGGTCTTAACATTCCCCATACTTAACTCGTTCTACAAAATACGCATTTCTCAAAATTTAGTAGTATTTTTCAGAACGCCAAATTCGGACTGTAAAGTTCACGCACTTCAAATTTGAAGGCAGTATTTTCTGGTCCGGCGCGCTATATCAAATAAAAACATAAACAAACGATAAACACGAAGGATTCAAAACAAACATCCAGCCATCCTTGAACTATTTAAACTCGTTCCTTCGCACTTCAATCTACACTCTAGTCATGATTTCTCTTTTTCCCTTTTTTCCTTTCCTCATACTTTAAGTTATCCTTTTAACCTAATCAAATAATCAAATAAGTCACAATGGCCCCAAAAGCTGAAAAGAAACCTGCCTCAAAAGCCCCAGCTGAAAAGAAACCTGCTGCTAAGAAGACCGCTTCTTCCACTGATGCTCCAAAGAAGAGATCTAAGGCTAGAAAGGAAACTTATGCTTCATACATCTACAAAGTTTTAAAGCAAACCCATCCAGATACCGGTATCTCACAAAAGGCTATGTCAATCATGAACTCATTTGTCAATGATATCTTTGAAAGAATTGCCTCTGAAGCTTCAAAGTTAGCTGCTTACAACAAGAAGTCTACCATCTCTGCCAGAGAAATCCAAACTGCTGTTAGATTAATCTTACCAGGTGAATTAGCCAAGCATGCTGTTTCTGAAGGTACCCGTGCTGTTACCAAATATTCTTCATCCACCTCTGCTTAATCTTTTCAATAATTTTGTTATTATAAAGAAAAAGGTGGTGTTGTTTATTGTTCAAGGGGTGTAATTTTATAATCGGTTTCAAAGGTTTAAATAATTGAATTGTATATTAGGAAATTAATGGTTTAAAGCTCAATTAAATTCAACTTCTTCCCTCGTAATATCTAACTTTCGAAACAATCATCTTGAGTTATTGTCTAATAGTTATGATTCAAACTCATGGAGTTGTAAGTTACTCTCTTACTAACATGCTCATCCTGATTCCTGATACCTGATTCCTGATAAGTTTTTCAAAGTATCCAAAGTTCCAAACTTTCTCGTTGTTCCAAGCTGAGGGTGTGTCCCTCATAAAACCCGAACACCAATTTTTTCTTAGTTATTCTTAATTCAATATATCAGACTCAATATCTTTTAAAAATCATTCTAAACCATTGTAATATGCTAAATCTTATCTCCTCTTTTTATCGATAGTAGTTTAAATGAATTTTATTTCTACTTGGTAATAATTTAATATTCTCATCTTTATTTAACAAATTGTTATCAAACTGGACCTAATCATTTTATCTAAATATTCAGATTCTTTATTAAACATTGCTCTTTTTGCTTAATTTTTTGTTCATATGTTGAAGAATCTTTTTATTAATGCTATAGTAGCATAAGGCTTTGATCGTATATTGTTTAATGAACCAAATAAGATATTTAAAAAAATCTTGTCACGTGATACAAAATGACGTAAGCAGTGCGGTTAGCTTCTCCTTCCAGTATTTGGGATCTGGTATTGATGATGAACTTGAAAACTTAAAAGGTGATAGCTACGAAAGGAGATTAGAATGTGAAAACGGTTCTGTAAATTGAATAAAACAAGGTTGTGAAGATCTAAAAATGAAGAACAAGAAGTTGTATAAAGGAAAAGACATGATAATAAGTAAGTTTATAGCCAACCACACCATACAACAACAACGATACAAAAAAAACCCAAAATAGATAAACGAGTAAATGTCCAAAGAGAGCCAAAATATACATACACCAAACCTCAAAAGATGACGATTTGATGTGGTTTGGAAAAAATGTGAAAAGTTAGGAATTAGTTAATGACAAGATAACATGAAACGTGAAGAAAATAGTAATGACAAGATGAGAAGAGAAATGTTTAAACTCTAATAGCCTCTTCATAACTTGGAGGATTACCAGTAACAGTGTATTTCTCCTTTTCATCATATTCAGTATTCAAATCAGAAATATCAATCTTACCTTCAGCCTTTTCAATTTCGTATTGAGAAATACCAATTGGATCTTTGGAAATCCAAATATGAGGCACATCATCACTTACTGCTGGATCCACATAGGCAGTCTCCAAGAATTCTGTGGCATATACTGGTGCTTGATTCCAACATGCTGGTAATGTAGCGCGAATCAATGGGAATGAGAAACTCTCCTTTGGATTCAAGACTCTCTTTGCGATAGCTAATGGATGATATCTGGATTTGTTGTTCAATTCATTAACGTTTGAATCTTGGTTAACCTTTGGTAATAATTTTTCACCATCAGTGGATGAAGATGGATGATTAACACCACTGCCGACAGTAGTATTAGCTTGATTATTGATGAATGTTTCATTCTTTGAAGAGTTTGAGTCATTCAAAATAGAACCCTTTGCAGCATCCTTTTGTTCTTCTTCATCAAACGTTTGGTTATCAAGACCAGTAGCGGCAGCAGCATTGGCACCATCAACGGTTTCAGGGGTTGGATCACTGGCGAAGCCTTTACCAACTTCCTTGATTTCCTTAAAGCCTTGATCCTTTGGATAAGCATAATTGACATCACCTCTAGCTTCATGAATAGCGCTGATTGGAACAATATCATATAATGGTACAAACCAATGTTTGAACAAGACATGAGAAACGACAGTAGCAGCAAGCATGATGGCAATCAAGACAACTGGACCCCAGGTCTTGGCCATAATGAACAAACCTAATAGACAAATTTCAGCCAAATAAAGACCAACAAATGTTTGTAATAAGGCCTTTGGATAATTACGACCTCTTAAATCAGTTTGACCGAAACCCTTAACATAAATCAAAGTGTATAAATAACCAAGATAAATCATACTCAAGGCAAATGCTGAAAAGATAACAATGACTGGTGAGATGATGGAATAAATGATGAAAATTGAAACCAATAATTGATAAACTGGATAAACAACACCCCAACTCATAGTACCCAACTTGTTGATTCTATTCCATTTCTTTCTTGGTGAATTATCTAAAATTGGCAAGACATGAGATAATGCCAATGCGACAATTTGTAAAAGCATACCAGCTGGTCCAGTCAAACCTTGTAATAAGAAATAAGCAATATAGAAATTAGAAGCCTTTGGTAAATTTTGACTCAATAATGTCATTGCAGAACCTGGGTTTTTCAAAATGGCAGAAACTGTTGAACTTGCAGCTGAAGCTAAAGTAACAACTAAAAAGACTTGAATAACTTCAAATCCAAAATACCAACTTTGACAATATAATTCCAATTGTTGCTTTGTTACAAATCCACCTAATTTACCAACTTTTTTGATAATGACAGGAACTAAAGACATCAAGACTGATAAAGCGACAGTTGGTAAGATACCAGTAATCAAACCCAAAATAACAGAAGGACAATTATTGATAAATCTCAAGAAATGAACCTTTTCAGTCAAATAATTGATGTTTGAGATACAACCAACAACAGCAACTGGGATGGCCCAGAAGATAACCATTAGTGATAAAATTGTGTTAGCACCAATCAATCTCAATCTCTTTGTACCATGAGAAAGGTTCAAATTTTCCCAAATGATATCATCTGGAGAAACACCAATAATGGCTTCTTTAAATGATTTATTGTATGGGATAGATTGATAAGCTCTTTGTGCTTCTAATTGATTTGGGAATTCCATAAAGATAGAGTTGACATGTTTAGAATCATCATAAGAATCTTGCAAAGATTTGATCTTTGGGTTTAATTCATCACCAATTCTGGTGATTGAGTAATCAATGGTTTCAACCTTTTTACCAATCAATGGGATCTTACCTAATCTCATTGTTGGGTTCTTTTGAATATAACCTTCTGGAGAAGTAGGTAATGCTTGATCCTTCTTGATTAATTTCTTCTTGTATTTCAAACCTTTACCAATGACCTTGTTAAGAGCACCTTCATATTTACCTGATAATTTTGTTCTCTCCTTGACGAATTTTTGTAAATCCTTGACATCTCTGGCATACCAGATTCTTTGAGCCAATGGGAAGACTGATTTCAAAGTATCTTCAGAAAGGTATTCATCAGAGACACCAGTTAAAAGAATAGTTCTTGAAGATAATAAACCATCATAGAATGGAGTTGTTTGTAGAGAGTGTCTCAAGACGACATAGTAGGACAATTCCTTGTAAATGACAAGAATGATGAAAGCAAAGTAGAACCATGCTAAAAAGACGTGAGCATAAAATCTATTCTTATTTGTGACATTAGCATAACCTAATAGATCAAAACCTTTATAGTTGTTACCATTTGTAGCATTGACAGGTATTAAGATTGGCAATAAGACGATACAACCAATGAGTGAGATTGAACTAAAGATGAAGAGGTAACGTAAAAACAAGTACCCATCTAAACCAGTGTATTGGATCAAGAACGAGCTTGGCTTGGTCAAGATGTAGGTGGCCCATTGCCAGACACCAGCTGGGACTTGAGGAGGTTGTTCATAGTCCTTGATTGTAGCATTTGGAAGGGTCTTTGGCTCGTAAACGTTTCTCTTCTTTGGTCTTACAACGACAAAGATGAGCATGAAAACAATGGCAATGATCCCATAAAGGATCAAAGCTGACACGAAGGCAGAGGTAGAGGACGCAGTCTTTGAAGCGTCAGCCATCGTTGTTGAATTGAGTGAAGACTTTGTTAAGTTGTTTTGGTAGTATTCAAAGAAATAGATTTTAGCAAGGGCGAAGTTTATGAAGGGCTGGTCTGTTGATTTATATACAGATTTTTTTTTTATTTGGCACTTGAAATTTTGCTTTTTTGTTTTTTGTTGTTGCTGCTTTTTTTGTTTTGATTTTTGATTTTTGATTTGATTTCGATCTGGAGGTGTTGATGGTGATAGTAGTGGTGATGGTAAGGTGGTGTATATTGGTTATAGAGTGTATAGATTGTTAGCGTGTCCAGGTTATTGCAATCTTTCACGTTGATTGGATCTCGTACTACCAAATATCTAGAAATGTGCCAGAAATTGTGTCAAGTTGTTCAAGCCTCGTCCTGGTTGTTTTGCCTGATTGGAGTGTGGAGTATGTTTGCTTGATATGAAGTACAAATAACTGGAAGTATTGAATTGTAAACAGTAAGACCAACTCACCTGAACACCACGAGGTTAACCGCTGAGATCTTCAGCTTCACCAGCTTCACCAGCTCCAGCAGCAGCAGCAGTGCCTGGCCCAAGCCCATCGCCCCGGCAACCAAAAAAAAGATTTTTTTTTATTTTTCAAAAATGGGGGGTTTCCCGGACAACCAAAATTTCTTGAAAAAAGTCACGTGTCAACTTTTTTTTTTTAATTTGTCGATAAGTCCAAACGTGTAGAAGATATAAGCTCTCTTTAAATCTCAAAAAGCAAAACACGTCAAACTAACAAACATTAACGATGAAGGTATGCTAAATTTGATTCAATGATTTTGATTACAACTGATTTTCATTAATCAATGTTGTTTCTATCTCCTTCATATTCTTCTTTTTACTAACATTGTCTTATTATCTCTCTCTTTCAAAAGTTCATAGATGAGACTGATATCGAATTGATAAATCAATTTCTTAATTTTAATACAGCTGATTGTAAGATAACTGGAGGTTGTGATTTATTTTCAACAAAGCCAGTGAATTCTGATAAGAAGTTATACAAGATTATCGAACAACAATTGAACAACAATGCTGCTAATAACATCAACAACAATAACAATAACAATAATGATGATACATTGAGCAATACAAGCAATAATCAATCAAATGACGAAGCTGGATCTTCTCCAAGCAATTCTTTTCTTATGACAAAGAGAAGATTTAGTGAATCTTCCATCCATCATGTCAACAACAACAACAACAACAACAATAGCAGTTCCAACGAGAATGACAATGATAACAACAACAATAATCCAAATAGTGATCACGATAACGACAACAATAACCACTACAACATTAACAATCAGGATTATTATTCAAGTTCAAGTCCATTCGGTCCAATAAATGAAACCAAATCAAAAAAGATATTCACTTATTTGATCAGTATATTGAATTCAAATTATCCAGATAATGATTTCAGTCAAAGTTTATTACCTTCAAATTTCATAAAGTTGAAAGACTTGATGGAATTGAAATCAAAATTCAATAATACCTTGTTATCATTAGGGAAATCATATTCTAATTTGGATTGGATTTGGAATCTTATTGAGACTTATATCGTTGAAGATCCAACGATAAATCCAACAACGAATAACACTACCACTCCAAACACCAATAACACTTCAAATAATACCAACAACAATAATACCAACAACAACAACAACAGCATAAATAACACAGGTGATTCCAATCAACAACAGATACCAAGTCCATTTGATTCATTACAGATATTTGAGCTTTCGAACAATTACGACAAGTTGATAGATGATGATGATAACAATGGACATCTTTGGACTTTGAATTATTTCATATATAATAAAAAGATGAAGAGGGTGATATTTCTTTATTTGAACGGGTATAATGATAATCTATACGATTCGATCAAGGATTCGAGCATTGGTGGGAATGAGTTGGGAGTTTCGATAAAGAAGAAGAATAAGAGGAGAAGATTGACGATTGATAATGATGATGATGATTTGGAAGAATATGATTTGACAAATGAGAACAATACCGGAGGGAGATATGGCGGTGGTGGTGATGAGGATGATGATGATGATGGGGCTATTTTGGATACGGAAGATGAAGATGAGTTGGAGGAAGGATATCCTAAGAGATATGTTGATGAGGATGAAGATGACGATGAGGAATTCGTCAAGGTTAAATCCAATGCTCGTCATGACGATGAAGATGACGAGGAGGAAGAGGAGGATGATGATGAGGATGATGATGATGATGAGTTTGAGGATGATTATGATCATACCACTCATAAGAATGACGATGATGATGATGGGAATGAAGATTGAATCATTCTTAAATCAAACAGCTTTTGTATTTCTTTCTATTGTTCTTTTAATCTTTCACTTCTTTTCAACTTTATTAATTTCCTTACAACTTATAATCATCTGTGATATTATTATTATTATTATTATTTTATTTACCTTTAGTTATTATATATACATACTAAACCCATTAATTATTCCCTTCTGATAGATACACCATAAATAAATAGGGCTACCATAACCAACCATCAAACAGCCATGATTCCATTCTTCTTGATAACAAACTGTACTTCCCTCCCTTCAACTTCTTCATCACTCTCTTCATCAGCATACGTTGTATTTGCACCATCATCACAATCAAGTGTTGAATAAACCAACTTCATAACCCTTTTCAATTCCATATCATTCTTATCGTAATATTTCCTGAATAATACTCTTACATTGATGAATGAACTCCAATTCAGACCTAATGTCGCAATATTCCCACCACGGAACTTCGCAATCTGTTTGTCTTTCCTCTGTTGATCCTGTATATCCCCATCTCCATTGTCATTGTTGTCTGTAGTTGTGGTATTGGTATTGGTATTGGTGTTTGTTTGCAATTGTTTCATGTTGTGATATTCTTTATCATTCAATTGTGAATTCTTAACTTTTTGATACTTCCAGCCATTAATCCATCCAATCTGATATGAATAATTCAACTTGATTAGATTTATCTCTTGGTTTTCCTCTCCTGAATCCACTGCTGTAGTATTAGTATTCAGGGGGAAGTTTAAAATTGAAAGGTTTGTCTTATATGTGATTTGATTAATCAAGACTATTGCCAAATTATTCAAAATAGCCAAATTTGATAATTTTAAAATGACATTCTTGTATAAATAATCATTCAAATCCTCACCATTATGATGACCACTTTTAGTAAATGCGGTCTTTTCAACTCTTATATGATGAGAGATTGAATCAATGATTATTAATCTGACTTTATTATTCCTCTTTTGGATCAAATTAGGTAATTGGATGTTTAGGATATGTTCTTGGAATTCCAGATCGTTACAATTGATATAATGGACGTTATTACCATTTTCTTCAAGTGTTGGATCCAGGTTAATATTGTTAATGTTGTTGATTTCATGTAATCGTTTCAAATCTGCACTGGAACCACCTTCAGTTGAGATATAAATGGATTCAGCGTCTTTATAGTCATCAGTAGTCATACCAGTAGCATTGGTATTAGTATTTCTTATAGATTTAGTTAATTGCATTGCGAATTGTGATTTCCCTGTTGAACTCTCTCCATAGATCTCTGTTATGAACTTTGTATAAATTCCACCATTTAATAATTCATCAATTTTGGAATCTCCAGTCGAGAAACATATCTGATTCATCAAATCAAAAGTCGTTGTAGTACTAAGGTCATTATTTAAGGGTTTATTCTCTTCATGAAGAACATCAATGAATTCCCTTAATGACAATGAAGAAATATTTAACTGTTTTGATAATTCCAATAATGAATTTGATTCAACTAATAATAACAATTCATGGATTGTCACGTTATGGAGATGGAAAGATTGTAAGATGTCTTCATATTTGGGATCAAAGTTTAATGAAGATTCAGGAAATTGTTTATAAAGATCCATGAAAGGGATTGTCTTTTTTGGTTAAGTATTTTGATAATAAAGAGTCAATAGAATTAAAATCTGCAAATTTGAAGTACGCGTCCCCATTACAAACATCCAAACACCAATAATAACCAAAGACCTTCAAATGTTGAGAAGGAGATGAAGATGGCGATGTAATGCTATATGTTGTAATGAATGAATGCAATTAGATCAGTATATTACATCATCAGAGTATACAAAGATTCTCCAGCAGGCCTTCATCTGGTCTTCCCATCCAGTGTTAAAGTACATCATGATATAAGATCACAATACATCACAATTAAGAGATCATGGACGGTGTTAAAGACTGTCCAAAAGGGGCATAAACTCATCCATCTTAACTCCAACAATTCAACAATTCAAGAGATATATCAAATCTTCAAATCTTCCACTCATCTCCATCTCCATCTTCGAGATAATGCACAGGGATCGGATTCTTGGATCCATGTCAAGTAGGACTGTAGGAGAAGGAAGGAATGAAATGCAGCTGAATGGGGGATAATTACAAGATTACAAGAAGAGGGAGAATACACATTCAATGTTCATACTGGGAAGTGGGAAGTGAAACGGACGTGATTTGATGCTGGAATATGGTCGAGTTTGAGTCGTTGTAAGCTGTAAGATAATTGTTATAACGTTATAACTTCTAATGGGTATACGGATTGACAGAGATATCCCAAAGGAGTATAACACCGCTGCCTTGGCCATTACGTTATTAGTAATTACCACCAGGCTATTACCAACTATTTTGACTATTTTGACTATTTTGACTATTTTGACTAACAATTGAAAGTTCTGACCATGAAAAGATGCTTAAGCGAGAAACTAGCACCAATGTACTAATCCTATGAACTATGAACTCCTAGAGTCTAGACACTTTGAGCTTGCTACTTGTATCCTTCATGATTATTGTAACAAAATCTCGGAATAACCACTACTACTAGTAACTAATACTGCTTCCAAAGAGTTCAAAAGTGAAAAGGCTGATCAACAAAATTTCTCAGATCTTCAACAGAGAAAAAGGTGGAAACTTCTCAATTAACTAAACATTTTATTATACTGCACACCATATATATACTACTACTACTCACTAGTCAGAAGATCAAGAGGGCTCTTACAACCATCAATATTAAATGTTGAATAAATAGTTATTAGATTGTAGTTTTCATCGGATTCTTCCATCATATTGAAAAGGTACGAAAAATCTCTTCTGCTTTCTCGCTTTCTCCATACTTACAAATAGTTTCAAATTAGTTGCCTGCATTTGAGAATTTCACAGGCGCTATTGGAATTTGTAATACATATCTATTATCATACATATCATACATATCAACGTTGGATTGAATTGAGGATTGAATTGAGGATCTCTCTGCCGTCCTTGAAGTTTGAACTTTGTAGTGATTTAAAGCGCTAACAAATGAGTGATAAGTCCGACGACGTCCCAGTTCCGTGTTTTTCATTGTTGAGACTTGGGACTTGGAAATAGAGACTAGTCTAAGGATTAGGGACTAGGGACTAGAAAGAAAACGGGACTAGTTGACGGTTATATAAAATCATTTTAATCTCTGAGTTATAGGCTTATAGGCTGATGAGAGATCTTTATTTATAAGGTGTATGATGTTATGTTGACGGGTTGGTTATACATCAATCGCTTTTGAAGTGGTTCAAATATACATGAGCTCGTAATAATTATTTGGTAGTAGGTAAGTTGGTATTCCTATACGTTTCAATCTTTCTTTGATATTCTGATCTGATGATCTGTGAATCTGTAAACCTAACCATATTCACCACGTTGATCATATTGGAAATCAACAACGACGAACGATGAAGGTTCATGTCCAATGGTCCATATCTATAATCTTACTACCATAGCCAGGTCTAGTCTAGAGATGTACCAACGTCGACTTGAGAATATTAATATTAATATTAATATTAATATCGGATGAGAAAAGCAGTATATATAGTACTACTATATCAGTAATAGAAATATAACAAGTATTACTATAACAAATATGGAAATCTGTCCTCTGTATAACATATAAACATGTGTTGTTAATTGGTAATAGATACATAAATACTATGATGATATAATTATATAATCGTTGAGTACCTGAATACCATGATCTGTCCAATTATAATCCAACTATTCAACAAGTTCATTACTACATTACTTACTACTACTACTTCATGTCAATAATTCGGGATTCGGGACGGTAACCATGATCGTGATCTTTCATAAGATATAAGATTACAGATCATGATAGCTTGCTGCTTGATCAAAGATGAGTTATGATATACACTGTACAGGCATACCCTGGACTCTTTGGTTGATGGCTGGGACAGCTGGGACGTTTATCAGATTATTATACTTGTTGATGGTTGTGCAATGTGGAGTATCAGTTGTTGGAATGTTGGAATGTTGGATTCAAGATAAAGAAGACAAAGATGTCAAGATGATCAGCTCATAATATACTACTGTATGGACATGTCAAATACAATCATCCATTCTGTATTCAACTGTAGTCTGTGGTTACTATGTTACCATGCTGTGATGAATATCTCGGAGTACTTTCTTACAAGCAGACAGACTCATAGACTGTCATAGACGGAAGATCATATAAACAAACGTTCTCTGCTAGAAAAGGGGGAAAGCTTCTTGTAGATATTAATTAAGACATTAACTGGGAGAATAAGTATAATACTTCTCTTGAACTAACTAATGGTCTTGATATATATAACCTCGGTGGATCATACTTCCCCATATATAGTAGTATCCTGTCATCAATGTTATGTTCTGAATATCTCTCAAATGATGATGGTGAATCGTGATTGTAAATAGCAAATATATATCCAATAAAATAAAATAAATTAAATAAATGGATTTAAATCCCAGCATTAGAATCAGATTAATCAAGATACATTCAAGATACATTCAAGATACATTACATTGAGGATGCTTGATGGGTGTACAATACCACCAGTACATGGATGGTATATCTTGGTATCTTGGTATCTTGGTATCTTGACATATCGACTATCCCGGCTCCAAGAATTCATCAAAGCTTGTTATAACTTATAATACTTGACTTGTCCTAATGTTACTTACTATTCATGTGAATATTGAAGTGAATATTGAAGTATAATTAATAATTATAGCTTTCTTCGGATTAACCGTCGTTACTAGTTAGTATATCCCGAGAAGTACAGTGATATAACACTAGTGGATCACCTCCATGCATCGCTATTGTTTCAAAGAAGCGATCTTGACAATCTTGACATCATGACAGCCTGTAACATTTATCTATTCTATTCTATAACCTATAACTCTATAACTCTATGATCTACAACAGTCGGAATCGTTTGCAACCTTTTATCGCTTTGAAGATATGATATATATATGAAACTGAAGTGAAGAGAACGACGAGGAGAAGAGGAGAAAAAAGAGCAGCAGCAAGGATTGTACAAGCTTACAAGCTTACAAGCTTATATCCTACAAGTTGAAACAACGAAACAACAGGGCTGATTTTTGAAGAATTTGAAGAGTTTGACGAGATGATAAAAACAAAAGACAAAAGACAAACAAACAAACAAACAGTCCCTGCCTTGATTCTTGAAGAAAATAGTTTAGCGGGAGACTCACCCAATTGGGCGGTGCTTTGACGGGTCTAAGGGGACGACTGTTAGAGTGTGATTCGTTTGTTGATGTTTGTTGATGTTTGTTGATGTTTGTTGATGTTTGTTGATGTTGTTGTCTGTGGTGAGATGGAAGGGGGAATCCTTGTCAGCGAACGGTTTTGTTTGAATGATCTGACGTGTGGTGAGTGGTGAGTGGTAATATATAAATATAGCCAATCATATGACAACAATACACAATAATACTACTACTAATACACTAATACTATCATATCATAAGTTATAAGTTACTTATAAGCAACATATATTCATAAATCAGTGGGTTATACTTGTTCCTAGTTTTAATTTGCTCGTTGTTATAATCTTTTCTATTAGTCCCTAGTCCCTACCAGTCCCCAGTATTTTATAGTCTAGTCCAATATCATCAAAATTTAAAAAAAACGGTTGAAACTTGATGCTATTGTGATTTGTGAAATCTTTGTTTGTTTAGTCCAGGACTGTGCATTGAAGTAAGATTCTCGCATTAACCGAGCGGGGGTGGACTAGGGACAAAATTGAGTGATGAAGATTTGGACAAAGACAAGATGAAATAAAAATATGGACAAATAGGCTAAAATCAAAATTGTGGATACTTCTTTGTTGTTTCAATATATGTTGGTAGAGTGATGGAGTAGTAGTAACAAGATCTAGAACTGTTTGCTTAGAACTTATAACACCCCTGATTCAATAAATATACAATAAATGAGCTCATTGATGCCTTCAAGAAATACCAATTGTTGTTCTTGTCTTCTTGTCGGTGTAATCTTGGATCTAGTGCTGCTTGGAATGATGTAATGCAATTATTTATATCAAATAGCTAGTAATGTATGTAATCGAGATATATATACAAGCAATTGAACAACTTATCAGCCTGAATATGATCTCCTTTTGGAGATTATAAAACTATAAGCAATCATTTATACTTCAAGGATCTTGACCTAACAACATCGTTGACAGCATAAATTAATTATAAAGTTGACTGTAACAAGTTTTACAAATTCAAAATCTCTTCTATACTATATATCACCAAATTGAGCATTTGAGCTTTGTTGTATCATTTAAGCCATGGTTAATCTTTATTTGTAAGGCAATTCACTTGTATCCCGCCTTTATAAATGACCAAATATAATAACAATTCATACAGTCAGTCAGTCAAGTACTGTCAGTTGTAATCCTCTAAAGAGCAGTTAATAACGGTCTGGCGGGTTTTCAAAGAATGAATGAATGAATGAATGTTCAAAGTTCAAAGTTCAAAGAATTAATAAATGAATGAATAAGAGAAACAGCCCATAGTTACAGACAATTACAGTATACTGGTGGTCGTAAGTATTTACTATGATGTTTTTATTGTGTAATTAGTCTTGTATAGAAACCCCAGATAATTCGATAATTCAAAAATCAAAATTATCATTAATATTGTGACAATAAAGGCTATCGCTATTATACTAGGTATGTATAATCAGATTAATAAGATCTCTTTATAGAGTTATTCAATCAATCATTGCGACTTTGCGATTATAACAATAACAAAGAGGAAACCTTACTCATAACTACATATATCATATATCATCAACTTGACACCAACAATGCTATGTATACTTCAAGCCTTTCAAGCCTGTCAAAAATTAAAGAAAACAAAGACGAAGCGACAAAGTTAAGACAATCCTACCATGAAGCATTGAATGCATCAATCATTCCAAGTTATTTGATACTGTACCTCTTGGCTAAATACTACAATAACATTTGATGAATTTTCTGTTTGTTATCTCTTGTTTTGAATATTCTGAAGACTCTTGTAGTAGTAATATATGAAAAAAAAAATTTTTATCAAAAGAGAAAAACAGAAAAACAAAGATGCCCTGCGGTTTTATCTTTCTGGCTTTCTGGTCAATTAAAAGATAGATACTATAACAATTTACAGATGCTCGTTGCTACAGTGGTGTTTAGATGTGTAGATGAGTAGATTTATAGAGAATAGTATTTGTTAAGGTGTTTGTTTTATGATCTTTAACATGATCTTAACAATCAGTTAAAAAAGCACAATAGCTTATAATTTATAGATCTTTGTAGATTTTATGATTTTATAGATCTTGCAAAATCACAAATTAAAAAAAAAAGTCAAGGGAGAAACGAGGAACATGGACTAATGAGGACTATCTAGATTCTAGTATCAATGATCATCTACTGTACTCCGAGGATATTTTCAAATTTGTAGTAAGTTCGTGAGTTGTTACTCAATTGAAGTGAAAGAAGAGAGAGGATATAAGTGTAAGGATAGTAGAGTATATCATACTAAATACAATCTACAAATACTACTAGTATACTACCATAACTCATAACTACTACAATACTTACACCTTATATCATTGACTGTACTACCCCTATTCAAATAGTCTTCTAGTTTCCTAGTCTCCTAGTCTCCACAAGAACAGCCGCTAGTCCCCCAGACTTTTGACTTTTTGACTGCGAGACCGGGACAACGTTGCCAAATGCAGCACATGCAGTGTCATGCACATGCACAGTTAGCATGACGCATGCTGCATGTACATACTTCCCAGTCTAGTCCCTCTTTTATGATCTGCTAATTTGGTAATGAATATCTGAATACAATTTAATTTAATTTTAATCTCCAGATTTGATATTCTTTTTTTTTTTCTCTTTTCCTTGTAGAACTTAGAAGAAGTAAGGTAATCTTTTTTATTACAAAAATTGTGTATATATTGTCGAGTTTATTCCCTCTTTGGAGTTTGTTGATTTTATTCGTAGTTTTGTTATAGTGCTTTTGTTTGTACTTTGTAGTATTAATTTTGACGTTATTGTTGTTGTTGTGCCAATATGATCAAGTCACATTCCATCAGTTATCATAATAACAGTAACAATAACAATAATAACCATCAGTATAGCCATATAAACCACAATTCTGAAAAGAGAAGCCATTCCTTACCAATTCTATCGAATAACTTGAACATCAAGAATTACATCCTACAAAGACTCAACTCTTTACCATCATCTTCTTCTTCATCTTGTTCTTCTCCAAATTCATCATCCTCAACTCCAACAATACAACATAATAATGAACAATCACAAAATCAATCACCAATAAAGATAAAAGTATTATCATCATTGAATCAATTCCAATTATCAACTTGGACAAACATTGAATCATCAAATCAAAGAAGTCTATTGACATTTGATTATAATTTCAATCCATCAAACTTACTATTATCATTATCATTCATTAAGATTCAACAATATAATCCAATCTTACCAATAATTTCACTCCTAAATTATAAAGATGAATTATTCATTACAACAGTTGACCTTATAATAATATTGGAAACAATATCACAGAATAGATTTGATGTCATGGAAAAGAATCGAATTAGAAGAAATTTACAAACTTTTAAACCAATAACAATCAATAAATCAATGGAATATTATAAGATATTAATGCAATTTGATGAACCAAAGCCAAGAAATATTGAAAAGGATTGTAAGATATTACAATTCAATAAATTAGAAATGGCATTAAAGAAATTATTAAGTAAATATTGCTTAGTATCTTCAAGTTATACTACTTCTACTCCAAATACTTCATTAACTGGGAAATATTCAAATTCAAATTTATCAAATTTATCAAATCTTTCAATATTAAATGATGATAATGATGATAATGATAATGATAATGATAATGAAGAAGAATTAATCCTACAAGATCATCATGATCATACTCAACCATTGTTATACCATCAATTATCTTATTCTTCAACATTATCAACACCATTAATGACGGATTTCAATCCAATTTATACAACTCAATATAATGATTTGAAACCATCATCCTTTAACAATAATAATAATAATGAAGGAGAATATACTGATAATTCAAACACAAATTCAAACATAAATTCTTCAACTTCTTCATTCAATACTTTATCAACGACATTATCATTATCAACAAGTCCAACTGAAACATTGATCACTAATAACGAGGATGAATTGGAACTAAAAAAAAGAGATGAATTAGTATTACAAGAGAAGGATGGACATGTAAATGCTGGTTCAAATCATGTTCAGAATTCAACAACAACATCATCAACATTAAGTTATTTCCCAAGTTTGGTTAATTTAACAACTTCTTCAGTACCATTCATGACTTATAACAACAATACTGAATATCATAATCAACATCAACAGTTTTATCAACAACATCAACCACAATCGCAATTCTTTAGTCAATCTTCAACAACAATCCATCATCAACAACCTCCATTGATGACATTTACAACAGATCATGGATATTACAACCAACAACAACAACAACAACAACAACAACATTATAATCAACATTATAACAACATGACTACACCAACACCATACTATTACAACAATACTACTGCTAATGGTAATGTATTCATCAATAATCAATACAGTAACAATAACAACTTCATGACTCCAAACATTGGTTATTTCAACCATAATTCAAACACCACCAACACCACCAGTGCTAATCCTAACACTACTGTCATGTTTAACAATAACAATAACAATACTACTACTACCACTGCGACGACTGATGGGATGTTTTTGGGGAATGTTGGGAATGTTGGGAATGTTGGGAATGTTAATTCAAATATTAATAATAATGGTGTTTTGTATCAAGCTGATCATCATCATAATCAACATCAACAACAGACTAAATATGAAGTTTGATATAGTATTACTTGAACTATGACAATGACAATGATGATGATGATGATGATGATGATGATGATGTGCCTTTTTTAATGATTTTATATTTCAATTCTTCATATCTTTTTACTATTTTACTATTTTACTATTTTACTATTTTGCTTATTATTATCATGTCCTATCTTTGCTATCCTATTATTTTGCTCTTAACTATAACTATTTACTTACTTACTATCTTATAAATATTACAACCAATTGAAAAAAGTGCTACTAATATATTCTCCTTCATAATTGTCTATATATATTTGCTTACTCTATTACACAACTTATGCTATATTGAATTCCGTCAACAGGGGTATATACTATACTTCCAATATAATAATCACACCATAAATTAATTAAACGAAATATGATCAAATTACAAGCAAGATATATGTAAAACACTCCAAAGTCCAAACAGAGAAGGGTCAAGGTCTCACTTCATTCACGAATAAGCAGCATCGTTTTTTATGAGTTTTCTCGTATGAATAAATCAGGCTATTTTGAATTATGTCTTCAAGATTGAACAAGATTCTAGGATTTGGAAAGAAGATAGAAGATACATCCATTATAGGACAACTAACATCCTAAACAGGTCAAACAATTCACTGAACAGATTGGGCCATTTTCTTAGACCTTTTTTTTGACTGTTTTTGAATCATTGGATAAATCACTGTAAATCCCCTTGTTTGAAAAGCGTTTAAGAGATAATCTAAGGTTGTTTAAAAGTCTTCAAGTCTAGTATCATAGTCTGATATTGACAAGAGAAAGATCTTCAATTATTCATAAGCTCCAAATTTCTCAGACAGGAACGACATTTTGAGGTCATATACAAAATACAAATACAAATCAAATCAAAACATCATCATCATCATTATACTATACAAATACTTTCAAAAGACTCACTTTACAAAGATTGAATCCCACCAATGTTAACAGCCTTAATAACAGTATAATCCTCAATCCCATACAATGAACCTTCACGACCAAATCCTGATTCCTTAACACCACCAAATGGTAATGAACAATCTGTAAAGATCCCAGTATTACAACTAACCATCCCTGATTCCAAAGCTTCAGAAACTTGATAAATGGTCTTGACACTTTCTGAAAAGACATATGAAGCTAATCCGAATTCAGTATCATTAGCATATTCAACAGCTTCATTAATAGTATCGAATGGAATAATGGCTGCAAATGGTCCAAATGTTTCTTCATGAGCAACTCTCATTTCTTGTGTAATGTTTGATAAAACTGTTGGTTCATAAAAGTTTGGACCTAATTCTGCATTTCTACCACCTTTGATTAAGACTTTAGCACCTAACTTTAGGGCATCATTAACATGTTCTTCCACTTTTTCAATGGCTTTGGTATTAATCAAACAACCATGAGTATTGTTTAAATCCAAACCAGGACCCACTTTGAATTCTTTAACCTTTTCAGCAAACTTCTCTTCAAATTGTGACAAAATACCACGTTGGACATAGATTCTATTAGCACAAACACAAGTTTGTCCTAATCCTCTAAATTTAGAAGCAATTGCTTGTTCAACTGCATTATCTAATTCAGCATCATCAAAAATCAAAATTGGTGCATTCCCTCCTAATTCAAATGATAATTTCTTAATAGTAGAAGCACATTGTTCCATTAGGATCTTACCAACATTAGTTGAACCAGTAAATGAAACCTTCTTGACCTTTTTAGATTTACATAATTTTAAACCAAATGCTGGAGTTTGAGTATGTGAAATAACAATATTAAAGACACCCTTTGGAATACCAGCTTGTTCAGCCAAATAAGCTAATGCCAATGCCGATAATGGGGTTTGTGAATCTGGCTTGATGACAACAGTACAACCAGCAGCAATGGCAGCAGCTGCCTTTCTTGTAATCATGGCATTTGGGAAATTCCAAGGAGTAATAATCCCACAAACACCAACTGGTTGTCTCATGGTGTATACTCTATTGGTTGGATTGGCTGGCTGAATAGTGACACCATACATTCTTGGAGCCTCCTCTGCAAACCATTCGAAATAACTGGCACCATATTTGACTTCACCTAATGCTTCAGCATATGCTTTACCATTCTCAAGGGATACAATCTTGGCTAAATCTTCAGCATTTTCCAAAATCAAATTGTACAAGTTTCTCAACATGGTGGCTCTTGCTCTTGGAGTGGTCTTCTTGAATGATTTAAATGCCTCAGAGGCAGCATCAATGGCAACATCAACAATCGATACATCTTGATCTGGCAATGAAATAATTGGTTTCAAAGTGGCTGGATCGGTCACTTCGAAGGGAGTTCCCTCAGTCAACCATTCACCATTGACGTATGCTCCGTTTCTTAGCAGTTCAGGGTTAGATAATTGGATGGACATTGTATGTATTTGTTTGCAAATATCTTTAGTAGGAATTAAAAGAAGAAATGAAGAAATGAAGAAATCAAGAAATTTGGACATCTTTTATAACTTTTTCGAGAGTCATCGGGTCAATTTTTTGCGCGCGCGAGAATTTACGGATTTGGCTCAGTATGAAGAATGAATATTGAAGAATGAATATTGAATATTGTTGAGACGAGTCAGTTAGTTAGTTGTTGTTGTTGTTACTTGCTTTATATTCACCTCATATTCACTTGTTTATATTCATCATTTGAATTACTTCTTGTTGTTCTTGTTGATTTATTCGCAATCATTTTGGTGAAATTTCTGACCATTTGCGCAAAAGACATCAATCAACACTTGAGTTCTTTGTATATATGCGGCGGTGGACCGTCTGGTGCGCTATAAGTAGTCATATGATATGGAGAATTTCCTTAGGTGTTAGGCTGTAGACTGTAGTTGTAGTATATCAGTGTGTCAATATTGAAAGATATCCTTGAAATAATCCATAATACCGTGTAAAAAACTCCATAAAAGTTGAGCTTAGCATCAGCTTCCAGTTTCTCTTTGATGTATTGGTTCAAATGGAAATCACACCTGAATCATCAAAGCACCAGTGCATTCAAATGATGATGATTTAATATAAAGATCATTCAATTGTTATAAATATCGAACTTGTTGGTGACAATTTCATGTTTTGAGTTCTGATACTTTATTCAATAAAACAAACTGGTACAATCATAAATCATTTGAGGTAATAACTGATCAACAATCAACATAGCCCTTTAGATTATTTCCCAAGCTGTATAACAATTAGCTGTCATAATTCAGATTCTGTTTAACTAGAGATACTTTTATCTTGATTTAAAAGAAGACATTGTTGTTGTTTATTGTTTATTGAATTTTATATTTGGTGTTTGGGTGTTCACTTTTTAGAAATTATTACCTACTACGTTAGAGCATGAATAGAGAGATGTGCCAGATAATTGAGAGTTAGCTAATGATAAGTATGGTATACAGTTATATGAGGATCTTTGAACAACTTGAATTATCTAGGTAGTAACTTCTCTCAGATACGTTCGTTGAAATCTCCTCAGTCACAGTCAACAGATCAGTGTTTCCGATCAATTCTTTCATATCTTCATCTTCATCTTCATCAATAAGGTGTGGATATTTGTTGATTAGAGATATAGTATCAATGGATGGTCCAGTTGAGTTTGAGTTGTTGCTGCTTTCACCAGAGCCTGATTTCAATATTCTGTGTGACATATTGCTCAGCTATATCATCTTGCTTTACAGCGTACATTTTCCATTCATAATTAAATCTAACTGAACTAGTGGTCATCTTCTAATTATACATGATAACTAACTACTTAATAGATATTTGATTTCAATATTTCTAAGATATTTTCAACTCCATTTAATTTCAACTTCTCAAAATTTAAAACAAAGTTTCGCAGCTTTAATTTCAAAGATTAGATATACAATAGCATAATAACCTCAACATCATAGGAGTATATCTCTTATCAATCGACTTGATTAGTGCTCGATTCAATATATACATAAGATCAAGTACAAAAGGGATATTATGATATGATTGAAAATTTAAAACTAGCTATACTCAATCTTGTCTCATGAATAACCAGTTACTGATTTTGGAACAAGGTTGTGGAATAAGAATGGAAACAAACAATGATTGACCCAACACAATCAAGGTTTCAAACAGGAAGATAAAATCAATTCTTTGTATGAGCTGGTGGTGGACCATCTGGTGGAGAATAAGTATTCAAGAATGGAGATGATGTTGATGATGATGAACCTCCAGTATTTGTATTTGTATTTGTATTAGTATTAGTTGTGGTCGTTGTTGTTGTTGCACCAGTGTTGATATTAGAAGATCTTCTTGAATTATTACCATAATATCTTGCGAAATCTCTATTGAAGTCAAGATTAGCATCCTCTCCTGTTCTTTGATATACTGGTTCCAATGGAGTCACACCTGAGTCATCAGGGACTAAAGTATTCAAATGATGTTGTTCCGTTAATGGTGGTGGATCTGAGTATACTCCTGGTGGACTCTTCATTGTACTATTGGCATGGAAGATACCTGAATTATCATAATAACCTGCATCATTCTCATTAGTCTGTTCAGTATACGTTGGCACATTATACCTTTGTGCATTGTCATTATTATTGTGCTGACCAGCAGTGTAACTTGGAGGTGTCATCCAAGCTGTTCCATAGATGGGAGCAGTTCCTGCGCTGTATCTTCTCTTGTTGATCCTGAAGCAAGACAACATCACCAGGAGAATTGCCACTATACATAACGCAAACAGAATCCATCTACCCCATTCCCACGTTGAGCTTCCTGAACAGTAAAACCCATAACAATCCTCATCATCTATATGATTTTTATAATTCTTTTGTTAGTAAAAGAAGAACCTTTGCATAAGTTAAAAAGGTGTAAAGATATGGATTTAAACCAAATAACGAATCATATCAAACCAAAAACAGTCAATAACATACCTCTCTTTCCCAAAAACTGTATAACGGGCATAATCAAATTTCTATTAGAATTTAATTGTATAAAATGAGTATTCTGTTCCTTTCAGATCTAAAGGCGTACTCTTTGTTGTTGTTGTTTGCTATTTTGATGCTTTAATTAACAGTGGCAAATCCTTTTGATTTTTTGAGGATATTATTAGATTTGATGTTTGGATGTTTACATTTTAGAAATTATTACCGCTTTGGGACAAAAGTCTTTTGTCTTTTGTATCTGATGGAACCTGTTGAATTTCTGAAGTGTTTGAGTCATAAGTTATGAGATGATAAGACAGTGAGATGTATTTGGTAGCCAGATTAGATCTGCCACCAGTCTCAAAATGACACACGGGTCAGCTGAGTCTTAATTTACAGGTTCGTTTGTGTGTCTAAGAATCACCACCAAGCTCCAGATTCGTTAACAAAGCAGCCACAACAACCAGCGAATACTAAGCTAATTTAAATGATGTTTTCTAGAGATAGCAAGCATCTATACACCTATACATCTATCCATCTATCCACTGTATCTACTAATTCCCAAAAACATCCCAGCACCACAACAATGCCTGCGTGGCCCGCCCGAAACAGATCTCAGATTGGCGCTCCTTTGGGCTTATGAGGTCTCCCTCCTTCGAGCAGAGATTTGGAGGTTGCAAAAGCGCTGGAAGGACCAGTGTTTTGAGCAGTACAATAAGACAACACACACCATCATACTGGTGTACTTACAAACACCAATACACTTCAGAAGACTACAATCAAGCACGATTTTATTCATTTCAAAATATGTACGCTGAAGATATTTTCTTGCATCTTCTGCCTGCAAAAAATCAAAACAAACAAAAGTTATTTATTTATTTTGACAAACTGAATTCAAACTCTCCTTCATATCGAACTTCTAGATAAATACTTCCAGTCCTTCAAGAGTATAAGCGTGATTTTGCTATCCATTCACTCATTTAAGTCTCACACTCGTTTAAGTTCATAGACTTCATTCAGATCCCAACTTTACACGCCTCTTGCAAATTCAAAACAAAGGCAGAAAGGAAAAGTAACATAGAAAGAGAAATATCAAAGGAAAATGCTATTGTCATCCACTCTTTTGAACTTGGCTGCTATCATTCCAACCATCGTGGCTGCCACTGGTCAATATGGTGTCATTGAATTCGACAACCTGGGATACACTGGTTATTACAGACACGTTGAAACCTTGGATACAAGCGACTCCTGTGACTGTGCCCTTGTCGACAACAACGACAGAACCATCTTCAGCGGTGCCAATGCTCCATTAAACGAAGAAGTCTCTGTCCATTTCAGAGGTCCCTTGATCCTATCACAATTCGCCTACTACGTCAGTTCAGAATATTCAACAACTGGTAGTTCAAACGGTGACTGGGAAAGAAAGGCCTATTATGATGCCTCCTCTCAAACCGCCACCAATGTCACATTCACACGTAACGGTGGTGAATACAGCAGTTGTTTAGGTAGTGCCTTATCTTATGCTGGTTCAGATGGTATCACCACAGCAACAGAATCAACAATCTTAGCTGCTGATACGTTATTTGCCTCTGATGAAGAATTCGGGATCTTTTCCTCAGTTGAATGTGGCGATTCTGGCGTTGATAATGATTGTGGTGTTTATAGAGATGGTATTCCTGCATATCAAGGGTTTTATGGTGCTACAAAGATGTTTTTATTTGAATTCCAAGCTCCAAAGGAAACAGCTTCAAATGATGGTTCATTCGCAAGTTATAACATGCCTGCTATTTGGTTATTAAACGCTCATATCCCAAGAACTGCTCAATATCCTTCAAATGGTTATTGTTCATGTTGGTCGAGTGGTTGTGGTGAATTTGATATCTTTGAAGTTGTTAATACTTCAACAACAACTCATTTCTATTCAACCTTACATGATTATCAAGGTACTGGTGAATTAGGTGTTGGTTTAGGTCCAAGTGGTTGGTTAGCAAGAGATGAATCAAATACAATGACTGGTGGTCTTGTCCTAAGTTCAACTGGTGAAGCTTATGTCTTCTTGTCTGATAGTGTTTCCATCGATGCCACTATCTCTGCTTCTGATGTGACTTCTTGGATCTCTGCTGAAAAGGCTGCTGATGGTGCCATTACTGATACTTTATTATCTGCTACCAACACAGGTGTTGATACTCCAGAAACTTCAACTACAACAAAAAGTTTTTCTTCTTCTTCAAAGTCGTCTAGTTCATCATCCAAGTCATCTTCAAAGTCGTCTAGCTCATCTACCAAGTCATCCTCTTCATCATCTAGTTCATCTACCAAGTCTTCCTCTTCATCATCTAGTTCATCCATTAAGACTTCATCTTCATCATCTAGTTCATCCATTAAGACTTCCTCTTCATCTTCTAGTTCAACATCATCTTCATTGTCTACCTCCTCCACCAAGAGTTCATCATCTTCATTGTCAACCTCATCAACATCATCAACTAGCAGTTCATCAAGTACCACTTCCAGTTCATCAAGTAGTTCATCAAGTAGTTCATCAAGTAGTTCATCAAGTTCATCAAGTTCATCAAGTTCATCAAGTTCATCAAGTTCATCAAGTTCATCAAGTTCATCAAGTACATCAAGTTCATCAACTTCTTTAACTTCTTCAAGCAGCTCATCAAGTACTTCTTCAACTTCATCAAGTACTTCTTCAAGCAGTTCATCAACTTCTTCTACTCCATCAAGTAGTTCATCAACTCCATCAAGTACTTCTTCAAGCACCTCATCAACCTCTTCCACTCCATCAAGTAGTTCATCAACTCCATCAAGTACTTCTTTAACCTTATCAAGTACTTCTTCTACTCCATCAAGTGCTCCTTCCACTCCATCAAGTACTTCTTCAACTTCATCAAGTACTTCTTCCACTCCATCAAGTAGTTTATCAACATCTTTATCAACCTCTTCATCAAGCACTTTATCAACCTCCTCATCAAGCACCTTTACTTCATCATCAAGCTCAAGTTCAAGTTCAAGTTCAAGTTCAAGTTCAAGCTCAAGTTCAAGTTCAAGTTCAAGTTCAAGTTCAAGTTCAAGTTCAAGTTCAAGTTCAAGTTCAAGTTCAAGTTCAAGTTCAAGTTCAAGTTCAAGTTCAAGTTCAAGTTCAAGTTCAAGCTCAAGCTCAAGTATCTCTACTTCAAGTACAAGTCCAAGCTCATCTTCTACTTTAACTTCCTCTTCAGTTGTCACACCATCAACCTCAGCCGTTGAAAGTTCTGCCACATCAGCCGTTGAAAAGGAAGCCAGCTCCACTAGTTCAAGCACTTCACAAACTTCATCATCCACTGTTGTCTCCACCACTTCTTCAAGCGCTTCATCCTCATCATCTTCATTCTCATCATTAGTTGTTTCATCTTCTTCTTCAGAATCTGCTTTATCTTCAAGCACAAATGTTCCAACAATTACAGGATCTACTAATCCATTAGGTTGGGATATCACCGTTCCTGGTTCATTAGGTCCATGGAATTTTGTTGAAATTGAGTCAGATAGTTTGATTGGCTATTCAATTGAAGATTTGACTTTCTCTGTTGCTGGTACTGTTTTAACTCCAACTACTTCAGATACCAATTCAACTTATTTCTCAGTTGTTTTAGATGGTTCCATTGATACTGCTGAGTCATTAGATATCAGTATCTCAATTGGTGATCTTACACAATCTATTGTTTCAATTGAATTAACTTTATATATTACTTCTGGTACTAATGCTTTGGTTAAGAGAGCTACTGTTTCTTTCAGTCTTTCAAGTACAATTGATGCTTCTGCTGATGTATCATCATCATCTTCTTCAACATCTTCATCCTCATCAAGCTCAAGCTCAAGTTTATTTTCATCAAGCTCAACCGCTTCCTCATCATCAAGTTCATCTTCATCTTCAACTGATGCTTCAACTGCATCATCGAGCTCTACTGACGTTGCTGCTTCCTCTTCAACTACTTCCTTCTCCACCGTTGCTGCTTCATCTAAAACATCATCAGCTGCTGTCACTTCATCTGAAACATCATCAGCTGCTGTCACTTCATCTGAAACTTCATCAGCTGCTGTTGCTTTATCAGAAACTTCATCAGTTGCCGTTGTTGCTTCATCTTCGATTGTTTCTTCAAGTGAAGAAATAGCCTCTTCAAGCTCAGCTGCTGTCACTGCATTAAGTACATCCACTGCCACCGTTGATGATGAACAAACCACCATCATCACCATCACTTCATGTTCCAACAATGCCTGCTCTGAAACTGCCGTCACCACTGGTGTCACTGTTGTAACTGAAACTTTATCAGGTGAAGTTACTGAATATACTACTTATTGTCCATTAACTACTTCTACTTTAACTACTAGTGCTGCTGCTGTGGAATCATCAACTGTTATCACCAGTGCTGGTTCAGTTATTACCACCGGTGTCACTGTTGTCACTGTCACATCTGAAGGTGTTGTTACTGAATACACTACTTACTGTCCTTTGACTGCCACTGAAGCTTCTTCAACATCAGTTGGTGCTGCCACCACTACCGTTGCTTCTGCTTCAACTGCTGGTGCCACTACTTCCACTGAAGCTGCCACATCATCTGAAGAAACCACAACTGTTATTGTATCAACCACTTTAATTGCCACTGCTACTTCAGGTGATTCTACTTTATACTTGACTCAAGTTGTGACTGAAACTGTTGAATCATCATCTTTATCAGCCACTGAAACCGTTGCTGCTGCCACCACTGAAGAAACTTTAACCACTTCAACTGAAGTTATTGCCTCTTCTGCTGAAGACTCAACATCATACTTGACCGAATTAGTCACAGAAACCATTGGATCATCATCTTCAAGTTCCAGCAACACCAGTAACAGTACCGTATCTTCATACTCTGCTACTGATTATGAAGGTGCTGCTCTTAAATTCACCGTCGGTGGTGCTACTTTGATGGCTTCATTATTCGGTTTATTCTTACTATGATTAGCTTGAAAGAGTTGATAGTAATGCTATTTTTTATTTAAAAGAGACAAACCTCTCCATTTTGATACCCCCTTTTTGCTTTACATTGTTTGCAATAAAGTTTGTGTTTGTTTTATTTGTTGATTGATTTTTCATATGTGTTTAATTTTTGTATCATTAATAATCATTATATACCCATATTTGATTGCTTGTATATGTAGACAAACGAAACTTTTGTCTCTTTGGTATAACATATTTATTAAGATTATTTATGGTTATGAGCGATGGCGTATCTTTTCAACTAAATAGGGAATAAATTAAGATATGATCCTTGAGTCTATTACGATGGAAGGAGTAAGAATCTTTCTGAACTTTGAAAGATCCAATGAGGGTTTGCTTGAATGCTTGAACCTTGAACCAGTGCCACCTCAGCATACCATTGACACCCATTTGTAATACACTGGACACCCACTTAAGAAATCGCCCCCATTCCAAAACTGCGACAAAGTGAAAAATTATAAAAATGGAGATAAAGAAGGTGGTCTTCATTCCAAACAAAACAGACTAACAAACAACTATTCACTACTTGGCATATACAGCAATCAGCCATGACCAATCCTTCATCAGTGCTGGCAAAGCCTTTGAAGATCGCTTGTTGTCAATTATCCTCTACTGCCAACAAGCAAAAGAACTTGATGAATGCAAAGACACATATTTTGGAAGCGGTTTCAAATGGTGCTAAATTGGTTATATTACCAGAATGTTTCAATTCCCCATATGATGTATTGAAGTTTGATGAGTACTCAGAATTGATACCAGAGGGAGAAACAACACAGTTTTTATCAAAATTGGCTAAGGAGTTGAAAATCTTTTTAGTTGGTGGTTCAATTCCAGAATTGGAAATAACTGAAGATGAAGATGGGAAGAAGGTTAGAAAGTTATACAATACAAGTGTCACTTTCAATCCACAAGGTGAGATTATTGGGAAGCATAGAAAGGTTCATCTGTTTGATATGTGCATTCCAAATGGGATCTACTTCAAAGAATCTGATAGTTTATCACCAGGTTCAAAGGCAACAGTGTTCAACTTAGAGGGATATGGTAATGTTGGTCAGGGGATTTGTTATGATATTAGATTCCCTGAATTGTCAATGATTGCTTGCAGACCTCCATTGAATTCATTTGCGATGATATATCCAGCAGCGTTCAACATGTCAACAGGTCCACTGCATTGGCATCTTTTGGCAAAGGCGAGGGCTGTTGATAATGAATGCTTTGTGATTATGTGTTCACCAGCGAGAAATGTCAGTGGAGATGGAGGGTATGTTGCCTTTGGCCATTCGATGATCGTGGATCCAATGGGAGAGATATTGGTGGAGGCAGGTATTGAACAGACTATTGTTTATGCTGAGATTGATAGTAAAGTACAGGATATGATGAAGTTAGGGATTCCATTGGAGTCACATAGAAAGTTTGATGTTTATACTGATGTTAGTAAGAATTGCATGGTATCTGATGTTTAAAGATCAAAATCTACTCAGGCTGTTATTTAAAAGAATTCATAAACATATACTCATTCACTAATGCAATTTAAAGATCCCCAACCCAAATTCCATGTAGATAGTGAAAGCATTTTATTATAATTCATAACTCATAAACAAAATATAGACTGCAACATCATAAGTAAAAAACAAAGGTAACCAATATATTTGCAATTAAAATTGGAAACAAAAACACACACATAAAACGCCAGACATTATAATAAATTTCAAGGGATAAAGACAATCAATTCAAGATCAATTGATTGATTGAAGCATGTATTACAAACACAGCTTGATTATGACCTGATATATAGTCATTGTGAGATTAATTGAGGGCATCATCAATCACCAATAAGTTTGGTTATATCAGATACTGCAAAACAAAAAAACACCAAACTCAAACAATATCCTTATCATCAGTAAACTTAGGAATCTTTCTTCTTTTATAGATATGAGCTTGGACCGACTCCTTCATCTCAGTTAAATCTTCTAATTCCAAATTAATAAAGTATAAATAACTTTCAAGATCAAACAAAGTAGCTTTCTGATCAAGCCATTGATCAATCTCATCATCAATCTCATTATCTTCATCATCATTTTCATCATCTTCATCACTAAAATCATTGTCATTGTCAACTTCTTGTTTCATCAATCTCATCTTCCTCAAAACTTTAACGATACCCCTTTTCATTATTGGCAGAAGCCCATATCTGCGGATTTGATAGATTATGTGAATCCAGAGCAAGACGTCAAAGATCAAAGTATGGATTGTTAACCGACGATAATTCCAACAAACGTTTAAGTGTTTGACTTGTTGATCGCCATCGCCATAAGTGCTCAAACATTGCTCATCGCCATAAACTGAAATGAACCAAGGGACGACCATAGAGAAAACGGCAGCCATTGTAAATGAGTTGATATAGTTGACTATGCTGATTTGAAAGATATAATCAGTTTAAAGTGTTTGTTGTTGTTTGTTATTGTTTGTTGTTGTTGGTGGCAAATAAAATAAGAAGGAAGGAAAAGAATTCAAAAATTCCACAAAAAAGTTTAGCGGCAAATTTCTGAAAAAGTGATTACGTAATTACAATCACCAATATCAAAGCTATACTATAATGAGCTAGATCCGATACAAGTACGATTGAGATCTACTCAATTTGATATTTTTAATAGCATTACCATATATATTATCCCACTATCTAAATCAAAAACCCAAAACAAACTCAGTAGATAGTAGAAATACTCAATATAGTTCACCATGATAAACAAATAGACAGCAGATAGTTGACAGCAAATCAAATAGCGACAAAAACAAACAAAGCAACAATAATATCAATATGAATCAAAAGCAACAGTAAACAATATTAACACACTTGGAAACAAAAAAACATCCCACAAGTTTGAAAAGACACAACAAAAAACGCCAGCCAGAATTAGCACTCAAATTTTAGGGGGTAAAAAACAGCTTTGATGAGTTCAAACAGTACAACTTGATGATCTGATCACAATTATATTGAGATTTGAGGGTATCATCATTAATTACCAATAGATATCAGATACAACAAACTAGAACAACAGAAAGCTAAACTCAAATAATAATCTTTCCGTGATCATTAGACTTAGTAGTAGTCTTAATTTGAAGTGTTCTTCTACCATGAGTCTTACGGCCAGCTCGACGAACCGGCTTCTTCAGCTCAGCTAGGCATTGGTCCATTATCAAATCAACTTGAGATAATAAACGATTGAGCTTAAACATCTGTGTAGCTTTCCGACCAAGCCATTCATTAATCTTATCATAGTCAAGATCATTGCCGTCATCTTCATATAAATTGTCATTTTCATTGTAAACAACAACATCAACTTTTTGTTGTTGTCTCATCATCAATCTGATCCTTTTGAAGAAATTAACAACGACTCTCTTCGTTGCTGGAAAAATCCACAAGTTGCGGATCTGGTAACCTAGACGAGTCCAGAGGAAGATGTTGAGGATTGTAGAATGGATTGCCAAACGACGATAATTCCAACAATCACCTAGATGTTTGATTTGTTGGTCGCCATAACAGGTCAAGCATTCCTCATCGGCATAGACTGAGATAAACCAAGGGATGACATCCAAGACGTTGGTCATTGTAAATGAATTGATATAGTTGAAGTGCTTGTTTGTTTGTTGATGTTGATGTTGTTGGTGGCAAAAAGAAGGAGAAATTCAAAAACTGAAAAATTTAAAAAAAAGTTTAGCGGCAAATTTCCAGATTTAAAAAAAAAATAATTACGTAATATATTCAGGATAGAATACTAGTTATGCTATAATGATCTAGATCATAAACAATTAGTACAATTAAGATTCACTGAATTGATATTTTTATTATAAGCAATAATACCATATAAGTTTAATTTGTATTCTTGTTTAGCCAAAAACCCCAAAATAAACCGGCCTGTAGCATGTAGAAACATCAGATAACTCATTAGCAAATCAATAAACAGCAAATAACAAAGCAACTTCACACATAAAAGTACCAAATGATAACCGGCAATATAATCCACCATTTGGATCAAACAAAAGAACATCTAGCAAGTTTATAAAACACCAGCTGCCAGCAGCTAGCAAAAATAATAAACTTGAATTTGTAGGGGGTAGAAAAACTTCAAAATCAATGTTGATTCTAAGATCACCTGCAATAACTAATGATTGATTGAGTGTATAATTAACCACCAGTATGCTTATCAAATATAAAGCAGAGAGCCGGCAACCTAAACCCCATCTCATAACATCTCTCAAACCCTTTCATCGATAATATTAGGAGTCTTGGTTTTCGAATTTGAACTCTTTTCATCATAGTAACCTTGAATGACTCTCTTCACTCTAAGCCGGCATCCTGCTTCTAAATCAAGATGATTTAAATAACTTGGAAAATCAGCCAATGTAGCCTTTCTACCCAACCATAGACTGATTACTTCATTAATCTCCTCATAAAACTCCTCATAGAATTCTTTAGCGTCCAGTTGTCTCATCCATCCCCTATCTCTTAAAAAGCGAATGACTATCCTCTTCATAATGGGATAAGTCCTTGATCTATAAATGTAGAATAAAGTGATGCAGAGAAGCAAATAATTGAAGATGATGACATGTGTCGATAAAAGATTATAATTCCAACTATACTGATGAGGACCCTTGACACGTAGTTTGAATTCTTCATCGCCAATAGTACACTCATATATCTGTACTTCATCGGCATACGCTGATATAAACCAGTTAACAAAACAAGTTAAGAGGTTTTACACGCTCAATATCATCATGAACGTTACTTATAATTAGTACTAGCTGTGGAACTTGTTGTTGGTTGGTAAATAAAAGTAAGGGGTAAAGATAAAGACAAAGAGATTCAGATTTATAAAAAAAAAGTTGATTGTGATTTATAATAAATTACGTAATATCAATAGACGTACTATACTATAAACTCATGATATTTAAACAACCAATGCCTCCAGGACTTTATAAGCTTCATATATCAGTGCCCATCTAATAGAGCTCAAATGATGAGATATATCAATAATCATTCCCTTCAAGTCAATCAATTCCAAGTTCTTCATTGTTCTGATCTCATCTGGTGTACCACTTGTGATCAAAGTGACGACTCTTCGAATGGAAGATTTGTATTCTGGGACCAATACTGGGTCTACCAATCCATTCACATTACTGTTGGTGTTCTGATTGTTGGTATTGGTATTGGAGGTTGGATTTGTGGTTGATGTAGAAGATGATGATGATGATGATGGTTTGGGACCACATTTATCCAATCTCATTGATTGTTCATCCAAGATCTTAAAGAATGCCCAACATGTCAATACTGAAATATACAAACACCAAGGATAATGGAACGTCCCATCCACTTGCCAATCATCCAGATTCGTCAATCCACACCTCAGTATCTGTGCCGCGTTCAGGACCGCCTTATCTGAGATGCCTATTTGATAAACCCATTCAATCATCTGTCGTTTCGATCTCTTGAAGTTGACATCAGAGACCCTCATGCCCATTATGTGTTTGGCACCTGCGAATATCTGTAGATCGACAATGTTTGTCCATAATGACAGGATGGAGTAGTGATACATTGCGTTATTTGTCGTTAGGTATTTCAAGAAGAAGTTCTTGTTCTTCATTGATACCGGTTGATGATTGATATCATTCTGGTTAGTGTTTGATAATTTCAGCATTATATTTCTACTAAACTTATCAAAATCCCTCTTCCAATGATCGAATGCTCTGTTTAATTTAAACTTCCATTTCATTGGATCGATTTGGAAATTCAATGATGCCTGATCTCTTCGTTGCATATCCCAGGAGATCCCCATTAGGCCATGCAATATTAATACTCTTGAAAAACTATTGATATATGGTAATTGATCTGAGCAGTTCAAGTATGATTTCAGTGTTGTGAGGAATGGTCTTGGTGGTTGTAGATGTTCTGATTTCCTATATGAAAGCCATTCGATTTCATCTCTTGCATTCCAAAGGTTTAAATCTGATGGTAAATCCAAAAGACTTAATTCGAATGCAGATAATCCTAAGATTTGACTATATAGCATTGCATGTTGGACGTCCCATAGGAATGCTAACAATGCTACTCTTTTCATTGATTCCACCAAGATCCAATCCTGCCAAGATCTTAGGACTTTTCCTTCATCTTTTTCATCTCCATCTGAAGATTGGTATGGTTCAGTCTTTGAAGTCTGACACCCTGATCTTCTTATCAAATTGATCAATAATCCATGAAACAATACCGACATTTCATATTGTTTTAATCCAGCTCTATTCTTTCCAAACGTTTCAATCAATAATAACGATTGTAATACCCATAATTCTGGACTTGAATTGAAATGATTGGAAGAAATCAACACACCTCGTAGACAATCATGGATCTTGACGCCCTTTTGATGGATTGTCTTTGATGATAAATAACTTGAACCCATTAGTATTATTGAAGTCAATAGTAATGGTTGGGTTTGATGTGGTTTAAAGCTTGCACAGTGGATTAATGGATATGTTATGTTGAATTTCGTAAAGTATTTGGTGAGACAATCTTGTAAGTTTTCTAATGTCAAGAATGGTGAATCTGTAGTGAAAGTGTAATGATTATTATTGGTGTTGGTGTTGTTGTTATCATTCATATCATTGTCGATGTTAGTTCTTGTTGTGGAGTCTATGATGAATTTTGCAATCTTGTCTCTATCATCGATGGTCAATGTTGGTACTAATGGTTCAGCATAATAGTCAGAATCAAAGTTGTAGTTTTCAGAGGAGTCTAACCAAGTGTATCTTAATCGATATTTGAAATGTGCCTGTTGAGCTTGAGATTGTTGTTGTTGGGATTGTTGTTGATTAGATGTGGTAGAGTTAGAAAAATATTCATAAGGTGAAGTTTTTGGAGTGCTGTTGATGTTTGTATTTGTTGAAGGTGGTCTTGAGATGGTATGATTACTATCGTTGTTAGTGTTATCATGATTATTTAATTGCAATGGACTGTTTACTTGAAGATGGTCGTAGTTGTTGTAGTTCAAGTGTGAGAAGCTGAGTGGTGTTGTTGCCAGTGGAGGTATTGAAGGCGAGTTGAAGCTGTTGATGTTGATGTTGGCATTGTTGTTGCTGTTGATGTTGATGTTGCTGTTGCTGTTGATGCTGTAGTCCTCGAAGATCCACGAGTAGTCCTCCAAAGTTGAGTATGGCAAATTGAATGATCTGATGTCGTTGCTGTCGTTACCATCGTTGTTGTTGTCTGTTGATGTTATTCCTGGTGACGGTGCAAACACGTTTGACGACGAGGATGAACTCTCCGGTGATGTTCCTGCCACTGCCACTTCACCAGCTCCACCTGTCACTGATGCTTCCGCTGACATCCTCTTTCTCGACACATAGCCCAATTGCTGGTCCCAGACCCTCTTCCTCGTCAAGAGATAACCTCTGCCATCACCACCAGCCTGCTCGTCCTTCTCTCTGTGTCGCTTTAGGTGTCTCTTCAACAAGTCGGAACGGCTGAACTGCGATGAACACCTGTCGCAGTGGAGTCTCTTTGGCTGATGGTTCAACTTGTGTCTTTCCAAATGGTCTCTTCTGGCAAAGGATCTGGTACAGTTTAGAGCAGGGCAGTGGAACCTATTTTGTGTTTGTGTTTGTGTTGGTGTTGCCATTTGTAGTTATTGTTGTTGTTGTTAAGTAGAATAAATGTTACTATGAGGAAGATGTCAAGGTACCCACTTTATATATATACCCACTGGTCTTATCAGAAGCGCAATTAATGGGGGTCCACTTAACAAATGCGGTACATCAACACAATACAATTAAAACAATCAACATCAAAATCTGAATATATAAACACCATCTCATTAGTAATTACTGATCTCTTCTTCTTAACTCTTTCTATATCTATCTTCTAAACAAGTATGGTATACACTCCATTTGATATCTCTGGCAGAACAGCAATCATCACCGGTGGTGCCAGAGGCATAGGACTCGCCTGTACAAGGGCATTGATTGAGAGTGGATGCAATGTCGCCATCTTTGACATTTTGGAACCAACAGAAGAGTTATTAAACCCTGATAATAATGTCAAGATAAGGAGTTATAAAGTTGATTTAGAAGATTTAGCTCAATTAAAGGATACATTTGATCAATTTGAAATAGATTTCAAAGGGTTTGATTTACAAATAGTCGTTCTTTGTGCTGGTATCAACATGAATATTCCATTCCTAGATACTTCTATTGATAATTATAACAAACTAGCAGAGATAAACTCAAGAGGTTGTTTCTTTGCCTGTCAATACGCCTCCAAAATCATCATCAAACAAGGTGCTGTCAAGAGTGCAAGCATCATCTTCATTGCCAGTATGGGCAGCTACATTGCCATCAGATCACAATTCTCCAGTGCATATTGCTCCACTAAGGGTTCTGTCCGCTCCATGGTGGCTCCTATCTCTGCAGAATTGCAAAAGTATGGTATTAGATGCAATTCAATAAGTCCAGGTTATATAAAGACAAAGATGACTGAACCATTTCCAAAATTATTAGAGGATTGGAAAAGTCTATGTATGAATGATAGGGTCGGTGATCCTGTTGATATTGCTGGGTGTTGTGTGTTTTTGGCAAGTGATGCCAGTAGTTATATGAGTGGTGAGGATATCGTCATTGATGCTGGTGTTACTAAATGGTAAGTACGTACTTCTTCTTCTTAATACTGCAGATCTAATACTTAATTCTTTGATATACTACAAATATACAAATCTTCAAATCTTGTAATTCTTTCTTCTGAGCAGGGTAAACCACCAAGGCTAGACTTAGACTTCTATAAGTACCACATGAGTATGATTCAAGTTAGAAGAGCACGGCCTGATTCCTGAGCAAATAAAAGATCTTCCAATATATAAATTTTTTTAACCAATGATGCGCGTTCATGATGAGACATTAGCGAGACTCTTGTAGTCTTGTGTCTTGTAGTTGTTGAGCTGTTCAGAGGTTGTCAGTGGTGTATAGTGTATGCAGTACATTAGTTATGTAGACTGTAGTTATGTAGAAACAATCAAAAGCTAAAAGCCCCAGAATGCTCATCTCTTCATCTATTCACGATCAAATTGCATTTCAACATTTCAACATTCCACGACAAGACAAAAAGGGGAAAAAAACCCACCAAAAACATCCCAAAATGGAAATTCCCCAATCAGGAACAGAATCTTAAAAAAAAAAAAAAAAAAAAAGTAAACAACAAAAAAAAAAAAAATAAAAAAAAATAAAAAAAGTCACTGCCCTTTTCAAAATTCAAAATTCAAACAACCAAACAACCAAACAACAAATAAAGGAAAAGGAAAACACAAAAGGTAGTACTCTGTTCACTCATTACATCTGCAGTATACCCATAATCATCATCTTCCTTATCACTACACACTCTTCCCTATTGATAAAGACTTAACAGGGAGAACTTATCATCACAACCGCTTCGTTTGTCAACCTCAAATCTCAAATCTCAGATTTCAGTTCAGGTCTTTTTTTTTTTTTTTTTTTTTTGTTTTGAAAGGAGAAGGGAAAAAAATTACTGTTTCAGATTTCAAAGAAAGGATTTTTCTCAACAACAACAAGAAGAGAAGACAACACTTTATACCTGTTCACTACTTTCACTCACTACGACTGCTATCAACTTGAACCTCACATTTTTTTTTTGCTTTTTCAATCAATCACTAAGACAGAAACCATCAAACAAGAAGAAAAAGAGAGAGAGAGAAAATTCCAACTACTAAGACCGTGTCTTTTTTAACAACAAACTCTCAACAACAACAAATTTAACAACAAGAACTTTCCATCTTAGCTAAATCATAATACTATCATAATCATAACTGACGGATAATCATGAATTACAAGTTTTTATTGTCATTATTGGCCCTTGGGATATTCACCACACCAGGTGCTGATGCCAATATAATTGATGATATATTCGGAAATGGCAACAAGGGAACAGGACCAACAACATCGACGATTTCATACTTTGAGATGACTTATACTGAGCCAACTTATACGTTGGATACTCGTTCTACTACTACTTCATATAACACTCATACAACGAATACTTATACTTCACCTTCAACAACGAGTTTGAGTGTGAATACAAAGACACAGACAACAGAATCAGAGACTAGTCCTTCTAGTACTTTCAAGTCAACTTCATCACCATCAACGACGATCAGTCCTTCCACTACAAGTATCTCAAAGACTACACCATCAACTACAACCACAAGTATAAGTACAACTTCACCATCAACAACATCAACATCAACATCAACTACAAGTCCATCAACTAGTTCAAAGACTACATCAAGTAAATTAACAAAAGACAACACATCTTCTACAACAAGTACTACAAGTACAGATGATTCAATCACTTATGGTATCACTTTCTCAGATGATTCTACCCCTTCAAGTACAAGTACTTCAGACGATTCAACAGAAACCAGTGCTTCATCAACTGATGACTCTACCACTACTTCTTCATCTTCTGATGATGATGATTCCACTACTTCTGCCTCTGCCACAGATGCTGAAACAAGTACTACTTCAACCTCAGATTCAGATTCAGATTCAACCTCAACTTCAGAAGATACAACAGTTGCCTCATCATCATCTACAACGTTAGCATCAAGTTCAGCAACTGACGACACTGCTACTAGTTCATCAATCACATTAACCAGCACCAGTGCAACTACTGATGTTGCTTCCACAACAGCTTCTTCAGATGATGATGACGGGTCTTCTTCCTCAGATGATGGCTCTGTTACTGTTTCTTCTTCAGATGATGATGAATCAAGCTCTTCTGCTACCACTGCTTCTGAAGACTCAACCACAACTCATGATTCATCTTCAACTACTGGTACCCCTGACTCAACCACCACTGATGATTCCACAAGTGCTACCACTACTGTTTCAGCCACTTGGGCTAGTGATATCTTAGCCAGTGCCAGCGTCACTGCGCTACCAGATTATGATGCTTCTACCACTGCCACTACTGCTGACAGTACCTCTGATGCAACTACCGCTGATAGCACTACCGATGCCACCACTACTGCTTCCACTGATGGTACCACTGATACCACCTCTACAAGTGATTCAACTTCCGCTACAACCACTGATGCTACCACTTCTTCAGGCGATGCCACCACTGCCACTGGTGATTCTACAACCAGTACAAGTGCTACTGATTCAGACACTACTTCAACGTCAAGCACCAGTACTTTGACCGGTCCAGTTACTTCTCCAACATCAACTGATGACTCTACCACTGACTCAACTGATTCAACAGACTCAACCACTGGTACCACTACTGCTGTTGCAGCAACAGCATCTGGTACTGATTCAACTGAAGCTACTGCTGCCACCACCGGTACTACTGATTCCACTTCAACTCCAACTACTGGTACTGGTACTGTTACTTCTGATACCACCACTGATACTACTTCAACTTCAACTTCTGGTACATCTACTGGTCCTGTCAACTCACCAACAACAACGGATTCCACCACTGGTACTTCAACTTCTGGCACTGCTACTGGTACTTCAACTTCTGGCACCACTACTGGTACTGACTCAACTTCTGGTACTACTGGTACTGATTCAACCTCTGGTACTTCTACTGGTACAGATACTTCAAGTACACCAACTACAGATTCCACAAGTGGTACTTCTACAGGTACAACAGCTGCTTCAACAGGTGTTTCAAACTCCCCAACTACAAGTAGCTCAAGTACATCCAGTACATCCAGTACTTCTACTACCGATACTAGTAGTTCAGGTACAACAGCTGCTTCAACTGGTGCTTCAAATTCACCAACAACAAGCTCTTCTAGTACATCTACCACTGATAAAAGTAGCTCAGGTACCACAGCTGCTTCTACTGGTGCTTCAAACTCACCAACTACCACTTCTTCTAGCACCTCAAGTACATCTACCACTGATTCCACATCTGCTGCCACCACCGACAACACAAGTGCTACCAATACTGATACTTCGAATACATCGAATGCCACATCGGCTGCTACAACTGCTTCATCAAAGGCTACATCAGACACATCAGATACTTCAGCTGCCACTTCAGCTGCCACATCTAAAGCTACTTCAGCTGCTACTTCTGCTGCCACATCTAAAGCTACTTCAGCTGCTACTTCAGCCGCTACCTCAGCCGCTACCTCTGGAGCTACCTCAGCCGCTACCTCAGCTGCTACTTCAGCTGCTACTTCAGCCGCTGCCTCTGGAGCTACCTCAGCCGCTGCCGAAACTTCAGCTGCTACTTCAGCTGCCGCTACAGCTGGTGCTACAAGTGCTGCCACCTCAGCTGCTACTACCAGTCACACTACATTAGCTGCATCACAATGGTTACCAACTTCCTTGGTCACTGCTGCTACAAGTGTTGCCTCTGGACAATCAAGTACCTCTACTATTGCTACTTCAACTTTACCAAAGGCTATTGCTCCATCAAGTGCTGCAACTTCTGTCCCATCAGATTTTACTTTGATCTCTGTTGGTTTCCAAGAATCATTAAACTATGCCTTTGTTGTTCAGAATTCTATTGCATCTGCTCAAATCTTTGAGTATTTACCAGAAATTTTAGAATACCCATATGATCTTGATAGTTCGAACATTACTGTTTATCAATTGGTCCCATTTACATCAAGTACTGTTGATTATTTGATTACTGTTGCTGAAATTTATTTCCCAGAAAAGTATGTTTCTGATCTACAAAGAAAGATTCTAGATACATCTTCATTGATCTATAAGAATCCAGACTCTACAGCTCAAACATTAGCTTCTTTGATTGATCCATCTATTCCATTAACTGGTCTTGACTTAACAAGTTCTGATTCTTCCAGTTCAAGTTCTAGTTCAAGTTCCACTTCAACTAATGTTAACTCTGGTTCAATGGAATATTCTGCTCAAATTTCAACTCCAGTTTCATCAAAGACTAGATCTAAAATCATTGGTATCACAATTGGTTCATTTGTTGGTGGTACCGTTTACATTGCATTGTTAGTTGTGGCTACAAGATTTTACATCTTAAGAAGAAAGAGAGACATTTCCAATGGTTCAATTCCTATTGATGAGGAATCGTTCCGTGGTGATATCAGATTATCAAGTTCATCATCTGAATTATCCAGAGGTCAGAGTTTGAGAAGTAATAGAGAGATGTCACAAGTTGACAACTACGTTCCAAAAATCAGTAAACCTATTGATGCAAGCAATTCATTAGGTTGGGTATGAGGAACAACAAAAATGTCTTTTCTTTTCATTGAACTCCCTCTGCATATATTGAACTTTTGTTTCCCTTTTTCGTGTTTGTGTTTTTTTTTTTGACCAAGTTCACAGTTTTCCTAGAATTTCATGGACAAATCTCAGAGAGGAAAACTTTCTTCTTGAGCTTTTAGAGAATTTGTTTCCCAAATACCCCCTTTATTTTTCATTATACCCCCTTTCTTCCTCCTCATAATTATCCTTATGCTTTTCATCCCTTAGTTGTACTTTTAGGTATTCCCTTTTTTGTTAATTTTTTTTTGTTCCTGTTACTTTCATTTTGGACCCCATTGAATGGTCGTTGTTATAATCGAAATGTATGATATGATAATTTTACCAATTAATAACTACATTGTAGATCAGACTAATTTATCGTATCAACTTTCATTAACGTCTAAACACTAAAGCAACTGTCATTATAACATTGCATCAAAGACTTTTAATTCATATCTTTCATCAGCTGTGATTTTTGGATAATATGGAACCATTGAATCCAAATTCTGAACATAGATTTGATTATATATCTTCCAATATGGTTCTCTTACCTTTCTTGCTGGATGGAAAAGACCATTCCAAATATAGTTTAGAACTAGCCCAGGTCCAATGGCAGTCTTTATACCTTCAATACCTTCCATAATTCTATGAATGACATGAGGAGAAGTTTCAAAGATATTTGGCATCAAGAGATTCAATAAATGAATGAATGCATCTTCTCTACCCAATCCAATACAACCAATTGCAATATGTCTAGAGACAGTAGCTGCAGTTTGTCTATGAACTTGATCTCTATCCGTCAATGCGTCTTCCAATAATGGTAATACTGCATAGACGTAATCCTTAGACATATCACCAATATATTCAAACATGAATGCCATTGCCTTCAAGACACCATTTTGAACATTTGTTTCAGGAGTTCTATATTCATTCATCAATGCTGGTAATACTGTGAATGGAGCACATGTCTCAGCAACAATACCAATGGCCACAGCAGTACAGACTCTTAATTGACGTTCTTGAACTCTTAGATTGTTTAATAATGTGACAAGGACTTCTTGGGGTCCAACAGCTTTAGCAATATACCCAAAAGTATTATTAGCCACTCTTCTAATGCTCTTTTTGGAACTCTTTAGCATTTCAAGAAGTTCAAAACAGATTCTCATCCATTCCTTTGGAGAAACGTAATCAGCACCTCTATCAGCAATTCTACCAACCAAATCAATTGCATTCTCTTGAACCTTTTCATGACGATTCCTTAGGATAGGTGTCAATGTTGGTAATAATTGATTGATTGGTGGTTTCATTGATGACATACCAACGACATTAGAGATTGATTTCAAGGCATTCAATATTGAACCCAAAACTTCTGGAAATACTTCACCCAATGATTCATATAATACAATTGATAGTTTTTCCAATATATCATCTTTGCCACAACTCTTGATGACTGGAACAATATTGGCAATCAAATCAGCAGCTTGTTCACGGACTTCAGGTTTATTATTCTTGAGACGATGCAAGATCGTCGTTACAATGGCACCAATGTAAGGCTCCACTCTTAGATCTAAGGATTGAACCACGGTAGAAAAACCTCTCATGATAACGAAATCATTCCCTGTTTGTTCTTGGAATGAAACTAATAATCCATCAATCAATAATTTCTCATTTCTTTCAGTGATATCAAAAGTACCTAAATTAGTAACAACTCTATGAATAGTCTCCACAGCCATTTTTCTGAAAGGTTCAGATTCATCTTTCAGTATTGGTATTAATCTAGTTATGATTTCTGAGACTCCGATTTTGGAAGACAATATTGATGTTGTTTCAATGACTAAATTATATGAGCGACGATCCAATGCAATTCTTCTAACCCAAAAATGTTTAAAGAATGGATTAATGACTTCCTTTTTCAAATATGCTGGTTCAATACTTGTAGTCCCACAACATTGTTGAATCACTATAAGAACAGTCTTTTTCATATCTTCATCTGGTGAATTAAATTCACGTAGTATGATATACATGATTTCCTTTGTATAATAATTAGAATATTCTTCATCCATTAATGGGATTAAATTCCCAATACATTTCAAAAAGGCAGCTAATGCCTTCCCTCTATGTCTTCTGATCCCATTCCATAAAGGTTCCAATATGGATTCAAATGATTCAATACCATATGGAGATGCAGCTTCAGCTAAGGAGGAAAGTGCATTTGCAGTCATTGTTCTTACTGATAATTGTTCATCATTGAGACATTTAGCAATACAATCAACCAATCCATTCAAATGTGGTAATACCCCACAACCAACCAAGATGGCGATTTGTTGCACTATTTTAACCCCAGTATGTCTTGCTTGCCATGATTTCTTGGAACGACAAACAGCTCTTAAGAATGGTAATAATGAATGAATCCCCAATGCATTGCCCACAATGGCAAAGGCACGAGCAGTGACGTTACGTACGTATTCATCTGCATTATCGATATCTGGTCTCATTGTAGAAATCATATGTGATAAACCAGCAGCTTTTGAGAGATTTGTTATTATTTCCTTCCCTTCATTTCTTGTGATTTTATCTTCATCAATCAATAATGGTGTAATGACTAATAAAATCTTGGAAGTATATGGTTTGATTAGATCATCTAATTTATAAAGAATTCTATTGATTACTTTGACTAAAAGATGTCTTTCTTGATCATCGATTGTCTTTGCCATTAATAATGGTAATATTTGATTCAATAAGGCCTTTGCACCAAAAGATCTTGCATTATCAGTTAATGATCTCATTGCTTGTTTACGAGTATTAGCACTCTTCAATATTTTGGATAATAAGTTTGATATTTTGAGATCCTTTTGTTCATCTAATGATAAGTCTTTGATGTCTTTTGTTGTTAATGCTGATGATTCTGCTTGAAGTATTTCTTTTATTGAAGGATCTAGTGATATTATTTGGGTGGATGGTGGTTGATAAACAGATGTTTCAGTGATTTGTACACTTTGTTCTTGTTCTTGTTCTTGTTCTTGTTCTTTGATCTTTGTGATTTGAACTTCAGTATCCCATCTGGACTTCTTTTGATGTTCTTCTTCTTGTTGCATATCGCTTGTGACATCCCATCTTCTTTTATGGGATCTTCTTGGAGGGGTTTTACCACCGTCTTCTTCTTCCTTCTTGGCAGCAACAGCAGCAGCACTATCATCAATCAATTCTTCAGGCTGTTTACGCTGATAAGTCTTTTGCTTTTCAATCTTCTTGAATGGGTCGTGGTCTTGAGCTGAGTTTATGGCATCCTCGATGATATTTTTGGGCACAGAATACTGGCCAGTCAAATTGTATTCCTTGCTGGCTGTCTGTTGAGAGGATCGTTGAAATCCCAGTCTATTAGCACCCGTCATTGCCTTTGAATCAGGAAAGTTGGATGACGACTGAAGCGATTAAAAAGATTAAAGATTCAACTGTGAAGTTATAAAGTTTTTGACAAATCCCAACATCCGGACACCAAATTTAAAATATGGCAGTGTTTGTACTCAAATATAAGGTATTATAGGACTAGGAAAGTAAGTAAGACATACTCTAGTATCCTAGATATATTCCATTTAACCAAAATAACGAAAACAACAAGGTTAAAGCTTCAATAAGCAGAAAGATTAGCAAAATACAAAACAATTGAAAAATTACCGGATTAGGCAAAAATAAAAATCAAAAATACCCAATTTGGAATTCCGGACAATTTTAAAATTTGAATTCCGACTTCAAAGAATTTATTAACAAATACAAAACACACCAAATAATTTTAACACGTCAACAAGTGGCAAATAAGGCACAATGGTCTCGATGATGTGGGATAAGTCTCTATTGCTGTTGACTAGTGTTTTATATTTACTGGGAAACAACAATGGTGTGTTGGCAGAACAAGAAGAAGAAGAACAGAATCTTGAAATTGAACAAGAAATCATCATAGAAAATGATCCAATAGGATTCCCATACAAAGAAACATTAGATTTATATCCTCTACCCAGAAACAACTTACTCACATCTTTCAAATTTGACTTGACTTCAGAATACGTCAACACAAACACAATCCAGAACTCAAATTACACTTCATATGGCGTTTTCCCAAGATCAATTGCACCAATATTGGAATTAACAAAGACAAGAGAATTACATCTCAGATTTGGACAAGGATGGTGGGATTCTGAGGAATGGGGCCAACTGCCCAATTTGGGGCAATCTTCTGGTGGTTCAGGAATTGAAATTTGGGCCATTATGGAATCAAAAGATTCAATTGAAGCAATGAAGAGTTGGTCATTCTTGGTGAATTCATTATCTGGATTGCTTTGTGCTTCTTTGAATTTCGTAAATGAAGAAAAGACAACTTTCCCTATTCAGGCATTCAAGCCTTCCAATACTGATAACAAGACAGTATCATTGTTTGATGAATCAAATCAATTGTTTTTATTAAGATCTGCATTATCTTCAGAACCAGTTTGTACTGAAAATTTAACACCATTTGTGAAATTCTTACCAACGAGGGGTAAAGCTGGTTTATCTTCATTATTAGATGGTCATAGAATATTTGAATCATTATGGCATCAATTATACATTGATATTGAAACTGAATTAAATAAAGATAATAATGATGAGTATCGTTATCATTTGACTCAAGGAATTGATACAGTTATTGATATTGAAAGATCTTTAAGTAGATTAGAGAACCCAATTCCAAAACCATTAAGTGGAGAAGATTTGAAATGTGATTTATCAAAGAAATTTGATATCTTTACCTGTTTCCCTAAGAAATACTCTGAATCCATTACATTTACATTGAAAGATTTATTTGGTCGTTCAATCAATGGTGGAAGTTTATTATCAAATAGTGATACACCAACTACAATTTGTTCACATACAACATCATCTTGGAAGACCTACTTGAGAGAAAATGGTCAACATTTTGAAACTGCATCAAATTGCTTTGAATTAACAGATGATAATGAATATGATATTTATATGAGTACTTCCCAAAGTTCAGACCTTATTGAACGTCCAAAAGTTCCAATCTTTGCATCAAGATCATTGACAGGATATGGCCAAGATAAGGGTGGATCACGTACCGTGTTTAAAAATCCAACAGATGAAGAGGTTTCATTGATTTATTTTGAATCATTACCATGGTTCATGAGGGTTTATTTACATAATTTATCAATAACTGGTGCCAAAAAGGAGGATGTTGTTGAATCAATCTATTACATTCCTGAAATTGATAGAACTAGACCAACACATATTGAATTCAAATTGAAATTACCACCAAATTCAACAATCTCATTGACCTATTCATTTGATAAATCATTATTATTATATGCTGAATATCCACCAGATGCCAACCATGGATTCTCAGTTGAACCTGGTGTGATTGATGTTCTTTCACCAATCAAATATTCATTCAGAACATCATCTGCATTATTGACATTACCAACTCCTGATTTCAGTATGCCATATAACGTCATCATTATTACGTCGACAGTGATGGCATTGTCATTCGGTACAATTTTCAATCTATTGGTCAAGAGAGTGGTTACAGAAGATGAAATGTTATTATTGGAGAGGGTTTTCGATTGGAGAGTTCGTATTAAAGAAAAGATTGACGGTGTTAAATTAAGAATATTTAAATTAAGAGGGAAACTCCTTTATAAATTGGCATTGTTTATACGGAAAATTAGGGGGATGGATAAGGTAAAGGAGAAGAAAACATAACAGTACAGTTCAGTGCATTAATCTTTCTATATATAAGATATCCTTAGGCTCAACTTAGCTTTGTTGCTTCAAATTAATCTCTAAAATTCTTAAAGCATTGATCAATTCAATTTGATTATCTTGTAAATATTTCTCCATTTTAATTCTATGTAATTTCAAATCATTTGATATTGGTAAATCACCAATCTTTTTAGAATTCAATAGCATATCAAACAATGGTATCCATAAATCTTGTTGCCAATATCTCTTTATGGAATTCGTCAATCTATAAACTTTATTGATGTCATTGAATGTAGTTTCAATGAATTCTCCATAAAGCATTGTATGAATGATACTAACCATTCCATAATAATCTGATTCATAAGTCCAATATTCATGATTTCTCATCTCTGGACAATCTTGATTATCTGTTTTCCAATCACATTTGAATTTCACATCTTTTGGAAATAATAACATATCAATAGATCTTCCAAAATCAATCAATTTCAATCCCTTTTTGCACCATAAAGATGAAGATCCACCATATTTACCTAATGGTTCAACATTTGGCTCTAATCTAATCATACAATTATCAGGCTTCAAATCTCCATGCATGATACCAACATTATGTAATGATTCAATGATTTTTAATAATTCAACAGAAAAGTAAATCGTCAAGATTTCATCAAGATTCTTACCTAATGTTCGATACATATTAACAATGTCTAATATCGTACCTTGACTTAGATAATCCAACACCAAATAACTTTCATCATTGAAGATATGCATTTCAATAGCTGATATTATCGATCTTTGAATTTCTTGATGATTTTGGTTTTGGTTTTGTAATCTTGATTCAATTTGTTTTAAAATATAAAACTCCCAAGCACTTGATGGTCTCTGAACCTTCAGGGCCTTAAACCCACCAGTCATACTTTCTGCCAAATAGACCGAAGCATATCCACCTTCACCAAGCAATGCCTTCAAGTCATAAGTGCTACCATTGGCCATGAACTCAATAAATACATGTTTGGATACTTTATTGTTTATGGATCTTTTCAAAGTTGAGCACATTTTGAATTGTTGATCATATATGAATAACCCTTTATAAGTTTCCAATCTTGGTTCCACTTGACTCAATAATAACGTCTTGACGCTCTCACTAGCTGGATTAATAGTTAATTGTTCTGTTAATGGGCTGATATTAATATTGGTGTTGGGTATTACTGTTGATAAATGATCTTCTTCTTCTTCTTCTTCTTCTTCTTCTTCTCTTTGTGGTGGGATTTCCAAAAATGGAGAACTTATCAATTCATCATCATCTTGGTCTTCATTATTCTCATTATTATTACTATCATTATTATGGTTTTCATTATTCATATCATCATCATTACTATTATTGTTGTTATTATTTGTAGTTATTATTCTTTCAACTCTTTCTGTCAAATCATTCATATTATTCCTCGTTATTTGTTCTGTGAATTCATCATATATCAATCTTTCATTATCTTCAGTATCATCAGTTATATTATCATCATCGTCGTTGTTATTGTTATTTGAAGCTCCTTGATTGAACATTGACATTATTTCATCTTTAGTGTTCTTTGTGAAGAAAGTTGCAGTTGGCGATGGAGGATTTGTGTTTAGGTCCAATGAGTCTAATTTTATTGTTGAACCAGAATCATATCTCTTTGCCTTATTATTTTCGTTGTTTAGTGTTGGAAATGGTAATGGTATTTGCTGTTGTTGTAATGGTTTTGGTGATTTTGGTGATTTCTTTATAGTTTGATTGTTGTTTTTGATGTTTGTTGGTAATATTTGTTCATTTTGTTCAATCTCTTTCTTCACAATGGCATTATTATCATTACTGGTGATTCTTCTAGACAAGGCAAGCACTTCTTGAATGCAGAACTCCTCTTCTTCACCATCATCACTGTTTATAGTATAAAGAAGATCAAAATTGACATCAATCTTTTCAGTCTTTTTACCAGGAACTTCAATGATTTTATAAACTGGTACACTAACAATATTAAACATTTGTTGATCATCTTTGAAAACATCAACTTTATCATGGATGACTTTAGATTTATTATTAGTTGAGTTTTGAGGAATTGTTTCACCATCCCATTTAGTTGAAGTCATTCTATTTTCTTTATTTCTATATGAATTTGATCCAATCTCATCCCATCCTGATGTTTTCAATTGTTGTTGTTGGTCTTGTTGTTGGTCTGATAGGTCATTGAATATATCCAGTTTCTTTCTCTTTGTTGGTCTTGCCTGTGTACTCTCATCTTGTTGTTGTTGTTGATGATGGTTTGCAAAAAGGGTTCCAGTACCAGAAGTAGCACTCTTTAATGATAAGGCAGATCTTATGGGGAAAGCTGGAGATTTGGGTTCATCTTCTGGAATATTTGTATTCTGTAATCTCAATTTAAACTCATTGTATCTTCTTTGTAATCTGACTAATGGTCTTGCTTGTAAATTCAAACCTTCCTTATAGACTTGATCAGCTTGATTAAATCTTTGATTTGCCTCCAAATATTGAGCATATTCTTCATAAAACGTGGCAAGATTTTTACCGATTTCCTTTCTTGAAAGATATATGAATATATCTCTTGGATTATCAGAATATTGAGCATATTTAAGCCAAACTTTCAAGTATCTTGGATCATTCTTATAAAAGTTAGAATCTCTGAATTGTGAAGTACATCTTTCTAATACTTGAATTAATCCACTTTCAATTGATCTTCCAGAAGGATAATTCTGATGGATCCATTTGATATAATCCAAAAATGGTTGAATTGGATCATCTAATTCCTCAATATTTACCAAATTTTGTTCAATTACCTGTCTTTCTTCAATAAGTTGAGATTTCAATTCATTTCTTGGGATTTGGAATCTTTCCTTTAAAGATTGAGCAGATCTTCCATCGCTCAAAGGCTCAATGTTCTCCTTGTGTTGCTCTATCGTGTCAAAGTCAATAACAATGGGCTGCTCCATGACTTTGTATAGGTTAAACTGTTGAAAAACGCGTTTATTTTGAAGTAAAATTGAATAAATGATTTCGTTATTTCGTTATTTAATTTTGAATTTATAAAATTCTGAGATTTGTTTTTGTTTTTTTTTTGGTGGGAGATTTTTATGGGTGGTTGTCATGACAACGAAAATAATTTATATAGTGAAATATTGAAAGAAACAAGATCTGATAGTTTTGAGTGATTAAAAGGGGTTATGACTGAGGAGATAAGTGATATTAATGTTGATTATGTACTTATACTACAATTTTATGCTTTTATTCAACTTTTCAACTGTAAAAATTGACCCATTTTATGCTCAGTCTATTCTCCATAATTAACATTCAAACGATTCTATAATTCTCATTCTATGTTCTTCTAAATAACATGCTAGCTTCTTCTATATATATGATCTATACATCTATAAAGTGAAAAAGTTCAACCACGAAGAAATTCCAAGATATACTTCTCTATCAATTTATATTGATTAACCAATATTTTTGAATGATCTTCATCAATTTCCAAAATCTTTCTATTTGGGAAGTATTCATCAATCTTCTTGATCCCATCTTCAGTAATAAACCCACTCTTTGATGCCTTAATGAATAAAGATCTTCCATTGAATTTTGTGTTCTTTGAAATACTTGAATCAAGAGGGAAATCACCAAGATCTTGTAAAGTCTTTGGATCTTTGAATTCTTCAATTGGTAATTTCAATTGTATGCTTTGATTTCCATTTGATGAATCGATTGATGATTTGTAATTATCTAAAAGATATAAACACATCTTATCATCATCCAAATATTTCCTTAATTCTGAATGCAACTTCTTTTTCCAATTTTTATCAACAACTGTACTTGTCACTGTCACTGTCGTTGTCGTTGTACTTGTTAAAGAATTATGTGCATATTGTAAACCTTTCGACAATATTGATAAATAATCATTAAACTCTTTCCCAATCGGTTGATCAATTGGTGCATTATCAATAGCAACTAATTTCGATACTTGATCTGGATATCTCAAAGCATATAACATGGCTATTTTGGCACCCATTGAATAACCAATAACGTTGAAACTCTTGATATTATTCAATTCCACTATCCTTTTTAAGTCCTGTACTTGATCCAGATATGATAATGATGATGATATATGTGGTGAATCTCCATGACATCTTAAATCTGGTGAATAACTAGATACATTTAATTGAGTTGATATTGACTTTTGTAACAGTTTGAAATTCTTATGAGAACCCAAGAATCCATGAAGAAGTATTACAGGAGGACCATTTGGTGTTGGATTTATGATTTTATGATATTTGAGTATGTTGGACTTCATAAATCGTTTGGTTGAAATGCTTTCAAATCACAATTCATCTTGTTTGATTGTTACCTGTCTATGTTGATTGATTCTGAAGAATAACCTGGGCGGAGACTAGAATTACATAATCAGAGACTAAAAGACTTTTAGGGACTACGAGACCACTAAATTTAGGGACTAGGAGACTAGCAGATTGCGGTTTCCCAATTCGGTAATTTTTGATATCGATGGCTATGATCAATAATTTAAACAACCATTCCGATTCATGGATAGTAGAGTACTCTCCATCAGATATATTCCGCTAATAAGCTCATCAGAAACAATATCTATTGAGTCTCGACTCTCAATACATTCAATAGATTAGTTCATCGGTTCAATATATCGATTCTCTTGATCAACCATCGCCGTTGAAATATCGTTGGCTATCTAAGTAATTGTACTGTAACTTGAAGCTTCTGCACTTGATACATCCTGTAAGTTATAAAGTCTTCAGTGATATCCTATACTGATAATTCTCCAAGATTGTGTCACTTTTCAAAGATTTGATTGTGTTTGTAAACTGAAAATTCGAAAATTCCGAGGAATCGAATTGGAAATTTGTAAATATTGAAATATTCAAAATCAATAATTGTACTTCATTCAATCTTTAATTCTTCATCCATTCTTGTATTTCAATAAAAATAGTGGCTCTTTCATCAAATATATATATTCAAAGAAATAGACCTTTGAACAACTATCCCTCAAACAAACCAACAATGAGCCAATCAGACAACATCATCAACATCAACAAGAACAACACAGCTCTCATAATCATTGACATGCAACGAGACTTCTGTCAAGAAAATGGATATGCCGACAGTATTGGTCTTGACTATAAAATACTCAGAGAACCAATTGCCAACATTGCCAAACTATTGACATGGGCTAGAGGAAACAACATGTTTGTCGTTCATACAAGAGAGGGACATCGTCCAGATTTGACAGATTTGACCAAGTATAAGAAGAGAAGAACACAATTGGCCGATGCAGAAATTGGGATGGAAGGTCCAATGGGGAAATTGATGGTTCGTGGAGAATATGGCCATGATATAATTGATGAGTTGAAGCCAATTGAAGGAGAACCAATCATTGATAAACCAGGATATTCAGCATTTGTCTATACTGATTTGGAATTATTGTTAAAATGTAAAAAGATTGATAATTTGATAATCACTGGTCTTACTACAGAGGTATGTGTCTCTAGTACATTTAGAAGTGGGACTGATATTGGATATCATTGTATTACTGTCAAGGATGCTTGTGCTTCTGCCAATGTTGAACTTCATCATGCTGCTTTGGCCATGATTGAGGTTGAGAATGGGATCTTTGGAGAATTGAAGACAACTGAGCAAGTCTTGGATTTGTTTTGAATGATCATGATGTTTAGTATAGATATAGATTTAATTTCTTGACACTAGTGTTCAATTTTGTAAAATTGACTCGTAAAGGATAATCCAAATAATGACGACGACGACAGTAATACAAATTCTTTAACAAAATTATATATAAAAATCTATCACAAAACCACCAAGATCTATCGATCAAACAGAATTGAAAGCCTTCTCATTTGAAATAATCTCAACAGTATTAGTATTAACAGCATCTAATTTCCCTTCAGCTTCCAATTCCTTCTTTTGAGATCTTATAGTTTCCAAAATCTCTAATCCATGAACTTCTTGGAAATTCTCACCACTTGATTCATCATAAATGGCACTGAATGGAACAATGTTTAATTTCTTACATTCTTCCAAAGTATAAGCATTAAAGATATCAACACTTTCATCTTGACTTTGATCTCTGTCCTTGATAGGGAATATCCAAACAGCCACTAGATAGTAAAGAATTGCTGGACAAAAGAATGAAAAGACAACAGAACCATAAAAGAAGTTGATGATTTGTCCCTTTAATACAATACTGGTATTAGCGACTGATGCTAAACCTGGTAATCCTGGAGTCATAGCAACAACAAAGACACCAACAGCTCTCCAATTGACACCGTATTTGAAATAGAATTTCCCATCTTTAGCAGTTGTGTATAAATCATTGATGACGATTCTTTCCCTTCTAACTATTGTGAAATCAGTAACGATGATGGCAATGATTGGAGTGAAGACAACACCGAATGAACTCATGACAGTGTTGAAAGTAGATGAAGTGTTATAGAATTCCCATGGTTGAACAGCCCATGAGATTAAAGCAGTGATCAAGGCACCTCTCTTGATGTCAATATATTGAGGACAAACACCTGTTAAATCCATCCCACCTGCAAACCCATTTGAAATAACATTCAAAGTCAATTCAGAAGTCATGAATGAAAAGGCTAAAAAGAAACAAGCACATCTTGTTCTTGGTGTATAACTATCCTGCAACCATTGTAAACAAATATCAGTTGGTAACCAATATTGTTCTCCATAAACATCTGATGAAATCGAAGCACATATCAAACCAGCTAATGGAATAACTTCAGATGATAAAAAGACACCAACAAGGATCCCCCAGTTCAATTTATTAGTTGAAGTTCCACTGAATCTTGAGAAATCAGATTGATTAGTGATATCTGGAGATAATGCAGAATACCAAGTCGTGATTCCCATCATCCAGGTCCAACCTAATGAACTTCCAGCACTGATGGTGACACCTTCATGATAGATGGAACCCAATGTATTGTAATGAACCATCATATAGATCCACATTGCCATCATACCAACAAGACAAATAACACAAGAGGCATTCATTGGGATATTCATCTTTTCAGGTTTTAATAATAAGAATGGAACACTAATGATATGGAAAAGAACAAATCCAATAAAATCTCTTGATGTCATGTTGGAAGATTCAGGGAATGTATTAGTCATATTCATATAACTTTCACTCCATGAACTTAACATAACAACAACACAAAGACCACCAAGCCATGCTTGTGAACCATAATACACAATTGATAAGATGATTCTAATCAAAATCCCTAACCCAGATCCATAAATCCCAAAAGTCATTCTTTGACAAACAGTATATCCAATATGATAAACTTGACCAGGTCTTGAATTTAAAATAGCATAAAGGATAATAAAACAGTTTCCAACAGTCACTGTTCCCATGGCATGTTGGATGTTTAAACCAAGAATCAATAATGTTGAACCAACAGACCAGGCCCAGATAGAAATGTTCAAAACAGCCCAATAACCAGTAAATGAGAGAAATCCCCAGTTTCTTCTAGCCTCAGGCATTGGTTCCAAATCTGGGTTTTGTAAGATACTGATGATTTGACCATCTTTATGAGGGACCTTCAACTTATCAATTAGAGTCTTGAAAGTCATGATTGTAGAATTGTTGAAGTGATTGAAGCTTGATACTTTTGCAAAAGTATAAGGAGGATTGGAATGGCGGAAGAGTCCCTTCGTCTCATTAAATCAGTATGATCCATGTTCATTATACATGGGGATCTCAAGACATATTTATACCATTTTACCACATCATAAATTCATCAAAATAAAGAAGCAGCGTCGCAGTTACAAGGGTCCAGAACAATCAATGGTGAATCGAGATTCGATTCGATAGGACAGATAATACCGACGTGCCGATCACATTAACAATACCATAATGGTTGAATTTGAATTTGAATGGGTGTAAGTCTGTAAGAGCTGATTAGATGAATAGATGATTATCATAAATCGGAATTGGAAGGACGGAATTTGACATCTCAGAAATTGCCGGATTGGGAAAGTGCAGTAGCGCTTCAAAATGAAAAGATGGAGGATGAGATGGGATGAGATGGGTTGATGATTGATTTTTAGATCAGTGGCTAGTACTAGTTCAACATGAGATCAGGTACTTCAAAGCGTGGACGTACTCTGATTGATTGCAGTTCTTGATTCCAGTGAAGACAGCTGGACGACTTCATATCGTGAATCGTGATAAACAACATAGTAAAGCTGTCAACTGTGAATATAAGTTTTTACAATCAGTAATTTGTGACTCAATCATCTCCAAACACCCCATTGAATTTCAAACTTGACACCATCTTATACCAATAACTTGAGTGAACTGAGTAATTTTACAAAATGACCGGAATTCAAATTTAAATCACGTGATTTAAACCGGAATTGAATCAAAATATAAACTCCAGAACAGAACAAAGAACAAAGAACAAAGAAGATTCCTATCTAAACACAACAAAACACCAAGAGAAAAGAAAACAATGCCACGATTAAGAAAGGCTATACAGAAGATTGATAGCTTACAAGAGGAGCAAGGACCACTAGACACTGCTGAACAGGAAGAATTGATTGAATTGCTTAAATTGAATAATCAAGAATCAAATAAATTCTTCATCAATGTATTAACAATTTTATATTTATTACCAATACCAATATTCATTCATTTCAAAAGTTATAGATTACATAATGCCAAATGGAGTTTCTTCAGTATATTGAGTTTATCAATGAGTGTTATAAACATAAGATATTTGGATCTCTTAATGAATAATCTACATAAATATTATGGTCAATATATCAAGTTCAAATATGATGATTGGGTGATTGGTATTGTGGGATTGATCCTAAGTTCAATAATATTGGAGGAGAAGTATTCTTCAATATTTGCAATTGATAAAACAAATGCAGCTGTTAGTGATGTTTTATATTTGTTGCCAATGTTGGCATCAATAAGTAGTATTATTGGGAAGGTTTGGATTGATCAATTGAATAACAATATAAATGATTTGAGATTGTTGAAGTATAAGTATAAAGCTTCATAAGGTGTTTAATTTATGAATAATGATTGAATGAAGTTAATGAATGAATGAATGATTTGGATGTTATCCCTATGGCAATATTGATAATTATGTAAAGAGATTTACGGTACTAATATATGAATTATGACTCCATAAGTTGTGCAAATAGTATTATGATTGAATATTTCTATATATATTATGCTAACATCTCTTGAATGTATAATTTTATTTCTCTATCTATATAAGTTATGCAGATTTTATTTAAAGATACTAATGAATAATGCCTTCCCCATCAACAAAACATCTTCCTTTCCCTCATTCCCACCATCATCATGTTTGTCATCAGTAGCACTATCATTAAAAGTATAATAAATACTCAAACACATGGCAAACATCCCAAATATAAACAATGCAATACTTTTCTTTTGATCAATGGATCTAGTGTATAATTTATAACCGAATAATCCAGGCAAGATGAAACAAATCAATGTTGAACCAGTGGCACCAGCTAATGAAAGGACTAATTCAAATGAAGTGATCGTTATTGATAGATAATAACAACTTGATACTAATAAAAGTGTTAAATAGAAGAATCTCTTTTGTGAAAATGGAACAATATTGTTTGTATTTGAGTCTGATGATTGTTCAATGGTATGATTTTGAGTTTCTGAATCAACATCATCAGTTGTTGTCAATGATGATTCTTCTTCTTGATTATTTGATAATAACGAGTCCAGCTCTTTACCATAATATTTCTTTTCTAACCAATAATACATGTTATTTATTGATAAACGACATGGATGGAATTGTAATGGGAAACTTAACAATATCATAAACATCAATAAAAACTTCCCCAACTTTGTTGAGAATTGATTAGGATCAAAGTTTAATAATACATTGCCTTGTACTTTATTACCAAACTCAACATAACCAAAGACACCAACAACAATGAATAAAACACCAGCAATCAAATTTGATGAAATTATAACCTTGTTCAAATTATTCTTATTATCAATTTCATTAATAATAGTACAGATGTTTTGAGCAGCAGTATATGCAAACACCACAATTGAAAAACTTGGAATGATTTGTGATTTATTGGATGGGATTAACAAGTCAATAGGTTCATGAATACCATCAAATATTGAATGAAATATAACAAGGATTGTTAAATATCCAATACTAGTCAATCCCAAAATCGATGCGAATTTCAAAGAATCCAAAGATCTTAATGATATCAATGGAATTATAATAACCGTTGTGGAGAATATAGCAGTTAATCTTGTCAAGAATGGGAATAATGAAGGTAAGATATCACCAACAAGGATCAAATAACTCAAACAACAACCAAAGGTCTGAATAGCAATACTCAGATCAAACAACAATGTCAGATTTGGATATGAAATCGAACATAATCTGAAGAATGAAGTCTGTTTGAATCCATTGTTTAATGAACACTCCTTTATTATGAATAATCCATAGTTTGAAACCAACCCTGCTAATACAATTAATAAGAGTCCCAATGTAAGACCATCAGATTTGAATGCAAAGGGGATAGCTAAGAGACCAGAACCAACAATGGATTTCGTCAAGTTGATGATGGAAGAAGAAGTAGTAGCCACCATCCTTTTCTCAAATCCAATCTTTTGAAGGGAAAGTAAAAGATGTTTTCTGTTAATGATCTTGTTTGTTTTATCCTTTTGATTTGCCACCACAATTTCTGATCCAAACATCCAGACACCAATATATTACATAATTTATTACATAATCAAATAATTACATAATCAATGACGTCATCAAAATTATCTTTTTTAAAAAAAAAAAACAAAAATTAAAAAAAAAAAAAACAAGAAGCAATGAATTTTGGCCAAACTCCCATAAAGGCAAAAAGACAATACCAATTCAAAAACCTCAAATAAAGAAAAACAAGAAATCCTACATCATCCTACACTCAATAATCAGCTTTATTCAAAATCTAGTCACACCTTTACCATTACCTCATTATAAATATATTCCTCAACACAATGGCTCAGGATGAAGAATTCATTAGAACCCAGATCTTTGGCACAGTTTTTGAAATAACAAACAGATACTCAGATCTGAACCCAATCGGGATGGGAGCCTTTGGACTGGTTTGTAGTGCTAAGGATAAATTGACAAATCAGAATGTCGCCATCAAGAAGATTATGAAGCCGTTTAGTTCAAGTGTTTTGGCAAAGAGAACATATAGAGAATTGAAGTTGTTGAAGCATTTAAGACATGAGAATTTGATTACTTTGGAAGATATCTTTTTATCACCATTAGAGGATATTTATTTTATTACTGAATTACAAGGAACTGATTTACATAAATTATTAACATCAAGACCATTAGAGAAACAATTCATTCAATATTTCTTTTATCAAATTATAAGGGGTCTTAAGTATGTTCATTCAGCAGGTGTTATTCATAGAGATTTAAAACCTTCAAATATATTAATCAATGAGAATTGTGATTTGAAGATTTGTGATTTTGGTTTGGCAAGAATTCAAGACCCACAAATGACAGGTTATGTATCAACAAGATATTATAGAGCACCAGAAATCATGTTGACATGGCAAAAGTATGATACAGAAGTTGACATTTGGTCTGCTGGTTGTATCTTGGCTGAAATGATTGAAGGTAAACCTTTATTCCCTGGTAAGGATCATGTTCATCAATTTCAAATAATCACAGAATTATTAGGAACTCCTCAAGATGATGTTATTGATTCAATTGTTTCTGAAAATACTTTAAAATTTGTTAAATCTTTACCAAAGAGAGATCCAATTCCATTAACTGAAAGATTTAAAGATTTTGGTAATGAACCTGATGCAATTGATTTATTATCCAAAATGTTGGTTTTTGATCCGAAAAAGAGAATTAATGCTGAAGAAATCTTAACACATCCATATTTAAAACCATATCATGATCCAACTGATGAACCAGTGGCTGATGAGAAATTCGATTGGAGTTTTAATGATGCAGATTTACCAGTGGATACTTGGAGAGTTATGATGTATTCTGAAATATTGGATTTCCATCAAGTTAAATGATTTTCTCTTTGCTTCTTTCCTTCTTTCTTGTCTGCGTCTACGTTTTCTAATTTGATTCCTTCTTCTAATATGTATTTCTTAGTTCTATCTTACTATCTATCTTATCAATCATATAAGTTTCAACCCTTTATATTCATCCAGATCCACTTGTCTAGAAATGTTTTTGTTTTTTTTCTTTTTAAATCTTTCATGAATCATGCTTATAATTAATTAGAGGAATATAATATAATAGCTATTTTTTGTACACTAAACTACCAAGCAAATGATCATATACTCAATGATTAATGATCACATTTCTCAGATGTACGTCTTTGCCAAAGTCAGCTTGTCGAAATAAAGCTGGTTATAACATTCGAAAACAACCGGCCTACAATCTGTAAAAGGCTTTAGAAGTTTTATGCTTCATCTCGAGTGCTAATAACAAATACATGAACAGTTGTACTAAAGGATCAATGTTTATATTAAAAGATTTGTATATAGTATGTTTCATGAATCATCATCCCATCAATTGTATAAAAGGTCAGTTCACAATATAAATGCAACATCAGTAACTTCCTCAATTGCTATACTAATATCACTAATCTTTTTCCAAAATGAAAGGAAATAATGTACTAGTGGGAACTCTTGAATATCAAAAGAATATCTCATCAGAATAACAACATACTTGGACTGTGGACAATTAATGTCTAAGAGTTCACTATTAATAAGAAATAGTTAGACTCTAGGCAATTCACAATTATTGACAAACAACAAACAGCACCAAAATTACAGGTCTCCCAAACCTCTGAAGTCTGATGCAAATTGAATGTCATCTCTATTGCGACTGCCATAGATATTCAAATCAATGGTCAACTTTCATATATAGGAAGCTGTATAAGACACGACCAGATCTACTATTTTGAATGGGCATTAACTCAGCAGTACAATAAAGACATAATCATAGGTCAGAACTTCAACCATTCCTTTTAACGTCAAAGTATGTGTCAATTCATCACACTTGAAGTACAACACTCATATCATATTTCAAACAAATAACTTCGTCATTATAAAAGAACAGCCAAGAAGCTAGAGACTTAGCCGACCAAATGCTATCTATTCTTCAAAACATTAATTCAAGGCTACTAACAACACAATTCATAGCATGAATTGAACAGCTTGGGGCTAGATTACTTTTGAGTCTGGGTAACCTTTAAAAAATTGACTTTTTGGGACTAGGCTATCTATTAACAAATTAAAACCGGTCTAGTCTCATACAAAATTACATTTCAAGACCAACGATTTTAACTTTTAACGAAAACCAAAAGCTGGAAAATTTATATCGCTCAATCTCAGTTTAAAGGGTGGCATTGCAATATTCAGGAAATTGCAAGGAGAATGTAAGTAATCTGAACGCCATGACACCGCGTTTAGGTTGTTTTAGATGGCGCTGAAGTTGGGATTTTGGCTGACGTAATCAACAAATCTGATCAAAATTTGGGATCTCACGACGACGAAAAGTTCAGGGCGGGATATGAGGGGGTTAGAGTTGGGTTATGGAGTTCTAGGTAGGGGCGCTGATGTCAGGAAGCCGAGTAGAAAGATCGAGTGGTTATTGTAGGTGTGTAAGTGTCGAGATGCGTGATTTGGATTTTTTCAATTATACCCTTAGTTTGGCACTTTTCGAAATTTGTTAGCAAAATGTACATCAGATTTTTGGAAATTTGGCAAAATCTGACGATTTGAGATCTCGAGGCCCTTGGACAGCTCTTGGGGAATCATTTTGAAAACTTTTGAAAACATTTTGAACTTCTGATGTTACACAAAAACGAAAATTGGGTGGAGCACATACACAGAGGAGAGGGCTTTCACAAGGTTCGAGTTAGTTATTGGTGAATTAATGGGTGATGGAGATACATGTAGTGTTATTGGTTTACAGCATTGGAATCTTTGAACTCGTAGGATGGTGGTGTAGGTGATCTCGAGACCATCGGTCAAATATTGAGCTCGTGTCAGGCTTCGTAGAGCACCAAATGGTGTACAGATGGCGCTCTATGCACGATTAATATATATATTGGGCATCTGGTATTTGAGATCTAGTGGTTCAGGCACTCCAGAATAGCCCAGAATTTTCCTGGATTAATAGCTAGAGCGCTAGTGCTTTAGCATTTTTCAAAATTAGCCAAGTAGTGGTAAGTACTGCTAAAGTTTAATAGTCGTTTAAAATATATTTGAGAATGACGATTTAATTATTTATTTTACTTTATAGCAATGAATATTGACTTTATTGAAATGACAAGTTTCACGTCTAGGGTAGTGGAACTAGGAGGTGCAGTTCATATATATAGCTGGTTCAAAGAGCAATGGGGACACAAGACACAAGTATGGAAGTACTATTATTATGAGAAAACGAGAAGACTATTGTATCATTGATTCAAAAGGAATACATTAAGAGGGTTGTCATTAATGATACTGACTGCTATGAATACACTCTTTACTGATGATTATACAGGGATGGTAGTTTACTATTGATTAATCGAAAGGACCTTTTACGTAATCTTTTATGTAATTGAAGTAGTGTGCTTACCAAAAATGAGGAATATAGGATCGAATTATTCGCCATCGCCACCGAACCTTCAAATCATTTCAACATCACTACTGTAAACCAGTTACTATCGTACTGTTAAAAATGACCAAATTGCCATACATATTCTGACATGTTAAAGAACATTAAAAGCACATGATCTTTATAAAGTTCCACGTTAATAATATGACAATGTTATATATTAGCCAAATCACCAAACTCATAATAATTATTTGTTACATAGCATGGATTAACTGATTGACGATTGATTGATGAGATGTCTATATTGGACAGCTTTGTTGCTTGTCATGAATTGTCGCTTGATGTTAATTCTACATGGTATATTGTTTTAAGTTGATGATGGATGTCAAGGAGGTTATTTGAAATCAAACTAGCATCCAGTGTTCATCTTTCAATATACTGAAATCCCTTTTGCCATCAAACTGTGAGTCTCATTTGTAGATCCATTGAACTAGTGGAATTATTATTGTATACTCTAGGTAAGTACCTGGAGGGCAAGTCGACCGTGAACTACAAGGCATGATTGAAAGGGGTGTATTTAACATGTATTGTAACAACAATTGTAGATAGATGGAATGAAATCACATCAACAGACAACTTACTATTGACAATTTAAACAATGAAAGTTCTTTCTTTGGATGGTATATTTGTAGCCTTCTCCTGATCAATAAAGATCATACTATCCTCATTAACAGCATAGATATTTTGCTTATCAAACATGGATCAGAATCATTGACAAAAAAGACCAGAATCAGCTTTTAAGTAATTCGGTATGCCAATTGTCAAAATTTCCAAACAGAACGTTGAATCGACTTATACTTCATAATGAGAATAATGATGTTTCTTAAATATATATATAACTGTCGATAGACAAACTGTTAAGTTCGGTGGCAAATTTGAATTTTTGGATCTTTTGTTTTTTTGTAGAAATTTATTGCTTCTTTTCTTTGACGAGATCAGTGATTATGATATCATGAATAAGTTTCACTACCTGAGATGTAGAGACAGTAGTACATGAGGTGAATCTAGGTAAAAGCTACAGGCTCTGAGATATAATATACGCCTTGAGATTGTCAACTTGTAGAACTTTTTCTATCAAAGAGACTGGATTAACAACAACATTCTTACTGGCCTACAAGCTACTTATGCTGCCGCCTGGTGTGAATAACAAGCCAAGATATAGACAAACATTTAGCGTTTGAGTCTATTGATACCCCTAGCATCTAGAATAACACTAGATTATGGGAGGATAGAACGAGGTTAATGTTGGATAGAATTTGAAGACCAGGGGCGTGAATATATGATTGAACAGTTTGCAACGAGGCGGTAAACAATATTCCTTTTCATCCAAAGTATAACTCTATACTCTTATCATCACCTAATACTCTCTGTTGGCTCTGGGATCTTGACGTTCTAAGAACCACTCAATGCTAGAAGAATCATCATCAAAGAAGAATCAAAGCTGAAGTCTATCAGTCTGCAAAACCATCCATGCACCACAGAAAAAGAATATATAAATCAAATTTGCCACCAAATCATTCCTATTTATGCAATCAATTTCACCAATGATGGGCAATATCAGCTACGCAATCCCTTGAAGATTACCATTAGTTATATGATCTGAAGGTAATCAAAGAACATTTGATCTTTGAATCAGACTGCATGCATATGAATTTGGCAGATTGAATAATCAATTCAGATCTTATACTATATAAAAATTTACAACTTTCATGGGAAAAATTTTTTGGACGATTTTGAAAATACCATTGTAATCCTCTCGCCGTCATGAGTTCAACCATATAACTCACTAATCCATAAAAATTCGTTTCATCTCATTAGATCGGTTTAAAGTCATGGGAGGCGTCTTTTTAGCAAAAAATCTCTTCATTTTCACCTTTTTTTCATGAAATTACGTAATCGCTTACCTCATTTTGCTCTTAAAATTTACTGTGTATTATAAATGAAAACCCAACTCATTCAAAAAAAGTCCTATTTCTTAGCTAATACTACCATTGGGTATTCAGTTGATACCAATTTGGTTATATCTTTTCGGCTAAGCTTTCAAAAATTTACTTTTGGAGCTATAAGCAAAAATGCTGCTATATTTTAACTGTTGTTCGACTTCCGACCACTGATCAACAAAAATTAAATTTCAAAATTAAAAATCAAAAAAAATGGAGCTGGGACCTCAAATTTACTTACACTACACAAACTTGGGATCGATTATTATCGTGATCATTAATGAAGACCACTTATAAGATATTGAAGATGCGGGTACAGAGAACATTATCTCAGAAGATTACCTAAGAGTATGTTTTACCTATTCAACTATCTCTACACGGTGACACTTGCAGAACAGTTTGATTTTCACTCTTCACTTTGCTGCTACTATTTGAGTGTTTCTGGTTCAAGGCATTGCCATATCATTTGGTAATCCCTATCTGTTTTTGAAGATGTACACGCTATTGCGGATATTGTTTTAATTGGCTGCGATTGAATTGCGTCTCACATACCGTTACCTGGTGGGATAGCCTCACATTCCCTCAGAGTCATTCTGTTGAACAGGCTCAAATGATTAGAGAAGCTAATATGGTGGCAATTGATATTGAACAACTCTCTGACTATTTAACTCATGTTTCGGGAATAAGGTTAACATATAGAATATTGATCAGTGACACAAATGGTCATGAAAATGGGGTTTAGATATTGGAAGCTACACAACTGACAGCCCTATCTATAATTCAACCATTCAGTCTCTGAAAGATTCTTTTGCTCCTTGAAAAACTTTTGCCTTTTGATCTTCTGGTTCAATATCTATGGTTTATTTGTCTGATTATCTCTGGTGTTTGGCATTGGTGTTGGTGTTGGTGTCTGGTATGGTGCCCTATTTATTATCTTGGCTTATTAATCTGATTATCTCTGGTGTCTGCCATTGGTGTTGGTGTTGGTGTCTGCTGTACACAATACACCACAATTAGTGTCTGCCTTTGGTGTTGGTGTTGGTGTTGGTGTCTGCTGTACCACAAATCTTTGAGATGCTTACACTGACTGTTCTATCGTTCTATCAACAATGTATATATATTGATCAATATTAATATCAGCATCTATCCTGATCCCATAAATTAAAAATCGTACCGGAGGCGTAGCCGAAGGTTCACGATTTTTCTGCGACAGCTTGTAATTTATATATTACATCTTTTGATTTCAGCATTTTAGTCTTTTCCTCCCACTTTTTTTATGCTACTGATGTATCAATAGCATTTGTTGCAGTTAATGTGAGTACTTGTTTGAGACGTTATACTGTTATCAATATGACCACTAGCTTAATTTGGTGCTTTTAGTCATGACTAATTGTCTTATTGAATTTTGCCACTGGATCATAACAATAAAACAACTCTAGTGCAAGTTTTCAATATATATATATCAGCAGCTGATCTACATGGTATATTGCTCAATTATATGAATTGATGGATGGTAAGATGTCTGGTGGTTTACTATTTCTCCATCCCATTCATATCTTAATATACTAATCTCCATTTAACTTCTGATAATTTGTAGAATTTAGAGCAAAGCGCTTTTAAATTGACAAAGTAACTGTTGTAAGACTACAAAGACTACAAATTCTGATAGTTTGAAAAAGGTATGTGTAACATGTATTCCACTAATAACCACATAAAGATACGAGCTGAAATGATCATCTCACCTTTATAGTTGATTTAGCGCCATGTTAAACAAGATGGTTCTTTCCCCCCTGATAATGTAGTGTATCGCCATGTCCTCAATCGTCAATAAACAAATCCCCATGATAAGTCGATAAATCAATGAATCAATAAAGCAACAGATCACAATCGCTTTGATGTCAAACCAAAGATCAGGTCCAGTAAATGCTCATGAGCACTATTACTTCTGATCAGAACAGGAGAAAACACCGCCATTAATTATATTGTAAGGACTAGTTGCTTCCAACCAGGGAAGAACTTAACACAACAACTGGTGTCAAGTGACGGTTTAAAAACAGAGAACGAGTATCATTTGAGATGTACATAATCACATAATCTCTGTCAAGGCATTAAATATGAGCTCAAAAAACGCCTTCAGTGTGATAACTGGAAATGGTATCAATAGATAAAATCGATCGATCGTAATTAAATAAGAAGAATTAGACATGAATATAAACAAAAATATATTTCGGTGGCAAATTTTTTGTATCTACAATTATTTACAATTACTAGTCAACATCATGATTATTAATATAAGCGCCATGTGATTTGAATATAATGTACAATTTTATATGTAAGCTATAACCATGCAGATATGGAATGGCTTAGCTAGTTAAACCAGCTGACGACTCTATCAATTCCAAGTCGAGATTTTGCAAGATAATTGATTGAAAGTCGTCTTTTTAGCTTAATGGGTGTCGGGATGTTGGAGATTTTTAAAATTTATAGAAAGATTCGCCTCCCAAATTATGAATTCAATTCAATCTTTTTTGGTTTCCATGCAAAAGTGTGGGTGATTGGCAATTTGGATCTACTTCAAATCTTGGTAAATGTAATAAGTGAAACTGCCATCATTGTGTCTCTAATTGCTTTCAGCTAGAGCCTGGATGTCAGACAATTACTTGATACAGTTTGGTCAGCTGGTCCATCACTTGGTTCATCACTTGGTTTAACTGGTTCATCACTTGGTCGATTATCAGCGACTATGATCATACTTGGTTGTAACTTAATAGGGTGATCACTGATAACTGATATCTGTGTCATATGAGCAGCTATACTGTTGTGGTCATATTTGTAAGATTGATACACTGAAATATAGCACCAAGAATCATCAACTCAATTGTGTTTACATTGAACTTTGTTGCACCTCAGTTTGTCATTGATAATTTTCACTCAGGTATATTGCCCATACTCATAATGGTCATTGGATGGTATAAAGTTGTGGGTTGATGCTGATATTCTCTCTTTGAAGTCATGCCGCCATACTTGATCCATTCATAATTCAATATACTCAACTCCCTTTATTTTCTACTGGTTTTCAATTCCTGAAATTGGTGAACTGGGAATGTAGATCTTATACCCAGATTGCAAGAAACAGTTATAAGTACTGCATGGTAACTCAATATAGTGCGCAAACTACAATTGTAAAGAGACTAGAATCAACTTATAAAGGAGGGATGGTGCTTTCAGATCTGTGGTCGTGTCTTTACCGATATTGGAAAAGTTCAAATATAAAAGGAACGAAATCGCCACCGAAAAGATTGAATGAAATGGTTCCTTTAAAAGTTTAAATTGAAAGTGAGATTGAAAGACAGGGTGTTCAAACCTATCACAACACGCTGCACATATTTTGAAGAATACGTCCCATCCCGTGATAGAATATATTATATCCAATGCTATCATCAATGTCTGATCATTTGATATAGCATGGTTGCATAGTTGTAAAATTCAAGTATTAGCGTTAGTTCCTCTAACAGGCAGTACGTTGAATGGTGTGTTTGAATTTTCATGATCATTGTAACTTGAGTATGAGGTTATGACTGTTGAGCATATATTTATGTGCATAGTGCATATTGATGGGTACTGCATTAATACAATTGACATGTATCATATATCATTGAAGAATGGTTGTGTGTGACTGTCTATATTGAAATTTGTTGCTCAACATGAATTGTCATTATTATTATCTCTACTTGCATGGTATATTGCTTTGATTTATGATGGATGTGACGTCAAAGGTGAATTGAACTTATACAGAATCTCCCACTCACTCATTGATCCATTGTCTAATATACTAAACTCCCTTTCCCCTGAAACTGGTTTCTCTTTTTCAATATGTAGGCTCTTATCGTGAATTCATACTACAACAAGGGATGTTTGAATAAAAAGGGGTATGCGTAACATGTATTCCACCATTAATCATATAAAGATACGAACTGAAATGATCACTTCACCTTTATAGTTGACTTAGCGCCATGTTAAACAAGATGGTTCTTCTCCCTTGATAATGTAGTGTATCACGTCCTTGTCCTTTTTATATTGTAGTCTATCGATCAACAGAGACCACTAAGAGACTCAACTCCAGTACCTGTGATCAGCACCACCATTAATAATATTGTAAGAGCTAGCAGCAGCTTCTAATATAAAACAGGGCAAAACCAAGAATCAAAGATAATATCAATAACCAGCCTAGACATGTCCATCAAGTTAAAATTGATATAATTTGGCGTTTAATTATTATAAGTCACCATTCAGTTTCCAAGAATCCACCTCATATAATTTGATCTGGTTCACTTTGAGAATATTAAGAATCATCTGGAAGCCATTAGTTATTAGCTCAAAAGGGAACAACGCAACTTTTACTACCATAATATCATAGTATCATATAAGCAGATCAACAAGAAGAAGAACAAAGTTTCGGTGGCAAAATTAATTTGAAAAAATGAAAAGTCGTCCTTTTAGTCATTTTGGTGTGCGGATGTTTTGACATAGAATTATTAAATAATTTGCCACCCAATTTATTTGCCACTTGTTGTTTTATATCTGTAAGTTCATACATTTCAGCTGCAAGAGTTTTCTCTTTCATTGATTTGAATGTTTGTACCAATGAGAACAACATTAATCATGAATGTTGAGTGAAATATCGTGATGTACTGTTACTCCTGTTATGATGCGCTGTCGTCCGTGCAATAATGGATACTTTTATTCTTGAGCAGCGGATAGTGATTCTCTAATTGATCAATGATATCTGGGTTATAATATTATAAACAGCTTTATTTATCTTCATATCTATACAGCTTGTGATCAATAGTATTTGCAGCAATATTGGTAACCTACATTGAATTAGATATAACACCGGCCTACAGAAGGACTAGGTTCGTCTATAATATTTCAACACTTGCTGCTGCTCAGTTTGTCATTGAATATTTTCTTACATTGGTATATTGCTCCATATTCATATTAGTGGTCATTGGATGGTATACAGTGGGTAGTCGATACTCTTCTCTTTTTGAAGTCATGTCGCCATACTTGATCCTTTCATAATTCAATATACTCAACTCCCTTTATTTTGAACTGGTTCCAAATTTCTGAGATTGGTGATCTGAAAATGTAGATGTTATACGTCCCAGCTTGCAGCAGCTGTGAATAGTTATAAGTACTAGTGGTAACTGAGTATATTGCGCAAACTACAATTGTAAAGAGACTAGAATCAACTTATAAAGGAGGGATGGTGCTTTTAGATCTGTGGTCGTGTGTTTACCAAGATTGAAATAGAACGAATATAAAAGGAACGAAACCGCCACCGAAAAGATTGAATGAAATGGTTCTTTCAGAAGTTCAATAGCATTGACTACCAATTTGTGATTGCGCATATTTTGATTTTGAAGAAGACGTTCCATCCTCCATCCCGTGATATAATACATTATATATAATGCTATCATCAATGTCTGATCATTTGATATAGCATGGTTGCATAGTTGTAAAATTCAAGTATTAGCGTTAGTTCCTCTAACAGGCAGTACGTTGAATGTCGTGTTTGGATTTTCATGATTATTGTAACTTTCGTATGAGGTATATGACTGTTGTGCATAGTGATGGGTACTGCATTAATACAATTGACATGTATCATATATCATTGAAGAATGGTTGTGTGTGCCTGTGTGTGTCTATGTTGAAATCTGTTTCTCAACATGAATTGTCATTATTATTATCTCTACTTGCATGGTATATTGCTTTGACTTATGATGGATGTGACAAAGGTGGATTGAACTTATGCAGAATCTTATACTCACCCGTTGATCCATTGTCTAATATACTAAACTCCCTTTCCCCTGTCAATTATCAATTAGAAAGAGAGGGAAAGTTGCTGATTGTAATATGACAAACTTTCGTCTGGTCTAAAATATATACAGACATACTGATGAGATTCTAGGTTAACACTACAGTCTCGACGTTTGTCAAAATATACCTGATACCCCTTTTTTAATTCTTTATATTGATTATGATTAATGTAGTTGGCTTACACTTGATTCAAATACATTTAAATATTCTATATATTACTTTGTGTTACTCAGATTGCAGTTCATCAAAACGAGGAAAAAAAGCAGAGGTAGACCAGACTGTCCAATCATGGTTCATCATGAAGTTCTAATTCATTAAAAGTAGGGGGTTAATGTAGATTTACTGAATCATTCTCATGAGGGTTGCTGAGTTTTCAACAGCGCGCTAGATAATTTGTATTGAGGATACTACTCTTTACTGATCTCTTTACCATCTGACATACATTTTATGAGCACAAGATGCTGATCTAAGTATCACTCAAAGCTCTTACCATCACCATCATCATTAAAGGTGTCAATAAAATACAAATTCGACAAATTCACGGGTTTTTGCAGAAATCTGCCATTTCTCGGAACTTCCGAAATTTTCTATTTTCAAATTTTATATAAGATCTCCCCTTTCCTGCTGTATACTACACTTTAAATAACCACACAACACCGTTATAAGAAATCTCAATACATTTCTAGCGTACGTTATCACAGCGCAATATTTTACCGTGTTCAAGATCCTCGAGATGCAGCCCCATACAGATATACACCTTTGACGGTATTAATATTATAATCCTTGATGAGTCCAGATTATGTTAATGACAATATTTACCATTGTGACACTAGATATTACGCAAGGCAACCTATATTTGAATTTGACTTATAATTATACAAGAATATTATGATTTGGTACTTCAATTTATCCTAATGGTGATTTATAATGATGTTCCGACTGATGATCATATGATTGAGATCCAGTCAATTTTATTGAATTTGCCACCGGATAGTATCAAGACAAGCAAATCAATACGTGGTATATTACTTGATACTTACAATTTATGGTATACGGTGGTTTGATTTAGAATCAGTCATTCTTGGACCATTCATAGTTTAATATACTCAACTCCCTTTCTTTTCAACTGGTTTTCAACAGTGTAATCATTTAAAACTGGCGACTGTTTTGCGTGAACTACAAGAAAGCTTGTTCAAAAGATCTTGAAAAGGGATACGTGTAACATGCATTTCATCAAAAACCAGTGAGAGATATAACAAAAAACTAGTAACCAATCGTTGATCACTGACATGTTAAACAGAGTAATTCTTTCTTTTGATAGTGTAGCCAGTCTTTAGGTCATAATGACAGTATATACCAACCTTTTGGGCAATCAATTATGTTATATCAACATTTCCCCAGACTAGGCTATACCATTTCTATAACTAGAACAATAGAAAATATCCAGTATGGTATATCAAAGTAAGTTCTGATATGAGAATCTGATCAAGAAAAGAAAGACAGTACATTTAAACAAGGTAATCATGCACCAGTCGGTGAACCTTTTGAGATTGTAGGATTATATTGTTAATATATTGCTCTATATGATATTGGTGTATGATATATGATAAAAATGCAATATCATATTGGTATATATAATTGATCTCATTGATGATTTAATATAACTTACTTCAAATTGTTAGATGGTGTGAAAGCGCATTAATGAACGTAAACTAGTAGTTGAAACACAACCAGCACCAGTCATGAAGTACTTAGAAAGGCAATTGATTCCACAAGCTGAATTAACCATAATTATTGACGGATCCGAGTCCCTAGCTACTACTTTAGCAGTGCTAACTCAATAATTGTTAGAATAGAAAACATTATGATCAGTAAAATATTTGGTGGCAATATTTTTTTTTTTTGACTTCAACACAAAATCAAATTCTCTTCTCTTTTTTATCCTATTGATTCTTATTGGATTTGCAAACTAGACGTAATCAAAGCTAGATATGGGAGAACCAATTTGATACATGAGCTATACTCTGTTAAATGTGTTATCAAGCTTAATGTTCAGTTCTTGTAGCTTGATGATCAGTTCTTCGTTATTTCCGCGCTTGTGGTGGCATTAATACTCAGAGCTACTCGTTTCTGATCATCTTGCCATTTATGATCATTTTTTATTGAGTGTTACTTAAGGGCATTCCCAGAGCTGTTATGATTTTTCCTGCTAGCTGTATTTGCTACAAACTGGTCTACACTAGAAGAACATATTCATCTTGCGAATGATCGATTGGTTTTGTTGATCAAAATAGCAGAAGAGAAAAAGATGCTTATAGTACTATGGCTAGGTTCTGTTTTTTAGATATATACAGACATGATGAGATTATAGATTAATAACTAATTAACAATCCAGTTTGTCAAAATATATATACCTGATATCCCTTTCTATTCTCAATGTAGCTGTTGGCTCAAACATTCATAGTTTAAATATACCAAACCTCCTTTAATCTAATCAATTAGTAAGATCTGAAAATGTAAATCGAACCTTGTAAACATAATACAGGTAACTACATTGAGTGAACTACGACAAATCATGAGAAGCATATTGGAAAGTGATATGCGTAACATGTATTTCAACAGAAATCATTGATGAGATATAACAAACATCAGTAACCGCTCGTTGATCAGTGGCATGTTAAACAAGGACAATTCTTTCTTTTGATAGTTAGTTTGTAGCCTTCTCTTAGTCAATAAAAAATGATGATCAATTCTAGCCCCATTAACCATTAACCAGTCAGGACTCTTGTCAATCAATATAGACATGAACAGTTCCAAAGACACAAACAAAGCACTATACGTGAAAGTGATTATAAAGGCTGGATGCACAAACGAACATTGATTGGCATCGTGATCCGGGAGTCATACTCAATTAGCAGCCTTACAAATTGGTGGCAAAGTGGTTTCTTTCAAAAACATTGTTGCCCTTCTAGGATTAAAATCTAGTTGAATAAAGCTTGAATTAATGGAATTATCGTACTTGTTATAAGATTGAGTTCGGTGGCAAATGTTTGTTTTGTACAAATTTACAAAAAATGACAATTCTTATTTATTCTTAGTCAACTAATTTCATTCAATTATATGATCTTTGAAGGTGAGAACTATGGTAGTTTCTGATATCTTAATATTAATGTTTTTAATCTACTAAGACGTCTCTGAAAGTATGTATCAATCTCACCATGAAGCTACAGCACTCAGACTGTCAAATGAAATATCTGCGTGATATCGTTATAGATTTGTCTAAATATCTAACTTCCAACATATATAGTGGCGTGGCTACTTAACATGAATGTGGAGAGTAAAACCAGAATTATCATGATTTCTCCTACTGGCTTGTTTTGAATTAACCAAATCAAAGAGTTTCACACAGAGAATCTTTTTAAATGAATTTCAGGAGAGAGAAAAAGAGTTACAGATTGTAATATGAAAAAGTTCTGCAGATATTAATTGAGATATATAGATAGACCAATTAATTAGAGAATGGAAGTGAAAACTACATATATACCCTGAGCTATAAATATATACCTAGTACCCTTTTCTAATGTTCATGTGTGTAGGTAGTCGTTAGTCATTAGGAATTCTTGGGAGACTAATCTTACTATGCTCTACAACAATCAAGCTATGATGATCTAAAGAATTAACATACAAACTCAAGTGCATAAGTGCTTGACTTAACTCCAGATCTCATGATATCACTCTTTATAACAACACTTGATGGAACGTTATCGAATCTGCAAAGTCATAGATCCCTGCAGAATGATCTACAGGGTGCTGAACAATTCTTATCAACTACCGTATTCTTAATGTTCATCTGGAAAGAAAATTGAGAGTCTAATCTATAGCTATCGTCTATTTTGAAATAAATGAAATGAATGAAATCAGCAACATCAGAGGAAAGAGAAAGAGGAGGCGTCCTTTTAGCTAACCTGGTGTGCAGGTGTTAAATTTGTCAAGGCCACGCCCGGTGGCCAAAAAAAATAAACATTCTGAATAAGATACAGGAACAACGACACAGTAAAGTTATCGTGTTCATTAATTTATTGGGCCGTATCTAGTGTCAACGCATAGTTTGTGTCATACTTCTTGTGGTCGACTGAAGGATTACATTTTTTCTTTTTGTTTGTTTTTAAATTTTGTTTTAGCACAGATTAAAGGGAAATTAATTGATTATGGGCAAAATTAACCGTTAATGATATGAATAAGATATTGCCACCCAAACTTTGTTTGCTTTATCATAATATGTTAGAAATAATATTGACGTTAATGGATCTCATCTCAATTCCTAATTATCCTTGGTTGAGGTTTTTATCCTGTACGATATATACATGATCTGCTGAGTTATATATGTGCATTCCTGAGGTGTGAGTTCATATTTGCAACATCGATACATTGAAAGATAGATATGTCACCAAAAACTACTGATTGTGTCTATATTTGAACTTTGTTGCTGCTCAGCTGTCATTGAAATTATTCACTCGGTATATGTTTCATTCTCAGACTATTGAACATTGGATGGTATAAAGTGGTTTGATAGCCTTCTCTTTCTGAAGTCATGCTGCCATCATTGAACCATGCATAGTATAATATACTTACCTCCCTTTATTCCAAACTTCAATTATTCTGTAATTTGATTGCTGATATGAGAATTCAGATCTAACCTTGTAAACACATTTAGATGGTTACTACAAATGGTGGACTACAACAAAAAAGCTTCTTGAAAAAGGGATATGTGTAACATGCTTTCAAACAATAAACCATTGAGCTATGTATAACCAAAGCCAATGATCATTTGTGTTGGTCAAGTGTGACATCATGTTAAACAGAATGGTTCTTTCCTTTGGTAATGTAGTATCTCCTTTTGATCACAATAGATCAGATTTGCTCTAATACTCTCTATCATCTTGCCTTTGAATACCTGGACATCCATCTATCATGTAATTCAGCTTTACACAGAAAACCAGGCTAACTTCAGTATCAAGAGACATGGGACAAGGGAAAGTACCATTGGTATAAGAACGATCACCCAAAACTATGAAAGCTATTTGGAGATCAACTTGCCTATTATATTGTATTGCCCATTGATTATCGAAACTTAGTAACCATTCTTGTTGCAACAGTATAGAAATGTTATTAGTGGCAGATTTACCTTAGATGATAGTCTTTAAAGCGTTCAAACGGATGCAATGAGATCATCAAGCCATGAAATACAATGAAAGGATAACTTTTGAAATTTCGGTGGCAAAAATTCAGAACAAAAAAATATATACAAAAAATTACAATTGCTTGTATAGTATGATTGCAATATATTGATGATTCTTTGCATGCGCTTTGGTTTTATCTGTTATTGGCGTTTTTGGTCTTTAACATAAGTGACGTTTTATTGTCAATTGCATACGTATACCTTGTTTGCTTATTTCAGGATGTATGATTATATGACTGAACAGCAGCTTAAAGTTTGGTTGATGATATTATAATTAATTTAACTGTACTGTGTCTTCATAAAGCTCTCACTAGCTGGTACTGATGATCAAGCAGTACTAGCAGGGAATTTACTTCCATTAGGTCATGTTTCCATTGGGAGTTTGCCAATGAAGGAACTACCTGGTATATTATTCTTTAATATTCATGATGGATGGTATGTTGGTTTGGTTTCGTGTCATATACTATATCTCCCGCCCATCTACATTTTAATATACTGATCTCCCCTTTTCTATAATTAAGTGTCTTCAGCTTTTAAAAATTTGTAACAATCAACAACGTGTCGAATTTGGATCCACCAATATATGTTGTATAGTTTTGAGATCTCATGTACATGTGTTTTTAAAGGCAAGCTACATCTGAACTACAAGGAATATTGAATCTTGTAGCTGTTAGTCAAAACAACAGAGGGAAGGATGCTACAGATTCCAATATATGTAATCAACTTCTATTACTAATTATATATAAATTGACACGATCATGGAAGCAACAAACTCTAGCTAGTTGAAATATATATATACCTGATACCCTTTCTCAATTCTTTAAATTCTTGTAGTCGCTGATTTTGCAATAGTCTACGCAATTTATTTCAATCAAAAGAATAGAATGCGAACAATAAACTTTTAACTTGCTATCTGATACATGATATAGTATCTCGTAATATTGAAACTGCTCGTCACATCATTTGATCGAGAGATCATGTGTCGTTGTTGATACAAACGTTTTGAATGATCCCTACAGAATTATATGCCACTTCCTTCCCAGAATTGAACAAGTAGTTACAGGGCGGTACCCAGCTTACATTATCTAGAGTATTCTAGAGTAACAGTACTACCTACTATCATATATATAATTATGAATTTGGAATGCTGTATCAAGAGCTACTCAAAACTTTACCATCACCATGAATCCCTCAAAGTATCCACAAAATGGAGATTCACGGGTTTTTTACAAGATTCTGCCATTTCTTGGAGTTTCCGAAAATCTCCGAAAATCTCTGCAAATTTCTTGAATTGAAATCGTCTTCAGCTTTCAATAATCTATAAAGTACTCGGATCGGTCTACGATTTATCGGGGATAAACGTCGTAAACCTTTAAACTCTTTTCCAAGACCAGGTCTTTTTAATCCTAGATATTCATGATTAATCTGCAACTCGAGAAGTCCACCAACAGTAATCTAGCAGAGGGAGTGGTGTTGGGGTGTAAAGGTTTTTATTTTTTTGCACAAAAAAAATCCCCCAAAAAATTCACCATTTTTCTTTCTTCTCCCTTTTCATTTTCCCTCATTTTCAACAGTTTTCTGAAGGTCTAAAAGACTCTTCATGCAGATTAACCATGTCACTTGATCATGTGAATAGTAAAAATTAGCAATGTATTGAAAGATTATAAGTAATCAGTGAATAAGTAAGCCAAGATATATATTTTTTTTTGGTTTTTGAATTTTTCATTTTTTTTTGTTTTTTTGATTTTGTTTTAGAACGATTCATGAGTGCTCATAATTCTGATCAAATTCTTTTATATGTTTGATATTATAATCTAGTTATCAAGCTGTGATCTGATCATTAATTATTGCACTTGGATTACTATATGTATGAAATTTGAATCACCCAAACCAGAATTACCATTTATGATCCTTTCTTTTGTTGAGTTGCTAATTAATTATCACAGATTGATCTGGTTGTTGATTAGAATATAAGTGGCATTAGAGAGTCATAAACAGAGTAAGTTCTGTTGTTAAGATATATCAACATGCAAGAATAATGTATTCTATGCTAAAAAATGTACCTGATACCCCTTTCAATTGTTTCCATACTTGTAATCGACTAATTTCGATATTGGATTCTCGTTAATATTCAGTAGTCGACATCGCCAATGGCTGAGCTGTTGTTGAAGATAATGAATGATGATCAACGACTAATGATGGCAAGTTGGTGGCAAGCTGTGACTTTGTAAATGCTAATTACTTTGATATTAATTCGACAGCTTTGAAGTAATTAATTGTAATCATATTCATCTAACCCTCACTGGTGGTTCATAATATACTATAAGACTTCCCTTCATGACTAACTACATGGTCATTTGGAGAGGTTTAGATCATTTCACAATGAAGTTTTGAAGGATCATCTATGTATAAACTACAAAGGATAAGAAGTCATGATGTTACAGTAATGACTTAAAAAAGGATATGTGTAACATGTATTCCACTAGTAATCATGCAAAGATGGAATGAAATCTGTTCATCCTCAATTGATCAGTGACATGTTAAACAAAGTAGCTCTTTCTTAGTTAACTCTGGTGTAGTGATCCTGTCATCCTTGGGCTTTCTATCCAGCTACTAGACCCAGAACTAGAAGTGAAATTGAGATTGAGATCCATGACTTCCATTGAAACTGTTGGTGATCAACAAAAACACCCAATAATCAAGACAGGAAGTAGCAAGAGCTTACATCTTTGAAGATTTTTGAAATAACAAGGGGATGATAACAATCAGATTGTTACCCAGGTCTCCAATGATTAAAATCATGTGAAGTTCTCAGTTATCCATAACGATGAACTGAGATTGGAATATTAGGAATGATCACGTCTTTTAACTGGAATAAAAGTTGGAATAAAGGAAAATTGATTCTATAAGCAACAATTATGGTGTAGTGTGTAGTGTATAGTGTAGAATCAAAGAATATATTTGATTCGGTGGCAAAAAATTATAAATTTCGCCACCGAAATGAAAACAACAAAACAACCAACAACACAACAACCAACATTAAAATGATAGTTTCCGGGATTGGCTTACACTTGTGGTATTTCGCTTGGGTGTTTTTTACCTGCATGTTGTGTACCAGCTTATACGTGGTTTGATAAGTATTTCATATACTTTCAGCATTATTAGTAATTCTATAACAGATCTTTGACAGTAAAGAGTAATCTGCCCCAAGACAGGTTTGTTTGAAGTTAGCTGACATATGTGATTATGATTTCTGACTTTACAGACAGCTGTGGTTATTTTTCAATATTATATGAGACCAAGAGCTGGTTAATATTGTGACATCTAATATGTTGAATTTTGTTACTTGACTGTCAGTGTGATTTTTAAATCTTGGTATATTGTTTCTCCATACTCAGAAAACAGGTCATTGAATTGTCTGGTAGTATGATTCAGAAGTCATTTACTACTACCATGATTCATAGCTCAATATACTCAACTCCCTTTCATTTGATTATATGTAGATCTAGTACAAAATACAAGTAAGAAACACGCTTCTGAAAAAGGGATATATGTGTAACATGTATTCCACAATAAATGATCATTCTTTATTCTGGTGATGTAGTCATCTATTTAAATTTTGATTACCATAACATCTATAACGTACATGACTTCAAGATCTTGGGCAGCCACATTAACCATATTGATATTTCATCATGAAGAGAACAACAATTGTACTGTAGTGTAGTACGAGTTCCTAGTATACGTATTTGAGATCCACGGTTTTTTACAAGATTCTGCCATTTCTCGGAGTTTCCGAAAAGTTCATAAAAAAAAAAATCAAAAAATTTGTTTGTTTACAGAACTTGTAGGATTCCAATTTTTATAAATAACCACTTGAATGAAAGTGTGCAACTTATTATGATTGATTTTTGTATCAATATATTCCAATGTTTGTGATACTTAATTTGGTGTTGACCATTTAATAGCTAGAGAACTTTCCTCTACTCTGCCATAAACGTTTGCTTTGAGAATTTTACTCTTGGTGTTGTGAATTTTGGAATCATTTTGCGTAACATGAGATTGCAATGAAACCTTGGCAAATTGTGATAATCCTATAGTTTTTGATGCAACTCTAACAGTGAGGGTTGATGGACGTGTTTTGACGTTTTTACTGGATGATGAATCAATCACTAGCAAATCATACAGCTTCAGTTGAACAGCTGTTATATCTTATTAATTTTGCCACTGATCTTAGAGCATCAAAACCTATTCATGCGTGGTATACTATTGATTCATGCTCATGTTGGATGCATGGTGAGGTGATTTGACTCCTGTCATAATGTATCTCTCAACCATTCATATCTCTTAATATACTAATCTCCCTTTCCCTTTGAATCGTCTTCAGCTTTCAATAGTTTGTAGATAGTTTCAATTTACAAAGACCAAGATCAGATCTTGTAACAATTTACAAGTAACTCTATCCAGTACACTACAACATAACTTCAAACAGGTTTAGATGCATTCAACTATTAATCAACACAGACATATGAAATCAATTAACACTGAGATAAGAAATCAGGAAAAGAAATCCTTATTCTTTTCTGCTTAATCACTGACTTATTTGACAAGATGGTTCTTCACTGATCATGATGTCACTGCTGTGATCTTGTGCTCCAATAGTAATCCTTGAAGCTTCTTGATTGACAAACACAGAGCTTCGATTGAGCTATCTAAGATTCATTACACCAAAGACCAAAGATGAAAACAAAAACAAAAACAAAAACAAAAGACACAAAAATTCCATTCTTCTTCTTTTTCTTCTCTCAACCTTTCCTTCTATCTGTATTCTTGCTCTATTGCTTCTTAGCAAAGAGCCTGCATGCTTGCATCTCGCACTGGTTTTCAACGTTACTGATTGTTGCGGTTTAATTTACCGGCACTAGTTGTGCCTCTTGTTCATGAGATATATTGGTGTGGTTATCACCCCATGTCTAACGGTTGGCTTCATTCCTTGAATAACTGTTTATGATGATATTGTTTATATTCTATATCAACTTTAAGTGGATGGACATGATATTATCGATGCTAAACCAGAACCATCATGATTACTCTTTGTTATTTGGCTAATTTCATATCGAATTATAATATTGACGTCTACAGAAGTTGGATTGCCATACTGATGGTATTCTCTATCTTATTGATGTTATGAATTATTTGCAATAACAGGAGCAAAAGAGTCGTGATGAATCTGTAAAGACTCCACTGATACTTGAGATATATAATTGGTACAAGAGAGTACATCTATATTAATATTACTGTACTCCCAGCTATAATATATACCTAATACCCTTTTCAAAGTACATTACAGATATAATTCATAAGCTTGTAACTCAAAAGCTCTTTATTAATTTGAAAAGTCAAGATTATCTCTATCTCTATACTTGGGTGGTTTTAACTACTCAACCCACTATACAGAATTCAGTGCAAAAACGAATATTTGAAAATTAGGAGTCTGGATATCCTGATACGAGCACGGTCAACCAGCTCCTTTGTCATGTTGTTGAGAATATATACATTTATCCTTCACAATTAATCACAGTCGCTTTCAAAAATTAAACTAGTAATCAGTACAACAGGGCGGTACACATTTGACATTAACTACAGTAGTCTTCAGTGACAGTGCTACCTGAGGTATATTGTATCATACAGTTAAAAACCTGTTGTGAAGTTTTCATACCAATATATATCTTCAAAATTAATATATGAGTCACCTAGCTATGTATTCAAAGCCGGCTTTTTCAATCAACAGATCACTTTTGCCACCAAATCTTGATAACCAGAAGTTGATCCATGATTATAAATATCAAACTCAAAATTATGCTTTTTGTACTGTCATGTTGCAAGCACATAACTATCTAACTTAGCACTAATTTAGTCGACGTGAATTTTAAAAAAGATTCACACAGCAATTCCACTAGATCATATTGCAGACTTCAGTTTCTGTTTCAACGAACTGCGGCCATGGTAGACCCTCATACCGGCAGCTTTTCTCATATTGTTGAGAAATTGTGAACTAATATTTGCTTTTAGGTCAACTAGATAATGAGTTATAAATACTTTTTTTTCAAGCATATCAGTTGAATGATAATTCTGTAATATGTATGCCTCTAAGTCCTTCATGCTCTCTCTAGCGAATTCTTCAACTTCTTCAAAATTGAGAGCATTCTGTATATAGTCAGTCAATAGTTCCAGTCTATTCTCATCAACTACTTTATATGCTTTGACAAGTACATATTTTTTCAATTCAGACCAGCCATAAATGAACGTAAGCCGATACACTGCTTTAAGATGGAAAATAAAAGTATCACTGAATCCATCCAATTGAGAAACTCCAATTACTTCATTCATAAACTGTTCTCTATCTGAAAAGCAAATTAGATGGACATACTCAAAGAATAGACCAAATGAATCTTTTGAGAAAATACTGTCTTTAGCTTTTCGGAATATCTTTGAAACATCAACAATCAGTGAATCAATAAAATCATCGATAATCTCATTGTATTCTGTAACTATATCATCAAATTCTGATTTGGTTAAATACGTCTTTCCAGTATCCAAGTTGATTGTATTTTGCAATTTTGATTGAAAACTGTTGACCTTTTCTTTTATAACTGACATTTTGGTAAACAAGAGTAGCTTCAACCCCTTCGTCTGTTGAATATGAACCAAAAACCCTTGTATGAACTTGGAATTACCAAGTATGATATCAATCTTGTAATAATTAGTTATATTGCCGCTATGGTCAAATGGCTTCCATAAAGGGAAATTTTCTTCAAATATGTCTTCAAATTTTGTATTATCGACATCTATAGAATTATCTTCGTTCCTCAAGTGTTGTTGGATCAATTCTTTGTATGAATTTGAATAGCTTTGAAATAATAAGTTACTTTCATTTCCGCTGGAAATCACTTCTCTGTGGTTGATTTGTCTAAGATAATTCATATCAGATGTTGGCTTTAAGTTGCAAGAAGGAACGTCGGAAGTGTATGAAGTCTTGAATATTTCTATCTCATTTTCTGTTATTCCTAATGACTTTAAACTGTCTAAACCATGTTGACTCTCCTGGAAAGGAATGGGAAGATTGAACCCAAACACCTTTTGGAGAAGGAACTTCTTTTCCTCTGTCCCTAGTTTGATGGCTTCCTTTTTGATACTCTCTTCGACACCCTTCTTAGCCAACTTTTGAAGTATCTGCCTTTCTGTATGTAGCTTATGTGATCTTGCCATCTAGTAGATGTTGTTAAATTGATTGATATTATAACATATATTGTAAAAAAAGTAAACAAACAAATAATCTTTTTTTGAAAAAGTAAACAAACATTTTTGGTCGTATCTCGATTTTTGACTGGCGGGCCGGAAATGGGAATTTTACGTTTTCATCCAGGATTTTTTATTTTTTACATCCAGAACGGGCGGAACAGGCTCTTTAGAACAGCTTTATATAGACATGATGATCGATCACAACAACAGAATTACTAACTCAGAATATCATCAATAGGGGATTGAGTCAAGTCTGGCATAACGTTGTTCATTAATCTCAATAACTGTTATATATGACCACTAACTAACAAAACCATTTTACAATAAACCAGTAATTACGGAGATTTGCGGGTCACTTTATAATGGTGTGTGGATGTTGGTAGAGCCACGCAGATTTCAAAAATTTAAAAAAATCAAAAAGAGATTCTTTCATCTTTCATCCCTCAAAACACTATTTAGCAACACCGGCTTGCTTTGATCTTATGCTTTCCAATGGTGGTTCCATTGTATGATTGTGAGTTAATTGGTACTAGCTGAAGGTAAGTGGGTACATTAGCGTGATTGTTGTTAATTACGTGTTGGACATTGGTAAAATGTGTTTCCGTAAATATAGGGCTGGTGCCAATAATATCTTTCAGCTTTGCAGAAATTCAATTCTTAGATTTTCCTGATGATCATGATTGGATCTCTTATTAGTTATTAGGTTGAGTTTTTCCTTATTGTGAAGTATAGTCTATAGTAAAAGACAATATAGAACATTGATTAACAAACAGCTTACAGTCATATTTGCAACATTGATTCATTGATACATTAATATAGTTATAAAACGTTGAAGTTTTAAACTAATATGAGATGATGTGTCTATATTATTGAACTTTGTCGCCTATGAATTGTCATTGATGTTTCTACATTATGGTATATTAGTGGTAGATTTCCATATTTATTACAAGATGGATGAAGAATGTGGTTTATAAGATGATCAAAGTCATACTATCATACTATACATCTTTATCTTTAATCAATATATCAAACTCCCCTTTCCCTCTTTAAACAGCTATCTTTTATTATTTGTAGGTCCCTTCTATAAGGCAATATGTAATAAAACTACAAAAATAAAATCATATATATGCGACAATATGAGAGAGTTGAGAAAGGGATATGTGTTCCTTGTATAAAAAGACTGTCGAGGATATTACTGGCAAGACGATTCAAGTGTCTACGCTACAGAAATATGATGTAAAGGGAGGTATCTAACATGTATTTTAACAACAATTTTAGAGGAATGGAATTGAATAACATTACATCATCACTCACTTGTTGTTGACAAGTTAAACAAAGACAGTTTCTTCTTTTTATTGGTATATTTATAGCCTTCTTTTGATCAATAAACATCAATACTATCCTCAAATCACCACTCTGTAGAAATCTTGTTCACAAGTTAGTTGAAATGGATAGCTTTGAAGACACCAGAAAATAAGAACCATACGTAAACTGTGATGGCCAAGATCAACCACATGGTCATTGATTTCACAGATCAAATAAATCCTAAGGTATATATCTCATACCACTCAAATTAATCAAGATACTCGAATTCTCAATTTCACCAATCCCTCAAGTTCTCAGATATTCCACTCAATTAGTCTCAATCGAACGTCGGTACTTGAAGACGTGCAAGAGTTTCAATATAATGCATGCCAGAAACAAATAGGTTGAAGAATAAACAAGAACTCTAAAAATGTCAAAACTCACTGGTTATCATGCAGATGAAAAAGATCAAATTAAAATATTATTATACTACATCTAATATTCCTAATTCTAACGTCGTAATTATCTAACAACAAGTTCGGTGGCGAATATTTTTTTTTTTTATTGTTTTGGTTCAAATTTATAAAAAGGGATTTTTCTTCTTTCTTCTTTATCTTTAACGTCCAATGTTCTCTCGAAATAAAATCTTCAAGAAGAGTATTGTTAATTTTGTTGATTTTAAAGTGGTAATACAATCTCCATTTTTTACCATTAATGATAGAGTGGTACGTATCAATCTCACCAGCATCATTCATGAGCCAACACAGATTGACAGACTCCATATATCAATTCGACAATTCTGACAGCTGAATATCGACTAACTTCCCAAAACTGGTATTAGTAATAGATCTACATACATAAGTGGCCTCTGATGATAATTGAAATAATTATGAGTTGATATAGCCACTAATTATCGACGTGTCTAATTTGTTGTGGCTTACGAGACCAGAGCTGTCATGATTTCTCCTACTATTTATCAGTTTATAATTTGCAATATTGATCAAAAAGGGTCTTGCCCGGTTGTTGAATCATGAATAGAAGTAGATAGATCAGATGAGATCAGATCAGAAAGATCAGAAATGATACCACTGATTGTAATATGAACAGGTTCTGGAAATTGAGATGTATAGATAGTTCAAGAGAATGTGAAAGTGAATGATTATTGAACTACATCATACTCTGAGCTATAAGAATATACCTCTAATACCCATTTCAAATGCCGATACTAATTGTAGGCACTAGTCGTTGATTGTTGATTATACCAAGTGTTATGCTACTGAAAGACAGATCGTTATCAACTTCATATGATCCATGGACCATGATATCATTGTTGCTCAAAACAACACTGGATGGGAACGTTCATGTTGCATGCCGGATCAGATCTTTGAATAATCATCAGATTTTCCACAACATGGCGCTGTATAAATCTTAGTATCATACACTCATACTTCTACCCAATATCATACAGTTTGTAAAACCATTATGCTGCTCTAACGTTCTAACCATCACTTAAAGCTTTACCATCACCAAAGTGTCAACTGCGAAATAAAATGGAGATTCACGGGTTTTTAAAAGATTCGAATTCTGCCATTTGATCTCGGAGTTTCCGAAAAGTAAACAATCCGCTGTAAATTATTGTAACACAAAATTAAATCCAAAAATTAATCTCCAATAGTAAAATAAATTAACCTAAGTCTCTTCTCATTAGTGGTTCTGCTTTCGGTATCATTCTTCATTCCAGTTTAGTTGAATTCATCACTCGGCTGCACGGTTGTCTCAGCAGCATTCTTATTGCTCCTATTTGACAGTTGGCAAAGTCATCTTTAATGCTTCGATCGTTTCTCATGAATTATGCTATGGTTACTACTTCGTCTTATCGTGACTTTGATATTATCAAATTGTATTGTCAGAATGATATATTATAGTCTTTGGTGCAATTCTAACAGTGTGTATATTGACTGTTATCATAATTAGTGATCATTATAAAGCAAGCTAGTCATGAAGTCCACTTTTACTAGATGTTCCTTTTATACTGAATCTTGCCGCTGAATTAGAGCATCAAGTTGAACTATTTCTAAGTAGTATATTGTTTTGATGTCTACAATGGATGATGATATGGTGGTTTGAATCCCTATCATGATATATCTTTCATCCATTCATATCTTAATATACTGATCTCCCTTTCACTTTCAATTTGTAGAAGTCACGACAAAGCGCATAGATCAAGGTCAGATCTTGCAATAATCTATATGGGAATCCTGTTTTCAAACTACGTATGAGTAAAAGAAGCTTTGGAAAGGGATATGTGTAACATGTATTTCAACAAAAATCACAAAAACTAGTAACAACTAGTCGTTGATCCGCTGTGACATGTTAAACAGAGTGTTTCTTTCTTTTGATAGTGTAGCCAGTCAACATATCTCAGGTTGTTTAGGCTGAACCACTCTCTATATACAACCAGAACAGTAGAAAACAGCAATACTGTCATATATCAATGAAAGTTCTGATATATTGGAAAGTCTCAAGGAAAGAAAGACATTAAAATTATCAAAGAAAAATTGTTGAGTTCACCTGATAGAAGCAGAAGATCGTCACCTTTACTAAGATTAAAGTTATAAGATCATATTGTTAGTATATATATGATTGATCTCCATATGGAATACTGTAATTGTAATATCCAACTCATCAAAGATGGATAGATAGCTTACTTACCATAATGGACAAGGTGAAAATATCAGGTATGATATACTGGATCGGTTCAATTGAAGGCTGGCTTCAAGTTAAGCATAGATAGTGTGTAACGAGTGTGATTGATCCTCAAGATTAATTATATATTTCCTTTAATATTTATCAGCAGCACTAAAATTCGGTGGCAAATATTTTTTGATTTTTATATTTCAAACACAAAATCAAATTAATATCATTTTTTCTTCTCTTTCTTTTATCTAATTAGATCTTAGATCAGTATTCAGATCCTTCAGCATGTTAAATGCAATGTGGTTTGTTAAGAACTAGAGTGTTTACTCGGATATTCATAGTCCATTTGAGTAACTATATATATAAAGATTAATGATAAGACTGTTCTGAGTACTGAAGGCGCTCATGATGTGGCCAAATTAGTATGTGATAATTAATCAGTATCGACGTCAATGTACGTCAAACTTTTATGAGAACTGTTATAAAAACTGTTATGATTTTTCCTGCTAGCTGTTGTTGGTACAAGCTGGTTTACATGGATCAAGAACATCATCATCTTGTGAATGATCGGTTGGTTTTGTTGATCAAAATAGCAGGAGAGAGAAAGTTACTGAAATTGTACGCTATGACTAGGTTCTGTCACTAAGATATATATACAGACATGATGGGAATATTGGAGGTAATTATATACCTAAACATTCTAGTTTGTCAAATAATATATACCTGATACCCCTTTAAATCCTCAACGTAGTTGCATTTATGGCTAATTAGACCTGATAATTCGGAGTCTTCTGAATCACCACATCATGATGATTGATCAGTTTAAAACAGGGCGGTTTACAACTAATAGTAAGCATAGTATCATTCAGTCGTTTTACCTTATAGATGTACATTAAAGCTAGCCAGCTTTTTAAACTGCGTTCATACAACTTGAAAGCGTTGCCAATTATTCACGTCTAGTAAATTTAGGGATTTTTGGAGCTGATCATGACTGGAGACGTTTACACCACTCATCGTCGAACGCATGATCAATCACAAATATATACGTCTAGCGCTACTAAAGATGTTTAACATCATTTATATATTTCGAGATCTACTGAAAGCACGTATACTAGCTAATATCAGTTTCACAATTTGCCTCCATCTATCATATCAGCGTAACGGAGATTCGCGGGTTTACGGGTTTTCATTAAGATTCTGCCATTTATTTTACTGGTGTCTGGGCGTTGGTAGGCCCACTCAAGACGGTGGCAAAAATTCAATTTTATCATCCTTGTTTTGTTTGCCTGTTAATGAATGAATCAATGTCTCTTGTACGCTTGAGTGGAAGGAAATTGATAATAATTACTGCCTCGAGGAATTATTCATGAATATATGCCATATTATAGTTAATGAGTATCAAAATCATGCCAACATCAAGACGTTCATAATTACATATTAATATTGACCTGAAACTGCTAGTTGATGATCTTGACTTGTTTGTCAATATATATTAGCTACTACATCTGGTCACATACTTATTGCAAGATTAATACATTGATATATAGAACAGAGATTCAACCTGAAAGTGACGGGAATACTGACTTGTATATTGAACTTTGTTGCATTTGAATTGTTCTTGATGTTTCTACATGGTATATCATTCTATATATCGATGATAAGGAAGTCTTTTAATTTGAAGACATGAACTAGCATTTTATAGTCATCATTTAATATACCAATCTCCCTTTCTTTAATTTAACTTTCAGTCTCATCTGTAGTTCCATGTAATTATTGATTCCAGTATAACGGTTCAGCTTGAAAGGAAAGTATACCCATAAGATCACGATTCTATTACAAACTACAAATGAGCTGATCATGTAAAGGGAGATATCTAACATGTATTACAACAACACTCGTAGAGAGATGGAATAAAATCACATCATCACTCACTCATTGGTGACATGTTAAACATAGACAGTTCTTCATCTTGGTTGTTATATTTATAGTCTTCTTAATTTTGATAAATAAACATCAACAACGCTATCCTCAATACACCATTCTGAAGGAATCTTTTTCATCAACATGTGATGAATTGAATCAGAATAGAATATAGCAGCTTTGAAGACACCAAAAAGAGCTATCATTTGAATTACGAGAAGGATTTTCTCAGCAAAGAACTTCAGCAAATGGGAAACCAGAACTCAGCTAGTCTTCATAGGAAATATGTTATGCAGAACTTACCTCTTTCCTGACTGCATCATAGCTACTATAAACTTTTATTTCAAATGGCTGGCTATCTTGAAAGATGGTTATCTCGTTTCATTAGGGAAAAACTCGATAAATATTGTGAAGTAGAACAAGTTTACAAGTTTTTAATTTGTTGAGTTCGGTGGCGAATTTTTGTCCAAAATTAAATTTCCTCCAATTTCTTCTTTCTAATTCAGAAGCAACATCACTACGAATATCATCTTGGTGCGATTTAATATAGTTAAGTCTTACGTGATTTCTCAAATGCATGTTTGAATAAAATCACAGTAAACCACTACCTCCTGTTGTCCAAGTTTTGAAAAACCTGCAGTCTGGTAAGTTTGAATTATTGTTATATTAATCATATAGTCTTTGATGCAATTGATCAGTCGGATACTGAGTCTTTATGATGTTCTCATGAATAGGTGATATCAAAGCCATTACCAGATCACTGTTAGATCTCTAGTTCAATAGTTATAGATATCAGTGTCATTGAATTTTGCCACTGATGATCAGCATCAATCTAGACTTATTTGTACGTGGTATATTGTTTGATATTTATTTATGATGGATAGCATGTTAAGGTGGTTTGGAGTTACTCTACATCTCTCACACATTCATATTCTAATATACTTATCTCCCTTTCCTTATAAACTGTCTTCAGCTATCAATAATTTGTAGATGATCTCAGATCACAAAGCGTTTAGATTGAGTTCAGATCAGATCAGATCAGATCTTGTAACGATAATTTTACAACATTAAAAGAGAATAACATTGAAAGGGATAAGTGTAACATGTATTTCACTAGTAATCATATATAGAGATGGAATGATCATAATCTCATCACCGGTTTCAAAATAAAATATTGATCAGTGCCATGTTAAACAAAGTAGTAGTTTATCTTGAAAATGTAGGCTTGATCTCTTGATATAGTTTGAGTAATTTCAACTGGCTGATATGAACCCTAGTGGTATCAATCAAATAGTTTGATTATTCAATATTCGAAGGAAATCAAGAGTGCATCATAAGTTAGTTCACTTCAAGTTAGTGATGAATTAATATAGCCTGGATTTCCAATTGTTGTTTTGATGATTGGTATTGAAGATTTATTTATGAATATTAATCAACCTTCATTAAATGATGAATTAGCTGAATATTTTGGAAATCAAAGCTCTTAAGTGTTATGCTTAACCTGCAATTTAAGAGTAAATGATATCAATAATATTGTTAATTTGATTATAGGACAGACACCTCAATTTTTGGAAGTTATATATATGAACAAAACAAATGAATCAGATCTCAGTCTTATTTGAAGCATCAATGATCAGTTGACTAGCTTGATATAAGCGGATCTCATCAAAATATTGTAATTAGCTGAATAATTAATTTATCGAGTAATAATTAATTGTGAATAAAATTTGCCACCAAATTAATTTTTTTTACAAATTTATAATTAATATTTATAATTAATAAACAAGTACATAAAATACTTGTCAAAAAATCTTCAATGATGAGCTTCTAGTTGATTGATGCGCTAATTCTAGTGAATTGATGATTGAACGTCAATGAACAACTTTACCAATGTCAAATTATGATTGGTTGATTTTTGATCTTGGTCTTGATAATGATTCTATATGAGGTTAAAAGTTTGAATAGCGAGATCTATGAAGTCATCTGTAATGATATCTGGTGTCATGAGTTTGCCAGTCATATTATATTTTTTAAAGAAGACATACAGAACTATTGTGAATCTATCTCCTAGTGAAAACTGTAGTTATTGAGTTGTTGAGCTGTTTTACAGCGGCCCATCATGATTGAGAGATCAATGTTGTTGCTAGTGTCAATTGATAATAATATCAGAGGACTAGAGAATCAAGTCAGGTTCTGTTACTAAGATATATAAATATGCGAGGATCATAGTTGTAATAATGACTATTGACTCTCAATTTGAATATATATATCTAATACCCTTTTTACAGTCCATGTTGATACTTGTAGCTAGATTATCGTGAATAGTATTGAGATTTGACATCTTTCATCGTAATTAACTACAACAAAGGATATCCAATGCTAATGAAGAAGCTTAAAGGGGTATGTGTAACATGTATTTTACTATCGATTCTTGGATTGGTCGAAACAATCATCATTTGCTCTTTGATTAATTGGTCAGTGACATGTTAAACAAGAGTAGCTCTTATGATTTGTTGATTCTGGTGTTGTGATCTTGTCATTGAGTAACCATCCATTTGTTACCTTCTTCTCGACTGGGATCTATAATAGTACTTCAAAGACTGTTGAAGATCTGCAACAACAAATACTCATTATAATAATGAGAACAGCAAGTAGTAAGAGCTTGGAGGTTTAGAAACAATTATCTAAACTCAAAACGGTTAATATAAAAGAATAGCTTGCAAAATCAAGCTAGCGTAATTTAATGCAAAGCGTAAAACAATCTTATGTTGGAATAAAATGCGGTAGGAGATACAGAATGTATATATCATACAAGTAAATGATATTGAATCCTATAAATTTGTAAATGATTCGGTGGCAAAAATCATTACACAAAAAAACAAAAAATTCATCTTCTTTTTATAATTTTACTTATTTACAGCTTATTTACTTACGAAGACAACAGACACCTACATCTTGAGATGATAGAATTCCAAAAATGAAAGCCCGTGACGCCCCGTTTGAGCACCTTGAGCTTCTATGTCAAAGACTTTATCAACATCGATTCAGTTAAATTATTGAAACAAATAGATAACATACTGAAGTTATCATAAGTAGAGTCAGGAATAAAGAATATGCTCATTCCAATCCAGACCCATCATGATTGATTATAATGATCCTTCTGGTTTTGCATTTGTTTTTGGATTACTGAATGTCTACAGAAGTTGGATTGCCATGATATTGGTGTTCTTATACATACTGAAGTTGACAAAGGCTGTGATTTCCAATAACAGGAGAAAGAAAAAGTCGTGATGAGTTTGAAAAGGCTCTACTGACTGATCAGATATATAAATGGTAGACAAGAGTACTAGAGCTGAGCATAATTACGCAGTACTCTCAGCTATAATATATACCTAATACCCCTTTTCAATTGTTGATAATTGTAGCAGGAAGATATAACGAATTAACTACTATGTTACTAATCCTGATTCCCCAAAAATGGCGGCAGAGCGGTACAGAATTGCCACATCATACACAATCTACTCTATCCTTTCTATTAACACAGAGATAGATGAGTCCAAGAATGAATGAACACAGATGCAATCTTGAACGAATGTCAAAAGGACTTGGTAACAATCATTCAGTGGCGAATAATCAAACTTGTTTTTTTTCTACAAAATTGAAACTAAAATTAAAAAAAATTCTTTTCTTCTTCATAACTATCAAGTCAATCCACTTCATCCGTTATAAATCTACCTTCAATTGTGAACTATTTGCTCATATCCTTTTGATAATTGCGATGATCCATCGGTTTTTTGATTCTTTGGATGATTTAGCTGATTCGATCACTTTACTTCATCACACTTTTTTGCTCTGTGAGTTGTTCGTGATATTATAGCCAATTGTTGCCATCAGTTACAAGGTCATAATTCTTATGATTTGAGCCCAGCATGATGATTTCTCCTGTTGAATGTTGCTGTTACCAACTGACGCATAGCTGATCATTAGCAAACGTCATTATGTATAATCGCTGGATTTTGTTGATTAGATCACTAGCAGGAGAAAGAAAGTTACTGAAATATCGTAATATGACTAGGTCTTGACACTAAGATATATAGAGACATGATCATGAGATTGCACAGGTGAAAGCCACACAGTCTTGTCTGTTGAAATATATACCTAATACCCCTTTTCAGTTAGTGTTCAGTACTGTAATTGAGCCATCAAGCCCATTTTGATGGAAGGATATGTCGTTGTATTAAATCAAATAATTCATGGATCGATCCCTGAATAATAAGCAGATTGAACAGGTCGCAACAGGGCGGTATACAAGTTTCAACAAAAATACAATCATTGACGCTTATCACTCATTACTACTCAATACATTACTCTCTATCTACTACTCTAGAACCAATTCGAAGCTTCATCATCACCTTCATCATCATCATCATCATCCAAAGTGTCAACAAAACAAAAATTCACGGTTTTTTAAAGATTCTGCCATTTCTCGGAAGTTCCGAAATTCTTGAAAATTTGGTGTACACAAAAACTCAAATTCAATTTCAATTTCAATTTTCTTTGTTTAAAATATTGACTTTTGTAAGTTTACTGATTGCTTCTGACATCCAGATGGTATTAATCCATAAGGTGTTTTTATTAAATAATCTGGTGTCTGGTCACATCTATGGCAATCTGATGTGCCTGCGCACTAGCGGGATACAATGAAAGTTGAAAGATGTTTGGGATCAACCCGGTTGAATAAATTCTTCTTCCTATAGATTGATTAATAGAGTGTTACATGATGGTGTTATGTGCAATGGACATGCCATATACTAATAGTCTTTGGAACTCAGTGTCTTCATTAACAGCATCAAGACAACCCCCAACATTTCTACTAATCGGTATATTGTTAATTTGATATCTACAATGGTTGACAAGTGTCAATAGATCTTCCAGCCACTGATACTCTAATATACTTATCTCCCTTTTCTTCAATAGTTGTGTCTTTCCCATTTGTAGACCTAAGGATTAGATTGGTCTCATCAAGCCTTTCAAACATTTACAGGTGAACTGTCTTGACCATGTTTGAAGTCGATTAGGTACAGATAAATATTGTCATGAATCCTTATGTATTATATGTGGATGATGTTATGGATGATGTTTAAGTCTGATAAGACTACCTCTGATGTCAATATCTATGTTGTAGTTGTCTGAAACTATGATTATAACTTCTTTGTGATATATGAGAGTGTTTCAAGATTGCCTTTTGGCGTCACAATTGAATGAACTCCTGAATTCAGATGTGATTACATTCTAAGCTATACTCATATTTGCAACATTGACTGATCTTGAAGTTTGTATCGGTTTAGTTATTATATGGATCTTGGTGTTTTTATCTTTATTAATGCTAGGATCATACTTTACTAGCTCCTACTGTTGACAGATCGTTAAATTCATAATGAATAGATTGATTTTTGTTGCTCAATTGCCAATATGTCAAGTTTGTATATTGAACTCACTACCAGAACCCTTCATAAATGAGTGTTACGGTTGAAGGTGGATTGCTAATGATTTTGACTGTTAGTTGATGTCTTTCGTAATCATACACATCTCCCACCCTGCATTCATGTTTTTAATATACTGAACTCCATTTTCCTCAAGTTAGTTCCAACTTTGACGAAAATGTAGCTAAACTAGAGATTTGAGAACAGATTGTGGATTGTGTCTGTTTTGAGAGATCATGACGAACATCAGTACATGTATACTTGTATCAGTTTCAGGACGCTTTACTGGTTATTATCGTTTTGCTACTGTTCATAGTAGTATAGATTGAAAAAATTACGGTTTGATTTTCCACTTTTGAGATTTTGACAGTATGAATCTGAGAGCACTTCTACTTGAGAACTTTTAAAACTTTGAACATTTCTTATACTATAATGCACCTCTTCATTATCTGATTTCAAAAGCTATTCAAAAAGCTAAGAAGGCGGATGTTTTGGATTGAAGAGTTACCATTGGAGTTAGTTATTGAAGTATTCAAATGCCTGCTATCGATCAAGGATATACTATGCTTATTATCAGTTCTTCCAGCATCAACCTCAGAATTGCTGCTAAATTTGAGGATAATAGTCTTCATAAGAGAGAAGAACATGCGCCAAGATGGTGATTTTGAATTGATGGAGAGTGAAGTGATATCAAAGATCATATCAAGTGGTATCTTTGAACCACATATGTTTGAGAGCAGTACCGAACGATGTTTGGTTGACACTTTATTCTCGCATTATAATGGCATTGAACAATCTAATACTGCCAGATTCGGGACGAGGAAATATCCAAGTTACAATTTCAGCCTTTGTCAATTCGCTTTAGCCACCTCAAATAGGAGATTTGGTGAGATAAGTATACTACATCTCAGCTCAGTTGCTTATGGGCCTTATTTCAAAAGACTCAACACACAAATGACGTCTGGTATACTCTTTGCAGAAAAATTACAGTCTTATAAGGTCTTTATCTGTTTACCACTAGGAGTTGATCATTTGATTCTTAACGGGTATAAAGCTGGAATCATTGACTATGGGCAGTGTTCTGATCTAAAGGTATTGATGATGAAAGAATGTAAGAATGTTGACATGTCTTTGGTGCCATCAGTTAATCTAGAAGTATTACGTGTGGAAAAGACCACACTTGATCCTACTTTCCTCGATAAAGTTAAGAGAGATCCTTTATACTGGAAGGTATTATTTCCAAAGCTGAATGATATCAAGTTGCCATGTTATAAGTATTTCCAACACCTTGCACCAATAGACTTAGGTCACCGTGGTTATCTGGTGCTGGATTGCTGCCACCCAGTCATAAACCAAGCTGGGATAGAGAAATATATAAAGGTTGAGGCGCTTGTTAATAAAATTGTGAACATTGAAGAGACTGCAACAGATATACATGCCAGATCAGTGTTCAACAATTTCCCGTTCAGTAGAAGGCTGCCTAACATTGATGTTGAACCACGGCCAAGGTCATTAGTGACCATGGAAAGGGTGATAGAGCACTATTCTGGTAAAAAATTTTTTGAGGATGAAGAGTCTAATATGATAATTAGTATCACCAACAGATACTCTATTGTTCGCTATACGTTCAGAGGTCCAATAATTCAACATGTTATTGATAATATGACCATCAAAAACTACCCAAATTGGAATATAAAAACAAAATCTAATAAAGATGATATATACACTAGTGCCAAAGGTGAGCAGTTGGACGACTTTTGCCATATATTGGATCTCTGGAAATTGAAGAATGGAAATTTGGAAGAGTTGAGCTTTCAGATGTCCTGGAATAGCTTACTTAACAGGGATTATACTACCAGTGCTATGGGCTTTATGTTTGGTGCTCCGACTATCACAACGGCAGGAAAAGACCACATAATCAAAAGGGGATTTAAGCGTATAGCCCAAATATTGTTCAGTAGATAATGTTGAGCTAATTAGACGTTTGTTGCAATATATAGTAATCATAGTATCAACGTTCTAGCATGGCTAGCAGTATCATACATTTATTTTGCTATTTTTCAGTTTGGCGGATCATTTTACCCAAGAACAAAGAAGCACTCAGGGCAGCTCAGTGTTCAATTCTGACATGTTTCATTTAGATTACTATACCAGGCCAGCTCTATAAATGCTCCTGTATAGACTGTCCAGAGTTCCACTCAAGAATCAGAATCAGCATAGGCGCGGCTGTACTCAAAATTAAAATATTCTCGGTTTTTGTCCTCTTCGGTAATGCCGCCAGTTATGTAATTTGAGAACTTAAGTGAAAATATTAGAGAGAACGCTTTTAGTTTATAATATTGATAAAAAATTGACTTCTTCAGATTTATACTATTCCCAATTGACACTTCTACACAAAACCCAAGACCGTTATGTTTTGGATTGCAAAATTACCATTCGAATTAGTCATTGATCTGTTCAAATGTTTAATATCAATCAAGGATATACTGAGTTTATTATCAGTCCTTCCAGCGCCAACTGTGAAATTGCTGCTTAATATGAGCGTTATAACCTTTATAAGAGAGACGGACACAGGTAATAATGGTATTTTTGAGTTGATGAAAGGTGAGGTGATTACAAAAATCATATCCAGTGGTATATTTGGACAAAAGATGTTTTCTAATAGCACAGAGCGAGGCTTAATTGATCATTTAATGCTAGAGTATAACAACATCGAGAGCTCTCATAACACATTGACAATTAGGATAAACACTCAAAATCAAAATTTACGTTATAGCGAGTTTAAGCTAATCAGTCCAAATAGTCGGTTTGGTGAGATCAGTGTAATACATTTGAATGCAGTTGCTGATAATCTTATTTCCTGGAAATACATCTCAGAAAGAATGGTTTTTTTAGACTTTGCAGAGAAATTACAGGTCTTATAGAGTCTTGATCTCTTTACCACCAAAGGTAGATTACCTTCAGCTCAAGAGGTACACCACAGGGATGATGAATTATGAAAATTGTCCCAGCCTTCGAACTCTAGTACTACGTGACTCTATCAAAGTTGATTTCAGATTGGCCAAATCAAAAAGTGTCCAATCACTCCATCTTTCTAAGACTACTCTCCATCCTGAAGTCTTACATAAAGTGGAAAAGGACCCAACGTTCTGGAAAGTAAAGTTTCCTAATTTGTCTATGATAGTATTACCATGCTATAAGTATTTCC
>JAKTWV010000041.1:0-113624 GCA_030582235.1 Ruyongia ponderosae | reverse complement strand
CTCCAGTATGAGACATTCAAGACTATTTTGAAAAATAATTCTGAAACGTTGATCAATGAACCACCTCTTGATCATGGTTCAAACAAGAAGGTGATTATTAAAATCCTTGATATAACTGAACTAAAGAGATATTACATTGATCATTATCGTATTTACGAAGATGGAATTGAATTCGATGAAGAAGAGTATAAACAATTCAGATCAGAATACATCATGGACCATTATGTGAACGAAGTCTTGCCCTATCTCCTAATTCAAAGTCATGACAATAATATAGCAGATCATGATGAAGAAAGAATCAATACCTGTCAACTGTTAAGTTTCGGTAGAGCTCAAGGTCCAGGATTTTGTGGATATTATCTTGCAATAAGTGAACTGGATTTCATCAATGTTCTTTCGGAGACTGCTGAAGAATTTGATGCTGGAGTCCAGCAATTAAACTTGTTACATCAAATAGGGATTGTTCATGGCGATCTTGGTGATGTAAATGCCAACTGTTGCGTTGATAGATCATCTAACCAGTTTTTTCTTTATGATTTTGATTTCTCCAAATTTAGATTTATGTATGAATACTTTGAGAAGTTAAAGCGCGATGAAGATGATAAATTTAATTACTTTAGAGAAATTACACTGGATCCAGACGATGGTTTGTGGTAGACAAAGAAACTAGCTAATGGTTTTAAACACAGCTGATGATTATTTCAAAGCAAATGATGAGAATTGTAAGGTATTCACCCTTTTCGATTTCTTACATGCATACAGTAGTATTTACCACATTACATTGCAGTTTGATCTATACATATATACGCTATCTCATTAATTTGTTATTAATTATAGTACTTTGATAGTTGAATATGGCCATTCATATATTATTTCATCTCCATTGTGATTGAGCGCTTGCGATGATTTATCGTTTCAACAGTATAACCAATAACACCTCTACCTTGAGTCCATTTCCCAATCAAACTTCCCAAAGTCCAAGTAGTCTGCAAAGTATGACAATACCTGGTTACCAATGCATTTGAAACCCAATAACCAAACCGAAACTTGCTGGTAAAGAAGTTTACTAAGAGTCCCGTGTATCGTTTTGCCTTTTGAGACCTTATGTAATCATCCTCAAGCTGATGATCACCACCATGGAGATTGAATATTGTTGGTATTGGTTGTCCTAATGCCTCGTCAGATTTGTATTTTGGTATATCTTCCCATATGGAATTATCCAACAACAAAATCTTTCTACCAAACCTCAGCATGAAAATACTCATAACTGGGGAGATCTTCAACCAACATGGTATAATTCAATAGATCAAAGGCAGATGGACCCCTGACTTCCAAACGTGAATAAAATGGAGTGGTTCTGGTGGTCATTAGATTTCTATGGATAGTTGTAGGTTTGAATCTCTTGAGGAAATAGAATGGATCATCACCTCTTATACTGGGGAAAGATCTGATTGTATAGATAGTGTCTGTTGGTATAGCAATACCATCAGGATATGCATCTGCTTTCCCGTCCTTCATCTCCTCAACCCACTGCATTGCATTGAATATCTCAGGATCTTCATTATCGAACAAGTATTTGGCCCTACTGGACAACCCAGCATGAACACCATTGATTGAGATGAATTTGAGTGAGGATTTTGTTTGGGGGGATTGGTAAAAGAGTGAATGATCTAAATCCAGGCAAACCTAGATATTCCAGTTTGGGAAACGTTTCTGAAATCACTAATGATTTCAAACATTCATCAGTAATTATACAATCTGTCAAATCAAGTATTAAAAGATTTGGGAAGTAAAAGCTTTTCAAATCAACATTTTTGGAAAGATTTAAGCTGAAATCTTGAACTGTTCTGCTATATACCTTATACCCCTATTTAAATATTTCCTCATCAAACCCAAACAACTTGACTTTCTCAATCATCAACGGTGAACTGACATCAACGTCAAAGAATATATGAACGTGTTGATCAATGGGTACCATGTATGGTATATCAAAATAGTAGAAAAGTATATAATCAATATTATATTTAGGACCATTATAAGTGAAGAAATACTCTAGAAATGTCTTAGTCTGAGTATTACGGCCCAGCTTCCTGTTGATCACACCTAGATTAAGAATATTATTCATCCTTGATCTTTTGCCAATAATATTACTAGTCTCATTCAAGTCATTCAATTTGTACGAGGGGCCAGCATCAAAATAACTAAAAACAGAAAATCTCAAGAATGTGCTTGATAATACTTTCCAATCACTGACTTTATAATTATTAAACTCTGTTCTATTATCTTCTGGCCTTTGTGTAATAATATCAAATATGAGATCTTCAACATTGGAACCTTTTGCTAGCATTCTGGACATTGATGACTTTGTAGGAAGTTTGAATGAACCGATTCTTTTGCTTTTGGACGCCACTAAGATGTTGAAATATTCAGTGAATATAGCTGTCGTTGTAATGATTTGGAAAATGACCAGATTAATGTGAATTTGGTGAATAAGTCCATGGTGTCTAGTAGCTCTAGAATCAACTCTAGTGGTAATACTTCAATCCAAAACATATTGATTGATCTTGGGCTCTTCAACTCCAAAGTAGGCAATTGATTATTTTGATCTCACCAACATTTCATAAGATATAGATCATCCTATCGAAGACTGTACTCAACCACTTCTCACAATGAGAATAGATATTATTGTTATGAATAAACCTCAAAAAACAGAAAATATGTTATGTGAGATCCACCTAGACTATAGTACACTCAATCACAACTATCTGATATCTTGAGGACCCATTAGTAATGTGAAGCATAAGATCAAGTCAAAATTAAACCATTGGTGAACTGTTGCTTGTACCCTTTTCATGTTATGATGTTATGATGTTATGATGATTTGATAAGCGATTATGTAATCATTCAAGTTTTTTTTTTTTTTTTGTAAACAAAGAAAACGTAAACAAGTTTGGCTTCTTGGGGGGAATAAATAAACTACAGAAGTTTTAGTACTAGTAAAAAGATATAAATATAAGAACAATACAATAACCAACAATAATAGTAGTTACCGGGTTATACTGTTGATAACTATCCGAGGAGGGGAGTGGTTATCAACGAAAATTTCAAACAGAGTAGAATAGAAAGAAGTAAAGTTGAATTTTAAAATGGTTGAGAAGAATGAATTGTTGTTGATTCATCAGCAGCCAATGCTGATTTTCTCTTCTTTTCCTTCTTTTTCTTCTTCTTTTCCTTATCATCATCACCACTAGACTTTCTCTTCTTTTCACCACCTTCAGTAGTAGATGAAGTAGAAGTAGAAGTAGCAGCAGCAGTTTGCTTAGTTAAATAGGCTGGGACAGCAATTGGGGCATGGTTACCATTTGTGTTGTTTTCATCAATGAAAGTTTGTAAAATAACATTATCACCATCCTTTTTAGCTTGTAAATATTTTTCCTTCTTGCCTTGATAAACAACTAATTCACCAGTGTATGCCTCTTTCCATTTTTCCTTTTCTGGTTCTGACAACTCGTTCCATTTCTTGCTGATTTCTTGAGTGATTTCAGTTGATGATAATGGAGGCAAACCCTTTGTGATTCTATCTTCACGTAATGCTTGACGAACATAGGCACTGTAGGCAAAGAAGACAGTCAATGGTTTCTTTGGAGCGTTTGGGTCTCTTTCAACCTTCTTCTTCTTTGGAGGCACGACGACCTGGGCAGCAGCAGCAGCAGCAGCAGCCTCAGCAGCAGCGACGACGGCATCACCAGCTATGAGTGATTGTTGTAGTTGTTGCAGTTGGTTGTGTGGGAAAGACTGTAGTTGTTGTTGTTGGACTTGAGCTTGTTGAACTTGTTGGACTTGTTGCTGGTCAAAGGCAGTTGAGGTGATTGCGTTGTTGACGTTGAGGGATGTTGAGGTGATGAGCTTCAAAGCTTCAGTGAGCTGCTTGTACACGTCTGAGGCATCGTCGTCTGACTTGAGGCCAGCGTTGTAGAAGTCGATTGTTGCCTCTGATGCTTCTTTAGCAGCCTTTGATAGTTCGTAGAGGGACGCGACGAGCTTGTCCTTGGCAGTCTTTAGTTGGTTTGACATTTCTCTGTCTGGTTGTTTTGTTTGTTTCTGTCTGGGTGGTGATGGTTTCTGTCTGGGAATAAAATTTTTAGAAGGAGCGGATGGGCCCAGTTTTAAAGATTTTCAGCGATGTTGACATTTCAGCCTGGACGGGTGGGCGGGGCTGGGCTGGGCACTGGGCAGGGAGGTTTACAGGTTTACAGGTTTACAGGCAGGGAAGGGATATTGTAGATAGCAAGTATTATTAGTTAGCAGATCAGTAAACAGTATATTCATCAGTCATCAGGATAGCAAGTAGTTAAAGCAGTATATAGCACAGTATTAAACGTCAGGGGTAAAGCAGCAAAAGTAGTAGTAGCAAGTAGCAAGTATAAGCAAGTAGTATAAATAAAAAAACAGTAGTAGTAGCACAATAATAAGCAAAAGCATAGCAGTAGTAGTAGCAGTAGTAAACACCAAAATTCAAATATCATCTTCAACACGAACTGAACATTCCAATAATCGGAACAAATCTTTATTGAACCAAAATGGCTTAAAAGCCTTCATCTTCATCACCTTCTCCTCCTTCTCCGTCTTAGCACTAGTATCATCTTCCATCAAGTTATTCTCAATGTATTCAATCAATTCACTTAAAAAAGCATCCTTATCAAACTTATAAGCATTGAATTTATACAATATCAATGATATCTTGACAGTCTTACCAATAAATAGTTCGAATTTCAACTCGACTTTCAATTCATGACCCTTTGATGGGTCTAATTGAACAAGATCTTCCCAAATATGATCAAGATTCTTCGTAGTAGTAGTACTAGTAGTAGTAGAATTGGTGGTGGTTCCAATACTGCCGCTTCGTTTGGCTTCATTGGTCTTCTTCTTGATCTTGTTGTTGAAGAACATAGCAGTATGGGCTGTAGTAGTGGTAGTAGTAGTGGTAGTGGCTAATGGTGATAATGGATCAATTGATCTGATTTCTTCATTGCAGCTGTTATGAAGATTGTTGGAATAACTAGTATCACCACCATTATCAGTAGTCAACGAATCTTGGAAATCATTAATGCCAAAGTTTAAAAATCCATGATTGACAACAGTATTCCCTGCATTATAATTGACTCTATCTGATCCTAGTGTAGAACTCATACTCGATTCCCCATCATCATCAATATTTCCTAGTTCAGAACTATTCTTTCTCTTCAATTCTTGATCCATCATGAGTTGTTTGTTTTTATTCTTGATCTTTCCATAATATGAATGATAATTCCCAAATTTCAATTCTTCTAAAATATCTTCAAATTGCCATTGAATCAATTGATTAGTACTGATTGATATCCTTGATGTGATTCCAGTTTTTGATGGCTCAATCTTAACACCACCGTGAATGACATCTTTTCCATTGATATCGTCTTGGGATGTTGAAGGTGGAGTGTTAAGAACCGTCTTATTGTTGTTCTTGATGGTGGAATTGGAGGTGTTTGGATTGAAGTACGAGGATAAGTGTTTGAATAGGAATTCTTCAGTGATGTTGAAAGATGGTTCATTTCTTGTCTTGAATCTTTTCCTGACCTTTTGGGTGTCAATACTAGCATTACTTCTCTTCTTTGAAGATTTACTAATATTGTCATCACTATTGGCTTTAATGAACGTTTTGGAAATTGTATGACTGAACTTATCCTTCTCTTCAACCTTCTTTGAAATCTCAGTATCAACCAACTCGACTTTAACACTAGCGGTAGCAGTAGTAGCAGCGGTAGTATTACCACTAATACCTTGGCCGCCGCCACCAATATCATTAAACCCTCTTTGATTCCCATAATAACCACCACTTTGATCCATCCTGTTTGTCACAAACTGTCCTCCTGGATTATTCATGAGACCGATATTGCTGTTATATACACCAGTCTCTCTCTTGATAACACCAGAACCAGCACCAGCGTTACCGTAGTTATAGTTGACAGCGCCATTATCAATATTATGATCATAACGCATTGAAACTTCAGGGACACTGTTGTTTCTTAACAGCATCTCCATTGGACCTCCATTATAACCATTACCATTATTATAACCAGCATTGTTCATATATCCTGTTGTCTCAACATTAGTATTTGGGATATTGTAATTCCTGGTAACGTTATGATGATTACTATTAATACTGAAATACCCACCACCATCAGTACTTTGATTGGTACGAGCATTAGAATTTGGTGTAAAGATCGCAGTTGTGGCTGGAGGTGTGATGTAGTTCAAGTATGAAGGGACCGTACTGGTGATGAGTCTCATTTGATGATAAGTTGGCGTGATAGCTTGGTTTGTTGTTGTGGTTGTTGTAGTTTGAAACAGGGATTGGTTGTTGTTGTTCTGATTGTTGAAGGTGATGCTGTTTCGTGGTGAGAATGGAGGTAATGGAGAAGATTGAGGAAATGGAGGGAATTGCATCTGATGTTGACTGCTGTTGTTGTTGTTGTTGTTGTTGTTGTTGTTGTTGTTGTTGTTGTTGTTGTTAAAATGGCTGTTCATTGTATTTGAGCGTTGTTGTTGATGTTGATGTTGTTTGAAGGAGAAGTTGTTCGTCAGTGAAGAAAAAGGTGGCAATTGTGTGGTGTATCTTCTGCCTCTGTTCATAGTATAACTAGTACTTCTATCACCACCATAAGATCTCAATTCAACCTCCTTTTCTTCAAGATTTCCTATCTTAACCAGACTACCATGATGAATATCCTTAAAATCGCCAACACCACCACCGTTCAGTCTTGGATGCTGCTCTGTGGGGCTGTTCAATGGCACCAGCAGTTCATACTGATTCATGTCCATATATCTTCTAGTCAGCACTAGTATTACTATGGTTGAAGTTATTGGCGGTGATTTAATCTAGAGAATTTACAAGGGATCTGTTGAAAGGCTAAATGAAAATAATAAAGATTGTTATGTTTCAGATTTTCTATTGTTCAGCTTTAGGCGAGATTGATTTTCGATTTTCTACGTTGGTACATCAGATCAAAGATGTTTCCATCATGGATTGCTTTGAGTGGTAGCAAGGTATTTTAGTATGTTCATTAAGGATATGTTGGTTATTTAGCAGTGTCTCTGGGAATTGTTGAGAAGGGTGTTGTGTTTGTTGTTGATCTGTTTGATCTGTTTGTGGTGAAGATTGAGGCAGCAATTGAGCTTTTTGAAAAGGAGGAATTTGATGAAGATGAAGATGAAGATGAGTTGAGGGTGTTTAGTTGTTCGTACTGGTCGTGGTCAGTGTCGTTGTAGCGATTGGTGTATTCTTGCAATGGCGATTGTTTGTAGTTTGTTCTTGTTGGTATTCTTGTTGGTGGTTTAATTCTTGTTATTCTTGTCCTTGTTCTGTTTGTCAAGTTGCTCTTATTGCTATTCTCCAGCTTGGTGATCCAGTAGATCAGCCTCACCACCGTGTAGTAACTTAGACAGCCCAGCATCACACTCGCTATCACAATGATGTTGATGGCCTTGATGACTTGTACTAACAATGAATAGTCATACAAGTTGGATGTTATTGTTTGGATATCCGTCCCCAGAATGTAATACAGGGGCAAATTGACCATTGAGACTGTGGTGTACTCGACAATGTCGATGGCTGTTGAGATGGTGTGCACTGTGTACCATAATGGTGACAGTATCAGTGACAGAATACTGAATATGATGTTCATTCTAGTCGTTATTTGTTATTGTTGTTGATGTTGATAGTTTACTGAAGAGAAATCAAGGATAATTTGAGATCATATCAAATTTTCATCAGATTTCACCCAAAACAGAAAACAATGAAAGATATATTAACAAATAAACAATCTATACATCCCATAACATAATACAACAACAACTACTCTAATAACCATCCACTCTAAGAACTAACCACCAATCCCTATTCCTAAAAACACCCCCCCACCCTGTTGCCATCACAACAATTCAAAAAACCCCCCAAAAAAAAAAAAAAAAAAAAGTTCGTCCAAAAAAAAAAAAAAAAAAAAAAATCGAAATATCAAAATTTGAATTTTGCACCAAAACAAAACTGCTGTCCTCTTTCCCTTCTTCTTAACACTTTGTCAAAACAAACAACAAACAACAAAACCAATGGACAAATACAACAAGAAGATCAGAAGACCCGTTGCGTGCACTATGTGCAGAAAGCGTAAGATCAGAGTACGTACCTTGTCAACAGTCTCCAAAACGCGAAACAAGCGCCGATTTTCTTTGTTTTGATTTTTCGTGTCTCTCTTTAAAGATGATGGCAAATTGGTTAAAGAAATCATTTGATGGATTTGAAATTGTTATGATTGGAATTACTAACAGTTATATATTATTCTCTTTAGTGTGATCGTGGGAAACCATTCTGTGGAGCTTGTCGGAAATCAAACATTGAAGAACAATGTATCTTTAATGAACCACCAGGATCTGAATTCTATGTGGATCCAGCATCAAGAGAATTATCACCTTTTAATTCATTCAATGCCAATAATTCAAACAATACTTATAATAGTAATAACAATAACAACATCAACAGTAATAACAAGAGACCATTGTCAAGTTCATTCTTGGGTTCATCTCCTTTAAAGAGTTACAAGAATGGTGGTGCTGGTGGTAATACTATTCAATTGGATTTACAACAACAACAACATCAATTCCAAATATCTTTACAACAACAACAACAGCATCAAATGAACGTCCAGAGCCAGATCGCTGCAAGATATGGCATTGTCGATGGTGGTGCCCTGACTGGAGCTCATATTGCTGCTTCAAATTCACAAGTAAATTCAACAACAACAACAACACCAGTTCTTTACGATCAAGCATTCAGTAATAATAATAACAATAACAGTAATGTGTTCCAAGGTTATAATCAGTCGGATATCTTACAGAATGAACTGTTGAGATTGAATCAAAGAGTCATGGAAGTATCGACACTTTTGAAACAGTTGAATAATAGTGGTAATAGTAATGGTAGTATATCATCATTGAGATCATCTCCTTCAAGAACAACAAATAATAATAAAAACATACCATTATTACAACACCAGAATCATCAGAATGATGTCACTTTGGATGATGATATTGATCCTTCGTTGTTTAAAGAGACTGAATTGATTTCAATCTTTAATCTGAATTATAGTGAAAGTAACAACAGTACAACAACCACTAATGGTATCTTTGGTTATAAGGCATTGATTCAGAATGATCCAGTATTGTCATCATTCATGGACTTCATATCATCTCAAACCACAACGGACATTCAACAACAAGAACAACAACAACAATCAAAAGTGAAATCTACAGATCTAAAGATCAAAGATTTAATTCAATCAGTATCATCAATCATAAATAAAGAATTCAATAATGAAAAATTATGGAATCTTATTGATCAATATTTCAAACATATTGAACCAATATTCCCATTGTTTAATAATGATTCAAGTTTCATATTAGAGTTATTGAAACCAAGAATATCATTCACATCCACAACAACAACAGCAACAACAACAACTACGAATAAGAGAGAATCCATCCTTAAGCCAGACATCCAAGATGGGAAGAAGCTTGTGGAGTTGGTATACCTTGTCGGTATAATTATCATAATGACAAGATCATCAAAGATAGAAAGTGATGGTACCAATGATGATGATGAGTTGTTGAGTTATTTCAAACAGTTAAGTGATAGAGTCATCATTAGTACATTGAACAACTCAGTTATTGATGATGCATTGAAGACAAGAATCAAAATATCTTTATTGAAACAATATATTGATGATAAAATATCAAATACTCATGATGGTGATGATACAATTACTAATTTGAATCCAAATGATTTGTTTTCATATTCTTTAAGACTCCTCAAATCTCAATCACAACCTCAAGATAAGAAATTTTGGAATTCTTTATTGATTCAATATTCTCAATCTTGTTTAATATCAGGAATACCAACATTTCCTTCAATCCAACATCCAGTCACTAATACTACCATGCCAACATCTTCATCTTCATCATCATCCTCTACCACAATCACAACACCAGCATCAACTAATACCACCACTAATACATCATTGATTGATGTTACAGATTCACAAATTGCTGAATTTTCAATACAATTCTTTAATAAGATCTTTTTCAATTCTTCAATTCAACAAATTGATAATACTTCAATACAAACTGGACAAGTTAATATTACAACATTGACTTCTTTAATTGATGAATATGATACATTAATTTCAAAAATACCTTCAATTTCCTCCTCATCTAATAACACAACCACCATCACTCCTGCCTCAACAACTAATAATAATAATTCACCATTGAAGAACTTGAAATCTTTGATCATTCATAAATTCATAAAGATGAATCTTTCATCTTTATTCCAACTTCATTATGAATTTTCAAATGTTTATAAAGATACTGAAAGTTATTATCAATGTTTGAATCAATCTGTATCTATCCTTAGTGAATCAATAAGATGGATGTTTGACATCATTAAGAATTCCAATAAATATTTTGAACTAAAGGATACCCAAGATGATGATGAAGAAATTGTTAAATCAATCATCAATAATGAATTCTTACCATTGTTACAATTCCAAATATGGCAATTGTTCAGTATTGCATTAAGATTAAATGCACAAATCAAAACCAATGTCAATATCAATGCAAGATCAAATAATCATCATATAATCTTACCAATATTAAGATTATTAAAAAATTTAGAAATTTCAATATCAATTCATTTCAAATCATTTAATTTCCATTCAATAAAATCACAAATCCAAAATTTCTTAAAGATGTTAATCATCAAGGAATCTTCACAATCTTTACAAACTCAAGAAGATGATCCATCATCATCTAAAATCATTGAATATTTAACTTCATCGTCATTGGCGAAATCATCACCATTGTCTAAGAGGGAAATCGAACAGATAAATAACGATATTGATGAAATCACTGGATTTTTAGAAAAAAAATATTTAGAGTTTAATATTGATCAATTTGATGATTTCATTAATGAATTGAAACATACTTTGATTAATAATAATAATGATGGTTCAGTTGTTGATTATAAAGTATTTGAAATATGATTTGTTTGATTGATACTTTCAATTTAGATCATTATCATTCTCAATTCAAGAGAGAAAGAAAGAAAGAAAGAAAGAAAGAAAGAACGAACAAAAAAAAAGATAAAAGATAAAAGAAGATTGAACGATATTGTTATGTTATGTATAAGAAATCAAAAACAACACACACTGTATTCTATCTAGATCCATCCATGTCGACAAACTCGTAACTTTCTATGTATGTTTGGTCAACGTCGCTACATTAGAATAAGCTCATTCATTATAAAAGTCATTAATTAACAGTACACATTACCATATTGTCTTTTTTTTTTCTCCTCATTGTAAGATTGTTGATCTTCAAATCTATGCTAAAAATCCATAATCGTCATTATTATTATTATTCCAGAATTCTTCAACTGGGACATTCCATAAATTATTGATAGCACCACCGGAACCACCAGTCCCCTGTTCATTATTCCCATTAACGTTATTATTCAACGGTATCGAACCATTCCTTGATGAAGATGATGATGATTGATGATTTTGACGACGAGAATGGTTGTTTAATCCCTTTTGTGATATCACTCTACCATTATTGGCCAATTTATGTGAGTTCTTCCCATTATTGATAGTGGTGGTGGAAGTATTGAAGAGGGAAGAAGTGTTTGAGTAATCAAACAGACTTGCTGTGATGGGGATACTGCCTCCACTTGCTTCGGTCCAGACTGAGATGTTGCTGATCATGGTGTTGGTTCTTCTGTTGAATGGGGTTAATTCAGCAGGAAGTGGGATGGATTGACTCATTGTGCTTGGGTATTGAAGACTGATGTTATAATTCAATTCATTCAGGGAATTGGTGAACAGATTATTACTGTTGTTGATGTTATTGTTATTGTTATTGTTATTGTTATTGTTATTGGTATTGCTGTTACTGATGGTAGAGGCAGGTGTGCCATTGTTGTTTGGTGATAATGATGCTGAGAGATTACTTAATTCTGATAATGGAGATGGACCAGCTTCTAATTTCATTCTCTTATTAGCATTGTTGTAATGAGTATGAGTTCCATTTGATGGAGTTTGATGCATGTGTTGTTGATTCTGAGTATTGTTTGTATGTCTTGCTTGATGTTCATAGTCGTTAGGAGCTGAAACGGAATCAAGTTCATCAATTGTATTCATACTTGATTCAGCTAGATGAGATTTATTAAAATTATTATGGTTATTTTTATTGTTGTTGTTATGATTCAAAACACTTGAATTATTGGAAGAAGAATTAATAGGAGATGATGAACCATGATATGGATGATTTTGATGTTCATCAGTCTCTGGAGAATTTATCAATAAATGACTTAAAGATTTAGGAACAGCATTCTTTTGTAATTGTCCTTGCTTTCTCTTTCTTTCAGCTTGTTCAAATCTTTCTTCATCAGTTCCCTTATTCTGTAATATGACCAATCCATTAGAATAATTATTATACTTTCTGACTGATGCAGGTGGCATCCCAGGATGATCATTATATATGATTTCAGAAGAGTCAGGACCACATCTTTCAATAAGATTACCAATAGTGGCACTCATGATTTGATCAAACGTATCTCTGAATATCAAAGCAAATTTAGAACGTTCAGTCATCACATAAAGACAAATAGAACATGCTCTTAAATCATTCAACCCACTAAACAAACTTTCTGAAACTTGAGGTCTCGTATGTTTAGAAACATCACCTAATGCCTTACGTTTCATATCATCTTTGTTTCTAGCAAGCCATAAACAATAGATCAATGTGACACCAGCAACAAACACTGTATGAATGGCAGTGGTGGAATGTCCAAAGACTGTCTTTTCATGGAATGCCTTGAACAATTGACAAATCTGACCAGCAGCAGCTTGACATTCTCTGAATAATTTATCCATTGGGTCTAATAATTCTAAAAATGGTTGAATTAATAATCTGACTGATCTATAGTAGTATAGACGTAATGTCTCATTTTCAATATTAGCAGTAGTATTGGTATTATTGTTATTGTTGTTGGTATTGTTGTTATTAGCAGTATTATTAGTGTTAGAATCGTTGGTGTTGTTATTGTTAGTGTTGGTGGTGGTGGTGGTGGTGTTGCTGCTGCTATTACCATTATTGTTGTTATTGCTGTTGTTGTTAGTTGAAAAGAACTGAGTACAATTTGATCTCCAAATTTCTAATTCTTGGAAGAATCTTTCCACTAATGGTAATTGATCAATTGAACCAATATTATTCATCATATTCATTGAAATAGTAGAATCCTTTGTCGTTGATTTCTTTTCATTATTAGTAGTAGTACCAGTAGTATTGTTATTATTAACTTCATCATTTTCATTATTATTCAAAATATTCAATTCTTCAACAAATCTTGATTCAATTCTTCGTAGATTGATTGATTGATTAAGAAATTCACAATTCAATTTATTATATTTGACATTTGCATCATTTTGATCAAACATTGGGATATTTAAATCAACTTTTGATTCTTCTAATGAATATTTTTGACCCACTGATATACAAATCATTCTTTCTAATAGATAAGTACACCACCATAATCTCATCTTTTTATATTTGGTGGATCCTGGAATCGTCATGTTTGGATCTGAAGAAGTTGTTGTTGTTGTGTTATTTGATGATGTTTGTTGGTCATCATTTGTATAATAAGTATCACCCTTATTCAGTTTCAAATCATGACAAATTTGTAATGAATCTTTGATTATATCATGTAAACAAATAGAATCTTTATCAGTTCTAATCAAATATAAAACAGTCAATGTTAATATTTCAATTTTATTATAATCACTTATATGTGAACATTTTGTCAAATATCTTATTGAAGTGGCAAAATATCTTTCAGATGGAGCACCTGTATAATGAACAGCAGTTGCTTTATAAAGACATGAAGAAATAGCAAAGATCATCCACATTCTTCCACAATTATAATGAAAATAATCATTATTATTCATATAACCTGTTAAATTATTTGTAATATAAGCATTATAAAATTCAAATATTTCATGTTCATCTAATAAAGGATATTTGAATTGTAATCTTGTGAAATGAATATCTAAAAAGATTCTTGATAAATTTTCATCAAATTCAAATATTGGATCAATTTTTAAATATTCCTTAAGATTATATTTAGCAAATATTGAATTTGTATAATCTATTGAATCTATTGATAAATAATTTGATTTATCACCATTTGCTAATAATGATAAAGAAGGAAGTTTTCTCATTAATGGGATTATATTCATGTTATCTTTGTTTGTTGTGGCACCTACTGTCAAGCTTCGTATCATGTTTCGTGAAGGTATTGTTGTTGTGGTAGTTGATAGTGAAGGTGAAGGTAATGCTTGTAATGGATAAGGGTTTTCAATCGATTTAGGATCTGCAGTAGTAGTAGTACCAGCTGTACTATTCTCATCAGAAATGAAGGGAGAGAACTTCTTATACTTGAAGTTCTTCTTGTCCTTATCGTTGATGTTGATATTATTTGAATCGAGCAATTTTTCCAAGAACTTGACCTTCTTTTCCAGCATGATGGTGTATTCGTCCTTCTCTGGCAACTTCTGGGCATATTTCATTGGTTGGATGCATTCCATTCCTGCCTTGATACAAGTTGTACACGAAGGCAAACGGTGATCACATTTCTGCTTTCGTTTCTGGCACAGCAGACACGACGTCGATCTGCCCTTCTTGTCGTGTGGGTTTCTCATAGAAGTTGTTGATGTGTTATCAGTTGATCCTGAAGAGGAGGGCAATGAATCCATTTCAGCTGGAGAAGAGACTGTTTGTTGGTTGGCAGTGTTGTTTGCAGCGCTAGAGACAGACGGCTCAATGTGCTGGAGCGGGCGCGCAGCAGCGGCCAGCTTCTTCTTTGGAGGCATTATCTGGTGTGTTGTGTGTTGTTGTGAATGGGGAGCGTATGTTGTTGTTGTGTGTGTCTTTTGGTGGATTTGATTTTGGTCGTTCTGAGGGCGGGATCTGGTGTGTGTTTTGTTAATCTGTTATTTTGTTTTGAAGGAGATGAATTTTGATTTTAAAATTTTATGGAGGTGTTTTTTTTTTTTTTTTTTTTTTTTGTTTTTTTTTTTTTTTTTTTTTTTTTTTTTTTTTTTTTTTTTTTTTTTAATTTTGATTTTGAAGGCCTTTCAGAGATCGAGAAATGGTAACAATATTTGTTACAAAACCACCATACAAAGGGATACGCTACAGAGATTGATATGGTCTTGATACAAGTAGATGACTTGCGTTTATACATGCTGGTGTAATAGAGCGTGATTGGGATTACGCGCTTTGCTGTCTCGTTGAATTTCAGGTGATCTGGGTGGTAGGTCTGATCCCTTTTTTGTGTTTGTGTCAGGGAATCGAAGACCTCAAGTTCAGATATTGAAAAAGACAGGTGATATTCTTCTCATTTATACATTACTTGGGAGCTGTACTTGCTGCTGCTGCATTTTTGTTATTGTTTCTATCATCCATTCGTTTGAGGAATTCCCCCATTATTGCTACAGTTCCCATCGCTATCTCCATCATGAATCTCATCTCATCCCACTCAAATGATTTGTTGATCCACCAATATTGGACTATGATATCTGAAAATCAATTTGGTAAGCGTTTGATACCCTTCTTTGTTATATCACTGTTTTCAAATTGTTGTTAGATGCTAACATTCAAGGTAATGATTTCTGAAGTCTTCTTACTTTCCATCGTCTCTTTCTTCATAATCATCTGGCTTCTATTAGACTTCATTGGAATTATAGGGCCCAAAAGAATACAAGGTTTACCTGTTGTTCCAAGTTATCCCATTATCGGTAATCTTTTTCAAGTTTTGAACAACCCTGCTCAACAGTATATGGAATGGTCCAAGAAATATGGTGACGTTTATCAAATAAGAATGGGGAATAGAATGGTTGTCATAGCCAACTCTTTTGATTCAATTAAGGAACTTTGGGTCAAAAATAGAGATGCAAATAACTCAAGACCAATGTTGTTTACATTCCATAGTGTTCTTTCAAAGACACAAGGGTTCACCATTGGCACAACTCCATATGGTGATTCATATAAAAGGAAAAAGAAGATTGTTGCCACATCTTTGAATAGAAAAAATGTTGAAAATTATACTACATTGATATCGGATGAATGCAGAAACTTTTTTAAGAGAATTGAAATTCAAAGAGATATATCGTTAAATCATTCAAAAAATAATGGCGATATTGATTTATTCAAATTAATGCAAGGATTTGTATTAAGGGTGAGTCTCTTTATAACATATGGATATCTTGTTAAAGTGGAGCATACAGATAGATGTAAATTATTTGATGAAATTAGCCATGTTGAAAACAGGATTGTTCGTTTAAGAGGGCATAGTTCAAACATTCAAGATTACTTACCAATATTGAGACTATTGCCCTTTCAAAGTAAGACAAAGATGGCTAATGACTATAGAAACAGAAGAGATGTTTATATGGCCAAATTTATGAATGATTTGACTCTGAAGATGACTAAAAATGAAGACTATTCTGAGTCTATCGTTAGCAAATCACTTCGTGGCGCTTCAGAATATCCCTTGGTTACAGATGATGAATTGAAATCTGTTTGTTTGACTATGGTGAGTGCTGGTCTTGATAATACACCTTTAGTGTTGAATCATATCATGGGTCATTTATCACAACCTCATTATGGGAAAAATTTTCAAGATATTGCTATTGAAGAAATTTTGAAAAGTTATAATAACGATTTAAGTTTAGCCTTTGAACAATGTTGTAATGGTTATAAGGTTGATTATATTGAAGCCTTGATAAAGGAAGGTTTGAGATACTTCTCTGTTTTACCAACAAGTTTACCACGATCTACTACAAAGGATATTACCTATAGAAATGTTATAATTCCAAGTGGAACAGTTATGTTTATGAATGCCTTTGCAGCAAATCATGATTGGAAACATTTTGATAATCCTTACTTTTTTGAACCAACAAGATACTTAGATCAAGATATGAAGTTGAAGGTTTCTGAAGAAGGGACCTCAATGTTCACATTTGGAGCAGGTTCCAGAATGTGTGCGGGTGCTCATTTGGCCTACAAGGAGATGTATGTTGCCTTGATTAGATTCTTGATTCTTTATGAAATTAATCCACCATTGAAGACTGAATATTTGATGGAGCTTGATCCTTTCAAATTAAATGAAGTACCAGACTCTGTTGCTATTGAACCTCGAGTTTTCAAGATTAATCTACAAATTAGAGATGAAGAATTATTTCAAAAGTTGGTATATAAATAAATTTCTGGCCAGATTGATTATATAACTATTCATAACAAACATGCAGTATTCGACTTTTTCCTAGCTAAAACTGGCATTTCCATGCCTCTTAGCTGTACTATTCATATTATGGAGTACGTACGTAATTATCTATATGATATTGTTGCTGATATTCTCGTTAATTACGTGTTGGGCGGATATGCAGGTAAAATTATACGGGTGATCGTTGGCGATGAACGAGCATCCGTACTAGCTAGTGCAGTAAACAGATAATGCGTCAAGTTGTTCTTAGTGTTGAGATGGAAATATCATACCCCCTATATGGAATACAGGACATCAATACAAATAATACGAGGTGTAATGATTGAGCTCTTCTCTTCCGGTAGGCACACATTTTAGCTTATGTAATCACAAAGACTATCATAATTGCAACTACAGTTAATCAATACTAAACGATATAAGCCATATGATTTGAATCTTTGAAACGTTGGTGGTTAATATCAATAATAAATGGATGTTAGATATATTCAATATCAGAGAAATATTGCTCGGCTTTAGTCGACGTCAATATGATTCGCTTATAAGCTGAAAAGCTACTACTAGCTGCCAGCTAAAACTAACTCTAGATAATTGAATACCAGCTTTGTATCGCAACAGATGGACAGTTTCTCAAGATATCTACCTTCCCATTGATTTATGATAGTCTTTAGACCCCGATATTCATCTGTAACTTCGCCTATGTATGACCTTTTTTGTGTCTCTGTATAGCCAACACTAAACTTTGTCCTTAAATTTCTGAAGTATGTAGGATCATTCTTTATAGTGATGTGATCCAATACTCGGTTTAATATTGGCCCCGTAAAGGTTAAACTAAATCTGTCCATTATTGCATTCCTGTAGCATGTTATGGTCATAGCTGACTGATCATCATCAAAGTAGCACAACCCTTTGAATTGTTTGATAACAAAATCCTTGTCGTAGTACTTATAATCACTCGCCATCAAATCTGGATAAATTCTAGGAAAACTCTTAGCGTAAGTAGAAAAGTCTCTGACAATTTCATAAACTGCCATATCTCTAATCTTAAGAAAACAATTACCGTTGATATATGTGAGAGTTTGATCAATCAAGATTCGTCTAAAGTTTTTTGAGGTTGTTAATGACTCAAGAGACTCAAATGTTTTATAACATGGCAAATGAACATCTTTCAGCATGGGAAATATTGCTATAAATGACTCACCATCAGAAACTTTGGCTTTTAAATGCAAAGGATCAATAGTAGATTGTTGGAATGTCAAAAGTTGAAGATTTGGTAGATTCAATGAACTCAAATTGACATTGGTTGACATGCTTATCCGAAGAGTTTCAAGAGTTTTACTAGGGTCAAGGTGATGAATTTGATGATTCCAGTTAAGTAGTGTCAAATATTGTATGCGTCCTAAATGTATATGTAATCCATCAATAAACTTGTAATCTGATAAAGAAAAACCTGCTCTCCAATATTTATGTGCCTTATCCTTGAGTGGGTACATATAAGGCGTATCCTTAAATGAGTTCTGATAAATGATGTTGATGTAGCCCGCAAGTTGTTGATGATTAAATGATTTAAATTTAGATTTAGATTTAAAATAGCCATTTGTAGCAGAGTGTTTATTTAATATTGATTTGTTTGGGCCATCATCAATATTGCAATTTTGATATTCACTTAGCATAGCAGTATCCACAACAGCGATTGGATCCAAATCCCTGATATGTTGGTAGAGGTCCAATTTAGGCGGTTGCAGTTTATTTACCAACACTGTCAAGTTGATGAGTTTTGTTAATAAGTAACTTTGTTTATCCATAGAAAGTGTTATCAGAAGGTTCAAGATGTCACTGGCGGACTTTGAACTTCTGAAAATTAGGCAAATCAATTCCACTGGTAGTAACTCAATCCAATACATGTTAATGAATATAGTAATTTACCGATTACAGTTCGAATTAACCTAATGTATAGGAGAGGAAGAACGTTCGTTTGGTTTTTGGTTAATGTTGCTCATGTATTACTATAGAGATGATCACATCCGCACACCTTGACAAGCTGATAAGAAACAGCCACTTCTTGATTAGGGAACTGATAGTTGCAACAAAATGAAAAAAGGCTACCAATTATGAGATTTGTAACAAGTTGAACACTCATTGGACTTAGTTACAAATTGATAGTCAAATATTCTTTAATACTAAACTTCTCAATATCATCAGATGAAAGTTCGTTCTTCTTGCCATTGGTACAATTCTTGATATTATAGAACAGTATTGCCAAATAGAATGATTTCACTGTTGTTGGATTATGCTCTTTGACCATATTTTTGATTGCTGAGAAATCATTGAATATTTGATCAATTTGAAGATTGAGGTTTATGAGATATTGGTGATCTAATTTCATTCTTGGACTTTTCACTAAGCAAACTGTAGATACACCATCGGGTACTTCATAATCATAATCAAGTCCAATGAGGGAGTAACGTGTTGGTGTTGTTAGTGTTGTTTCAGAGTCAAAACCTTGAGATGATGATGGCGATGAAGAAGAATGCGATGGATTTGTGAGTATGGGTGTCAATATCTTTTCCAAGTGTCTATTATGAAGTATTGCCTTGCTCTTAGTTTCAAGAACTCTAGCTGATATTATATATCCATCTGGGGATACTATCAACTGGGATGGAAGTTGATCAAGTTTATGAGCTGATTCAATATCTCTCCCACATATTATACCAACTATGTTTTGTGTATCTCCACCACTTTTCAATGATATGTATCTAGAGATATGTTGACTATATCTTTGTAACCTGGATCTATTATTCAACAAAGCAGCATCACAATATATGCGTTCCTTGTACATGTTGAAGATATAAGTGACACCAATCAGAAAAATTTGGGTCATTGAGTCAATGGATCTCACAAAGACTGTCATCAAGGCCCGATGGTCACTGGTCTTTAGAAATGCAATCACTGTACATAATACCTCCATAGTTGAGCAATCAATGCTTTCAAAATCAAGCACATTGCGTAGGATTTGAGAGTTATCCATTTGCATTGAATCATGAATGGTTTGCAAATCATCCCTGATGAATCCAAAGTAGTACAGCGTGTCTTCGTCGCTCAAATGGTGCAGCTTGAACTTGGTGTATGTCCCAGCCTGGATACTCTCGAGCAGTGATGTTCTTTTGTGAAGTAATGACTCCTGAAGAGCACTTGATCTTGATCTTGTTCTTGATCTTGTTCTTTCTGTTCTTTCTGTTCTTTGACCTTGTCCAGCAGCAGCTCTAGAAAACCTCTTCAAGGCATGGCTGCGGATTCTTTCACGCCTCGAGTGTCTCTTCGTGGCACGTGCTCTGCTGTTCAAAGTGGGCATCGCAGTCACCTTCTGTGTGTCCTTGTCTGTGGGTTGTGGTTGGTTATTTTATGTTAAACTGTTCAACTGGTTAAATAAATTTCAATATTTTCGCGTTTCCTGATTCGATCACCCAGAGACATAACAAATCAAATCAGATCAAACTGAATAAAGAAGAAACTGAATATTTGATGGCAGAAGAACCTCTCAGTCTGATCCCTGGCAAGGCACAGGACGACATCAGGCTCGTCACATTCAACATCAATGGCTTTAGAACAGTCTTCCACTACCATCCCTGGAACAAGTTGCGCACGCTGGATGCCATGTTTGCCTCGATGAAAGCAGACATTGTCACATTGCAAGAGTTGAAGGTGGCCAGCAAGGACGTTGACAACAGTTTGGGACGACTCAAGGACTACCAGTCGTTTATCTCGGTGCCACTGCAAAAGAAGGGCTATTCTGGGGTGGGTGTCTATGTCAGGGTGCCCAAGGAAGACGACTCTGAAGAACTTAGAGACGCACTCAAGGTTGGTAAGGCTGAAGAGGGTATCACTGGTATATTGATATCAAAGGATAGTAAAAAGAGGTTTAGAGACCTTGGAAATGATTCAATTGGTGGATATCCAACAGAAATTGAAGATGATATATGTCAAAATATTGATAGTGAGGGAAGAGCTGTTGTTATTGAACTACCCAATATTAATACTGTAATAATATCAGCATATTGTCCAGCAAATTCAATAGGTACAGATGAAGGTGAAGATTTTAGAATCACATTTATAAAGATTTTATTTGCTAGAATTAGAAGATTAGAAAAATTAGGTAAAGAAGTGATTTTAATGGGTGATATAAATATTTCAAGAGATTTAATTGATAGTGCAGAGGGAATAAGTGAAGGAATCAAACAAGGATTAATAAAGAAGAATGATAATAATGATGAAAATTATGAATTTGAAGTTGTTAATAAACAAGAAACTATCAATTTTATTAAAAATGCAAAGCAAAGAATATTGTTGAATGAAATGCTTATTGATAGTATTCTTCCTAGTGATAATGATGATAATGATAGTAATACTAGCAACAAAGATGATAAAAATGACAAACCTATTTTGATTGATACTATAAGAAAGATCCACGGTCGCTCAAAACATGGTTTATATACAGTTTGGAATATAATGAAGAATTCAAGACCTGGAAATTTTGGTTCAAGAATTGATTTAATATTAGTGACTTTAAAATTATCAAATGTTTGTTCAAATTCTAATATTTGGCCATTCATTATGGGATCTGATCATTGTCCAGTATATTCAGATTTTGATATCACTAAATTATTGATTGATGAACCTGATACAAACATTAAATTACCAAAATTTGAAGCTCGATATTTTTATAATTTATCAAGTGGTGGTATTGATATGTTGTTTGGTAAGAGGAAACTTTCATCTCAATCACCATCATCATCTTCTTCAATAACTACATCTAATAATGAAACAAGATCATCACTATCATCAGAAATACCTGGAAAAAAGTTGAAATTATCAGCAACACATACAAGTCATATCAACACCAACACTAAAACAACAACAAAAGCATCATCAATAAATAAGAAGAAGGGTTCACAAGATACAATATCGAATTTCTTTTTCAAGGCAACACCATTAACACCGGAAACAGTTGTAATACCAGAAGTTGAACCAATCTGTGATGATGATAAGAATAAAGATGACGATAAAATTAAAGATCAAATAATGAATAAAATTGAAGGTAAAAAATCAATTAAATTAGGAGGAAATGGATTATTTTATGTTTCTAATGAAGATATACCATTATGTAAACATAATGAACCATGTATATTGAAGACAGCAAGAACTGATGAAAATAAGGGTAAAAAATTCTGGACATGTTGTAAAACAAGGGTTGGACCTGATCCAAATAGTAACAAGAGGAATGATGGTAATGGTTCATGTGAATTCTTTAAATGGAAATGAGATTAATGAATCAATAAGTAAATAAACAAGAAAATTAACAAGTAAATCACTTAGAGGTGTTTTTGCTTTTGAAAGTAGAATTCTTTGTAATCATATATCTCTAGTTCTGCTTTTCCATTATTATTTTAGCTTTAGCATTTTCAATTCCTAGTATTGAAAGATCTGCTATGAATGCAGTTATTGCTGAAGTGAATAAATCATTATCAAACTTTTGTAGTTGAATTATAGCAGTTTTATCCTTATTCTTCAATATTGTGACATCGACAGAAGCACCAAATAGACCATGTAATTGTTGTAAAGCTTGAAGAATGTAAGTCTGCCAACTGACCTGATCAACCACCAAATCAGCAGTCTCCTTGTCAAATAGAGGGTCAACCACAAGTGTCAGTTTATACGTTATCGTCTCATCTTCCTGGTCACTGCTCATTCCTGGATATCTCGTCTGTAAATATACAGTGATTATATTTTGTTTAACTCATACCTTTCAAGCTCTGAGCATAATTTTTCCATTTAGTAGTGCTCCTACCGGTTTTTATGAAAGTCATCGAGAAATCAAGAAGAAGGTGAGGATGTTTGTGAGAAGAGAGAGTCAATGGTGATATAGTGTGGTGAGTGTATACCATATACAAGTAATACTACCACATAGTCTCAACAATCAACTTCAAAGGAACTCAAATCAATCTGGTAAATGTCATATTTCTGATTTCAATTCTTCAAATTCTGATTCTCATCAAAAAAACGAGTTTCTTCCAGCTTCAAACCTGTTACAAACTACAAACTACAATTTACAAGGTAACAACCACAGCACATCAGCTGCCTACACACACTCAATCACTAATCAAAAGAACAGAGCTGGCCTCTGTTGGTGGATGCTCAAGATGTTCAGTGGCTCCTCCGGGTACCTCTCCAGGCTCAAGTGTCCCAAGGGCAAGGAGTGTCGCCTGCCCCGTTGCATCTTCAGCCATTCCCTCAAGAGACCTGCCCCTGCCCTGTCCTCGCCCATCAAGAGGACATGCACAACCTCTCTAGGTAGAACTGACTGCAATACCAATGACAACCTACCACCCTCATCAGAATCAGCAGAAAGTACATCCTACTCATTAGCTTCAGAAACATCAACGTTGCAGAGCCCTCCATCCATGGCAACAACAACAACAACAACAACAACAACAAATACAAAAACAACGACCCAGGAATCACCAATACTGAAGACCGCAGAGGCAGTGGCAGCAGTCGAAGTAGTACAACAAAAGAAGGACATCTCTGTTATAAACCCTGTGCCTATAAAGGGGGGCGGCAATCCTGCTCCTTTGCCTCAACGTATATCCTGTATCAAACTCATTGCTCAAGCGCTCAAGGACAAGAACATTACTTTGGCAACTTTCAGGGCGGTTGAAGATGAATATGAAGTGGCAAGAACATCTACAAATAAGACTTATACAAACAACATTAGAAATATCATACTTACAATTAGAAAGAATCAATATGATACAACAAAAAAATCTAGAAGAAGTTTAGAATCAATTCCAATGACTAATGATGAAATGTTTACAGGTCTTAAGAATCTGGTTCATTCAGAAGAAATCTTAATCAGAAATGGTTTTGTTACACAATTCCCTAAAGAAGAATTAACAAAGGATGGTGATAAATTAGATATGAATAAAAAGACTTGTTCTCGTTGTTCAAATAAATTCAATTTAACAAAAATCTTGGATTCAACAAGGTGTAATTTTCATGAAAGAAGAAAAATTTATGAAAATAATACTGCATTATGGGAATGTTGTTCAGAAGTTGTTGGTTTATCAACAGGTTGTAAAACTAAACCAAATCATGTCTTTAAAGCTGAAACTCCTTATGAAATGCATGATTTGATTCCATTTGTTGAAAGCCCCCCAGCTTCAAATACTGATATTGATTTAAAAAGAGTTATTGGTATGGATTGTGAAATGGGGTATACTTCAAAGGGAATGGAAGTTATAAGATTATCAATTGTTGATTTCTTTACTGGGAAATCAATTTTTGATGAAATTTTAATACCTTATGGTGATATTATTGATCTTAATACAAGATGGAGTGGTGTTAATGAAATCCCAATTGGTTCAAAAACTTTAATTGAAACTCAAGAATCTATATTAGGTTCAATAATTGATAAAAATACAATCATTGTGGGTCATGGTCTTGAAAATGATTTAAACGTCTTAAGATTAATTCATCATAATGTTGTTGATACTTCAATTCTTTTCCCAAAAAGTTTGACTAAAAAATTTGCATTAAAGGATTTAGCATTCACTTATTTAAATAGAAAAATTCAAATTGGTGAACATAGTTCAGAGGAAGATTCTCTTGCTGCTATTGATATCTTAAAAGTTCATCTCAAAAAATTAAGAGATTATCAACCTTCAAAATAAAGACCCAGACTCTACACTCCTTTTTGATCATATATTACTAGAACTCATGCATTACTAAAAACATGACCCATTAAGAATCATTTGCACTGCTCTTCATAATATTATACTAGCATTAATTATATAACGAAAACAGACCTACAATATCATCCCTCGTAGCTTACTCAAATATAAAGTTTTCAATGTTTCAATATATTTCCCCTATATATTTAATTTCCCTTCAATACCCTTAATCTTTTCCATGATGATTCTTTGGTTTTCCATGATTTGAGTGAGCATTGTCAACATCAAAGTATCATTCGTTATTGATTTATTAGTACTATTATTATCAACTTCAAGTTCAGGAAGGACAATTTTGCTATTATCAATAAATTTAACAGATTTCAACTTCTTAGGAGAAGGTTCTTTAACATTATTCATATCTTCATTATCAAGACTTCTTTTGGTGATATTCCCATTTCTAGAGTTTTCTAAAGTATTAAAAGTTGTTCTCATTTCCATATCAGAATCTGTTGTAGTGTTCTCTGCTGATTCGCTTGAACTTGGTGGGCTTGATTTCTTCGTTATAGACCTTATTTGATCAGAAGTATGCAATAATGCGCCTGTGGATTTCAAACAGGGTTTAATCTTTTTAGAGTCTTTGAGTCTTTGAAGTAAATTGGTATTTGGTTGAATGGTGATTGTCTTGTTTGAACTTGAACTTGAGATTGAATTGGAAGTAGTTGTAGTTGTAGTATGGATTTGCCCTATTGTTGAAGTCAACCGTCCTATTCTTGATACTTGTTGTTCGGACATTCCACGTTTCCCAATAATCATCCTGGAAGGTGTATTTATCAATCTACTTCCAGCTAATGGTTTCAAACTATCAAAAGTTATGGGGTTGTTGTTTGGATTATTGGTAAGATTGCGGTTATTTAACATAACTCTATCTGCGCTTTGAATTTTATGATTCACTAATCTTCTAGGAGTCATCGAGAGTAGTTCATTAGGTGATAATTTGGATTTTGCTCCCTTTAATGGTGATAATCTTTCTGGTGCCTTTTCTAAAGCCTTGTTTAGATTCAATCTAGTAGGTGAAGATGGTTTCAAGGGACTGATTGTAGTAGCAGATAGCTCAGGTATTGAGCTAAACTTCATTGTAGGCTGAGATGATTGTGACATAGTTTGCAGATAAAGGACGTTCTCAGCTCTTATGAAGACAACTGAGAAATAGAAATGCTAGACTCTATGATTGTTGTTGTTGTTGTTTTTGTTTTGTTTACATTTCCCAAAAAAAATGACGTGGCAGAATTCTCAGATTTCACGGGTCACTAAAGAGACACCAAGAAGAGGCAACAAGAACAACACAAAACAATAATACAGCGTGTAGTACCTCATATCCAAATAGCCAACTGCCCTTTGTTCCAAACATGTCAAGACGCTCTGAGGTCAAGAGACAGTTGTTTAGAAATCTTTCCAAACCATCCACAAACTTGTTGTCAAGAACACTACGGAAGAACTCTGATAGATTGAAGGATAAGGTGCAATATAACCAAACATCAACAACAGCTGAAGATAATGAACCAAACACTTCAACAACACCCACAAAGAGTCAAAAGCATAGTCGTATAGTGTCTAATGACCAGATGACTGATTACAGCGATTATGATGGACAACATATGGATTTACAAGATAAGGAGATGAGTCCCGAGCAAACACCTGTTGATTTCGTTATACATAAAATGCTTGATACTGATAACTACAAGCTATTTAGCCCTGATCGACCAATTAGAGAATCCAGATTGAAGGCATTAAAGCAATCTGAACAGACGTTACTGGATGTCTTTCACAAGGGTCTAGTGGGCGATGAAGATTATGAAGATGAGCTTTACGATGAAAATGATATAGATGAATACAATGAGGATGAGAGAGAAATTTATCAAGATGTGAGCAGTGGGAACGTTACGTCTAATTCTACTAAGAGGGGTTATTTCAATGATACAGATGGTATATTGTTATCTGTTGCTGAAGATAGAACCAATCATACTCCACATAGATCTGAGCAATATGAACTGTTAAGCCAAGAGTTCAACGAGACATTGAATGCATTGAGGGTGGTTAAGCGTGAACAAAGGTTTGATTTGATAACACCGCATTTTACGGAGAATGAAGACTTTGCATACAATCTTGATCTGTTACGTGAACAGATGGTAAAATTGCCCGATGATGAATGGATATATTCCAAACCTATTCCTGGCAAGTTTCTGTGACCTATGACTATGAAACTCTCAACAATGACTTGATTTATGAAGGGATATAGGCACGGTAATTTTATATAAAGAACTGATGACAACAAGGTCACAATAATATCCAATCCTGGGCTATACAATACTGAATCTCTGAACATCTTGCAATGCTTAATTATAGCCTAAAATTTCGTAGTGTCCGCACCGTTTTCTGAAACTTTGAAACTTCTAAAAAAAAAAAAAAAAAAAAAGAAGGGAGGTTTTTTGCCACAGCCAGCCCAGGCTCAGCGTCATAAATAAAAAGGGATACTTAAGGAGAACAAGTTGACACAATTGCCCTGTTAAAGCGGATTTTGCACTTTGGTATCTATTATTATATTCTTATTGGAACCTGCTTAGAAACTTGAGCCATGAATATCGTTAAACTGCAAAGAAAATTCCCAATCTTATCCCAAGAGGATTTGTTTGGCTTGATTGAAAACTTCAGAACCATTGATCTTGATGACAAAGGTTATATTGGCAAGCAAGAAGTCATTGAAAAGGTCTCTTCCACTGGAGAAGGTTCATATGATGATGTCCGTCAAACATTGAAGACTGTCGGTGTTGATTCTTCTGGTAGAGTCGAATTGGATGATTACGTTGAATTGATTGCTAAGTTGAGGGAAAACAAGTCAGCTCCTGCTTCTGCTCAATCCCAGTCAAATACTTTAAAGCATAAGGGTACCGGTGCTAAGGCATCCATCATTGTTGGTGGGTCCACCTCAGGTACTACCCATACCATCAACGAGGAAGAAAAAACTGAATTCACAAAGCATATCAACTCCGTGTTGGCTGGTGATCCAGATGTTGGTGATCGTGTCCCAATTCCTGCTGATACATTCCAAATCTTTGATGAATGTAGAGATGGTTTAATCTTATCAAAATTGATTAATGATTCCGTTCCAGATACAATTGATACAAGAGTTTTAAATTTCCCAAAAAAGGGGAAGGCCTTGAATAATTTCACCATTAGTGAAAATGCAAATATTGTTATCAATTCAGCTAAAGCTATTGGTTGTGTTGTTGTTAATGTTCATTCTGAAGATTTCATTGAAGGTAAGGAACATTTAATGTTGGGTTTGATTTGGCAAATCATTAGAAAGGGTCTTTTAAACAAAATTGATATCAAATTACATCCAGAATTATATCGTTTATTAGAAGATGATGAAACTTTAGAACAATTCTTAAGATTACCACCCGAACAAATTTTATTACGTTGGTTCAATTATCATTTAAAGGCTGCCAATTGGGGTAGAAGAGTGGCTAATTTCTCAAAAGATGTTTCAGATGGTGAAAATTATACTGTTTTATTGAATCAATTGGATTCATCAAAATGTTCATTAGCTCCATTACAAACTCAAGATTTATTAACAAGAGCTGAACAAGTCTTAACAAATGCTGAAAAATTAGAGTGTAGAAAATATTTGACTCCAAGTTCATTAGTTTCTGGTAATCCAAAATTGAATTTAGCCTTTGTTGCTCATTTGTTTAACACACATCCAGGTTTAGATCCAATTCAAGAAGATGAAAAGATTGAAATTGAAGAATTTGATGCTGAAGGTGAAAGAGAAGCAAGAGTTTTCACATTATGGTTGAATTCATTAGATGTTGATCCACCAGTTGTTAGTTTGTTTGAAGATTTGAAAGATGGTACCATATTATTACAAGCATTTGAAAAAGTTATGTCAGGTTCTGTTAATCCAAAACATATTAATAAGAGACCTGCTTCAGGTGCTGAAATGTCAAGATTTAAAGCTTTAGAAAACACAAATTATGCTGTTGAAACTGGTAAGGCCAACCACTTTTCATTAGTTGGTATTGAAGGATCCGATATTGTTGATGGTAATAAGTTATTGATATTAGGTTTAGTTTGGCAATTGATGCGTCGTAATATTGTTTTAACATTGAAATCATTATCCAAACATGGTAGAGAATTAACAGATGCAGATATATTGAAATGGGCTAAAGAAAAAGTGGCTAAAGGTGGTAAAACTTCAACGATTAGATCATTTTCTGATTCTTCATTGGCTAATGGTATTTTCTTATTAGATGTCTTACATGGTTTAAAGCCAGGTTATGTTGATTATGATTTAGTTTTAGCTGGTAATACTGAAGAAGAAAGATATGCTAATGCTAAATTAGCTATTTCTATTGCAAGAAAGTTAGGTGGTTTGATTTGGTTAGTACCAGAAGATATCAATGAAGTTCGTTCAAGACTTATCTATACATTTGTTGGTTCATTGATGGCATTAGAAAACTGATTTTTCTTAACTCTTTTGAACTCTACTTGATATTCATCTTTGTCTTTGTCTTTACTTTATGTGATATAATGATTCTTTATGTCTTTCTTTGTTTCTTTGCTTGCCTATATATCTTGGCTTGAAGAGGAGTCAGTCGGTGTGTACTATATTTTAAATTCTAATATGAACTTTTACATTTTGATAAATTTTTGTAAGTTTAATCATATATAGCAGATATCAATTCAAAGCGTAGACATATGATATAATTAATTGCTAGCGATTCTCTCTTTCTTTTTCATTCATTTTCCACATAATTTCAAGGTCTTCTTGAAATAGTAATTTGATCCTTTAATTTTTCATCCCATTCCTTTGTTAAATTTTCCAAATAATTCAAGACATCACTTGCACCAGTCTTATCAACTTCTTGAATCTTTATATATTCACTACCATCTCTATAACAAGCAGATCCATATTTAACATCTTGCTTTTCAAAATGATGATTAGCTAATACAGCACCATAAATTGGAGCATTAGCAGCAGTATAACCAGATATACAAACCCATGGAGAACCTAAAAATCTAGCAATATAAAAGATGAATAACATACCATAATATGTGAATAAGTTTAAGAATTTAAAATATGAAAAACTTGTAAATATACCAGGTTGAATTAAATATTGTAAAACACCTTGATCTTTTAATTTTTGATAAGTGGCTAAATGTAAAAGATCAATTAATCTTTTAGAACCTTCATATGATGAATCTGATTTCACTAATTCCAAATCATCAAATGATAAATATTGAGGATCTGACATGATTGAACTAACCCAAACAATTCTTGCCTTTTTAGAATTGATCAATAAAGGTAATATCTTTTGGATTAAATAATAAGGACCAAATACATTAGCTTGGAACACCAATCCCATTCCATCTTTAGATTTGACACCAATTTTTTGAATTTTATAATGAGGATCAGTGGCACCCTTTACTGGATTTGCCATCAATTCTTTAGCAGCACCAATCCAATCAATACCATCAAATACACCTTGAGCGGAATTTGCAAAGAAATAGTCAATTTTTTGGTATCTTTTATTCAATTCATAAGATGCATTCAATATCGATACCATGTCAGTGAAGTCTACCAGCAGATAATCAAAGTCTGTCAATCCTTGACGGTTCAATTTGTTGGCATATTCCTTGATGTTATCAATAACTTCACGTACTCTTGGTAAAGTTCTCGAGGTGACGATGATGGTGATTCTTGTGTCTGTAGGCTGCGACTCAATCAGTCTGTAGGCAATGTTCATCCCCAGATTGCTGTTTGTGCCTGTGATCAGTGCTATCTTGCGCTCTGCCATCCTTTGCTTGACTTTTTCTGACTTTTCCTGAGTTTCTGATGTTGGACTTTGTCTTTAAATAAGAAGAAGTAAAAATTGATAAAAATCGTTAAAATCGTTTAAGAAAAAAAAAAAAAATTGACAGGCAAATTTTCAAATTTTCCACTCAGAAACAACTTCAGATTATTCCAAATCTTTGACCAGAATAACCAGCCAGGATGCCGCCAAAGGGGAACAAGAGGATAAAGGACATCATCCAGAAGACGAACGACAGGCTCAAGAAGTCCTTCTCAGTCTTCCAGAACAAATCGCACGAAAACCAGTACCACAACCTGGAAGAAGATGAAGATGATGATCAAGATGATGATGATGATGATGTCCAACATGTTCACAGCCAGGATGAAGACCAGGTAATACTGGTGGATGATGAAAGCGATGATGAAGCTTCAAGAAATAACAGATTTAACCAAGAGGTGATAACGATAGATTCTCGTTCAGATTATCAAAATGATACCACAACAAATGAAAATAATGATAATGACGACAATGACAACGATGATGGTAATGACAATGAAAATGAAAATGAGTTGGATAATAATGAAGATTTCATCTCTTTGAAATTTCTAGATTCTGATGAAGAATCTAGTAGTGATGATAAAGATGGGGAATTAGATAATTCAGATGATGCTTATTCTATGGATGATGGAGAATCTCATTATAGATTAGATCCAAATGCTAAAGTTGTTAAATTAGATGCTCCATGGGTTCAAAATCATGATCATTCAAGACAAAAGGAGATTGCTGATTGGCTAACTAATGAAATCATGGATTTTGTTGCATATATTTCACCATCAAGAGATGAAATTGAATTGAGAAATGTTACAGTTCGAAAATTAAGAGAAGCAATAACATCATTTTGGACAGATTGTGAAGTTCATGTATTTGGTTCATATGCTACTGATTTATATTTACCTGGTTCAGATATTGATATGGTTATTGTTTCAAATGCAAAAAAATATGATAATAGAAATTCATTATATCAATTATCATCATATCTTAAAAGATTAAATTTAGCTGAAAATGTTGAAGTTATTGCCAAGGCAAAAGTACCAATTATTAAATTTATTGAATCTAATTCAGGTATTCATATTGATGTATCATTTGAAAGAACAAATGGTATTGAAGCAGCTGCAAGTATAAGGTCTTGGATGAAGGAAACTTCAGGATTAAGAGAATTAGTACTTATTGTTAAACAATTTTTAAGAGCAAGAAAGATGAATGATGTTCATGGAGGTGGACTTGGAGGATATTCAACAATTTGCTTAGTTTATTCATTTTTAATGTTACATCCAAGATTATCAACACATAATATTGATCCAATGGAAAATTTAGGAGTTTTATTAATTGAATTTTTTGAACTTTATGGAAGAAATTTTTCTTATGATAATGTTGCAATTTCAGTTGCTGAAGATAATGTTTCATATTTACCAAAAAGATTATATCCAGCATTACAAGGTAGATTTTCAATGTCATTAGCTATTCAAGATCCATCAGATGCTTCTAATAATATTAGTAGAGGTACATTTAATACTTTGAATCTAAAGAGAGCATTTAATGGTGCCTTTGAATTATTATCAAATACTTGTTATGAATTAGAAAGTGCCACTTATAAGGAAAGATTAGGTAAATCTATCTTGGGTAATATCATCAAATATAGAGGTACAGAAAGAGATTTCAATGATGAAAGAGATCTTGTTGTTAATGAAGCGATTAACGATGATCATGATACAAGTTCTATTAGATCTGGAGCAGTAGGCGGTGGTAGACCTAGATCCAATACCGTTTTTGTTGAAGATGATCAAGAGAGTGAGTTTGAACATAATAATAATAACAACAACAATGCTAATTCTGCAAAGGCCAACAAGAAGAAGAATAAGAAGGCCAAGAGAAGAGAGAAGGAAAGAGACACCAATGATGCTATTGAGCCACCATCCAAGAAGCAGAAGAAGAATGTTGATTCCTACATGGGACTTGAAAATGATTCAGATTCAGAGTCCATCAATTCTGGCAAAACGCTGAGAAGAACACCCAGCGTGGACAAGGATGTCAAGCGCGACTACTGGATCCAGAAGGGCAACGCGCTACCGTAGACGTGTTTAATATTCATCCCATTGCATGCTATATATTCCATCAAATCTATATTTTGTAGCCATTTTGTGATATTTCTTCAAATCTTCAAATATTCAAATATTCAAATATTCGTCTATACCGAAATCAAAACAAAAAATTAAACAAAAAATTGACAAATCATCTTTTCCAACTTTTCCAACATTTTCAACATTTTCCAGCTGAATTGACTGTCCAGTTGGTTATCCATTCTGATCAGTGATATATTATATTGACAGAACAATGGCTGTTTCGTCGAGAAGGGTTGCCTCGTCGCTGTCAAGATCAAACGAGCTGCTTTCTGTTGAGAATGAGCTGAACCAACTTTTGAGCAACTGCACCAACTTGAGCCAAAGACAGAAGAAGGCGCTTGCCAGAATGCTGAGGTCGACGTTTGACCTGTTCCAGGCTCCCCTGGTGGTTTCTAATGGTGTTGGTGTTGGTGTTGGTGGTGTGAAGAAAACAGCAGCTGAGAAGGAAGCCAGGTCTTTGATTGATTCTTCGTCTATCCTTTTATACTCCAGAATGCAGGCACTGGTGACAGCTTTGACCACACTCATCATGACTGAGGAGGAAGATGAGAAGGATGCTGATGATGGTATAAACAACATCAGCAACAGGTTTGATCAAGAAGATCTTGACGGTAACGAGTTTTCTGACGATGAACTAAATGTTCGAGATAATAGATACAACAATGACAGCAATTTGAACAACATAAACAACTCAATGAGTCGACTGGGACTGAACAGATCATCACTGCAATCAACACCAAATCGGTACTTGGATCATGAGAATAATCATAACAACGTGCGAAGATCAAGCACCATATCTAACACTACAAACAACAATATCAATAATAGAATACCAATACGACAATCTTATTCTGAACAGTCAAAATTTCAGGCATTGAAGACAGAAATACCTCGAACATTTTCATCATCTACAACAACATCATCATCATCAAGGCCACAATCATTATATACCTCTAGAGAATCTGAATCTGAATTTGGATTTCATAGATCATTTTCTCCATTCAACTACACTCAACAACATCAACAACAATCTACTCCATCTAATACATCAGCTAATAATGGATCTGATATTGATCATATGACCAACTCCAATGCATCAAGTATAAGAACAAAAAGATATTCGATGAGATTTTGAATCAACATTAATGATGGTAGGTATAAATAATCACACAATGGACCAAATTAAACAAAGAAACGTCAGCTAGATACTTGTAGTATGCTAAATGTAATACTAAATGTAAATAATACTAGTTTATATATTGCAAATTAAAATCATATGATTACTAAGTTTAAACCTATTCTCTTTTCTTCATCTTCAATAAAGAAGACAAGCAAAAGAAGTATGATAATGGGATAATGGGAGAGAAAAGACACACATTAAATGGATTTGACTTAAGAGGAAAAGAAAAAGACAATTATTCTTTTCTCTATTTATATTTATATATGTACACGATTGAGTGGAATCTGATATGATGGGGAAGGTGAAGTTTTTAATCTTTTTCAATGTATCTTTTAGCTCCATCCATTATTTCTAAGAATATTCTTTTTTTTGATTTTGTGAGTATGAAATTTTTTTGAATTTTATATTGATATTTTGTTTGATGGATTTATTGATTGATGATATGGATTTGTTGTTGTTGTTGTTGTTATTGTTATGATGGGGATTATTAGATAGTAGTTATCTCTCTATAAGTTAAGCCAAGAACAAAAATTATTCAAGAACAATCTTAGCACCTAAACCTTCTAAAGCAGCCTTTATCTTTTCAGCATCTTCCTTACCCAAGTTTTCCTTTAAGATTTTTGGAGCAGATTCAACAAATTTCTTTGATTCAACTAATGAAAGACCTAATAAAGATTTAACTTCTTTAATAATTTTTGGTTTTGATTTAGCATCAAATGATTCTAATTTAACAGCAAAGATTGATTGTTCTTCTTCGACAACCTTTGGAGCTTCTTCAACTGGAGCTGCAGCAGCACCACCAGCGGCAGCAGCACCACCGACTGGGAAAGAGATATCTGGGATGTTCAATTGTGATTTCAATTCCTTGATCAAGGAAGAGGTTTCCAACAAGGTCAATTTTGAGATTGAATCGACAATGGCAGAGATCTTTGGATCAACGGCAGCTTCTGTTGAGTTGAAACGGGTGATGGCGAGTATGCTTGAGGTGGATCTCTTGGCAGCGGTGGCCCTTATGGTTTGTCTAGCAGCTAATCTGTACATCTTGTGTGGGTTGGTTGTTCTTTATGGGCCTTCTTGTTGACTGTGAATTTTCCACTTTTTTGTTGATCAACTTTTTTTTCAGAAACTTTTGAGGCATAACCGTCACACATTTAAATTGTTAACAAAAGTTGATGGTGTGACAGTTATGCCGAATTGAGTGTTTTGCCAAAATTAAAATGGACAGCATCAAATTGACAAGGGCAAAACACACATAACAACAGCACAACAGCACAACAGCAGCATCCACAATGACATCCTTCAGATTCTGCAGAGACTGCAACAACATGTTGTATCCGAAGGAGGACAAGGAGCACAACAGACTTCTCTTTGAATGCAGAATCTGCGACTATGTCGAGCAGGCCTCCACGCCTTTGGTTTATCGTCATGAGTTGATTACCAACATTGGTGAAACTGCTGGTATTGTCACAGACATTGGTGCTGATCCAACACTACCGAGATCTGATAAGGAGTGTCCTAAGTGCCACACACATGAGGCTGTCTTTTTCCAGTCTCAACAGAGAAGAGCAGACACTTCAATGATTCTGTTCTATGTCTGTCTGTCCTGTGGTAATACATACCGAAGCGTATGATATTGAGAGATGTCAATGAGTGTGAGACAGGGGAGGTGAATTATCTGATGAGTGAAGGATTCAGATTAAAATAAAAAGGAGAAGATGGAGATCTTTCGAAGCAAATTGAATCTTGATGCGTATGCCCATAGATCAAGATTCAATACTCATGGAATATGGATGAATTCTGATTGAATTGCTAAACTTTTTGAGCTAGTAAAGGGAGATGAAATAAAATTGTACTATAGTGTCATCTGACTTCTTGCTCTATATAATACTTGAACAAGATTGAAGAAAGACAACAAACAAGTCATAACCAGTTGGTCTCATAAAAGTGCCAACTTTGTATTATATTTAAGGGTTGATAAATACACCTAAACTTTTGGAAAGTCAATACCACTCATGTAAGATACAGTGTCAGTTATAATACTATGCGGTATATATGACGAGTCGATCAGTAGACATCTCGATCTCGCTTTAGAAAGATAAAATTCTTATCATGAAAGTGTACGACATGGCTAGATCGTTAAAATTATCATTTATTGGATTATAATATCCCTGAGTTTAAGATGATTAATTGAAGAAAGGCCGAATACGATCTATCAAAATATTTGATAAATTAACAGAGAATAAATCAGAGTAATAGAGGGTCTTCACTAGTGTATATATATTATGTTGTGACGAGTTGGGAAGATCGATGACGTGTTCAGCGGATAGGTAAGATCTAACCAATCTGCAGTCAAAGTTGAAAAAGTATTGATTTATCTGTATATTGAAATAGAGCTCTACTATGTATAATGAACTTGAGACTATAATGATTATTGCTGAGTGATTCTCTTTCATATTTTGTACTGAAATGTAGTATTTTCATGATAAAATAGATAATAAGATAGCTGAAGAGAATTGAAAACTCTTGAACTGGTTGACAACATGTTTGAAGTTAGAGATTAAATATGGTAATGTGGTAATGTACCCTTATACGATATTTGCCAATCTTCATAAGTTCATTCTCAAAGAATGTTGGATATTTGGTTGAAGTTCAATTGATATTACGAGAATCAATCTTTATTCGCAACCAGACTTGCTAGAAGCAGCAACTTTGATAATCTACCAATGATATATTGGTTTGTCTATGAACTTCTCAGTGCTTTCAGTGCAGATTGACTCATCTGAGATGTCGTTTGTCGATCTATAATTTTGAGAGATTGTTAGAATATTGTTGTACGGTGGTTGAGGTTATACCTCTAATAGTATACTGAAAAACAAAAATCCTGCAAGCTCTCAACATCAATTGCAACATTTCAACTCAATTGGTCAATTGCAACATAACATCAGAACTACAGAAGCTCCATGTATATAAGTTGATCCATGATGATTCCTGAATCCCATATTAATGAAATATATATTCGTGAGATTTTGTTAAAGTATGCTATACTACAAAAAAATTCCTTAAGTCTTCAAGTCTTTAAAGAAGACTCGAGACTTCTTTTGAGTCCCGAGTCCCGAGTCCCGAGTCCCAAGACTATTGGGACATCCGGTCACGCGACTTCCGAGGGTATGTTGTTATGATTCTGTTCAAATTAATTAACCGACCAGGTCTACAAATGTATTACTCATAAAGAAACATGCCAACCATGAACCAATTGAAGATTGGAAAGCGTATGTACCCATCATTGCAATGTGCTCTGTTCCTTCTTTTTGGCTCAGATGCTCAGATCATGATACTTATCAATTGTCGACTGTGTCAGCTCGTCGTGCTTTACTGTCACAAAATCAGTTTAATAACCACTAACACAAAACAACAAAAATCTATAAATATTGAACATTTGAGCAATCCCTAGTAACAATTCTTAATCATAAGTTTAACAACTCTGCTATTATTAACACTTGGCACATTTCTTATTGTTTTTTTACTTAAACCATCAGATCAAAGAATTCTTATCGTTTTTTCAGTTAAACCATCAGATCAAAGTTATCATCAGATCAAAGAATTCTTATTGTTTTTTTCAGTTAAACCATCAGATCAAAGAATTCTTATCGTTTTTTCAGTTAAACCATCAGATCAAAGTTATTCTTATTGAGACAATGAGTCTCAACGACATTGTTGGAGTCTTTACTATTATTGGTGTTATTTTTTATTTCATCTATTGGATTCTCGAATTTTTTCAACAGAGAATAGAAAGAAGAAATCAACAAATCAACAATCTAATGTTGGTGATACTGATCTATGATGACGAAGAAAGGAATCTTGGAGTTCCATTGAACGATCTGCCTCATCTGCCAGATCTGCCGGTAGCTGATGTTGTCAATTTGGACCAATTAGAAGAAGAAGAAAGGAATATTGGAGTTCAATTAAATGTTCCGGTAGCTGAGTTTGTGAATCGGAACCATTTAGGTGAAGCAGACTTGGCTGAATTATGTCTTACATGTCATAACCGTGCCTTAGCAGTGTATCGCACATTGCACCCCCCAAACTGGGTGAGTCGCTCTTGTACCAGCATTAAGATTTCATGGAATCAAAGTTGGATCAAACGTAAATGGGATCAACTCACTGGGTGGTTCAAAAGAGCAGAAGGAATTGAGAATTAGTATATAGTAACCTTGATAATATATAGGAATTGATTGGCAAGTAATTTTAAATCAGTACTTCATGGTCCTAGAATAACGATGTGCTAAGCTAATGATCTTAATCTCTGGGGAATCAATATGACCTTTACAGTCGAAAAGTACCGCTTTTTGTCTAACGTAGTCTATGACATGAACTAGGTCAAGCTCATTGAAGTACTTCTTGGAGTGAGTATAATACTCAACAATCCTTTCATAACTTTTGAGCCCAGGACTTTTATGGTAACAGCGTCTTTCTTCAAATGAACTAATTTCAATATTGTAGATAAAAGTGGCTCCTTCTGGGACATATATAGACTTGAATCTTTCTAGACCTCTTCTATATCGGTATCGAGGAGTGCATGGAATTAGTGAGAGTTCAATCACTAGTAGCTTTGGGAACAGCTGCCTGGTCATCACATCCTTCTCACTCAAAGTAATCTGTCTAGCAAAGCTCAGTCTTGTCAAATTGGGAAAATTAAAGGTATTAAGGTCAATATCATTTGACCTCTCGATATCCAAAAACAATAAACTTGGACAAGCAGAACATTGAAACCTATCTCCAGTTACTCCATGAAGAGACAAATATTCCAAATCTTCACTTAAAGATACAAACGTCCTTGAATCTTTTCTCAAGATCATACTATATTGATTACTGTTGTCATAACCATTAATCGACAGGTCTAGATAACAAACCTTTAAGCCATAATACCTTTCACTTAATGAAGTTGAGTTTTGATAAATGACATTGATTTTAGCCTTCTTGTTCCCATAATCGAATTTGCCTCTCTTTTTAATGTATTTAGAAACCAATTGTCCGTAATCTCCAGTAACTTTAGTCACTCTAGTCACCGTTCTGATTAAGCCTGGATACTCGGTTACCAGCTTGTCAAGTATGTTTCTTATTTTGGATTCTTCTGATACTACTAGTGTAGCACTAGTACTCTGAGCTGAGTTCTCCTGAATATCTCTGGAAATTATTCTTTTGTTCATTATTCTTGACTTTACTAATAACTTTACAGTCATTCGAGTTAAAGATATCTTTGGCGGCTTCCGTGAGGTTTCATGAACAAGATTGATGACATTGGAGAGAACATAATACTGGTTTTCCTTTGATAATGCCGCTATCAGATTGACGATATCATTCAGTGAGTCCAAGTGATTGAAAATCTTCTCAATCATATGAAAGGGTAAGGAATCAATAGATTTAGTCATATCCATCCCGTCATGTATAGTTGATGTTGTAGATATTCAAATTATGATTGAATGTATCCAGACATGAGCAAAGTTGTTGAAGATGAATAATTATCAATAACTTCTCTCTTTGTGATTACATAAGCGCTGCTAACAAAATTACGTAATCTTCTTTATAACTTGACTTACAGATTTGCAATGATATCTAGGGTAAGTACTAAGGGTACTAAGGGGTTTTCGTATATGGGCTATTCATTGATATAGTTGGTTAAGGTGCCAGACTCTTTTTAAGGGGTGAATATCAAGATACACAGCATACATAGCATAATAGCACAGTAAATAGTATACGTTATGAAGGAAAAAAATTGTAAACAAAACAAATTTAAAACAAATATCTTACTGCAAAACCATTCTCAGTATTCCAAAACACTTAATGGATCTACTCAAAGATTTGGATCCAAGAACGGTGGACCTCAAAGATCTTGACCATCGTATCTCCTACAACAAACTGGATAATACTTTTCTATATGAAGATCCAGATACAAACGATTCCTTTGAATTCAACCCATTCCTAGCGAGATGGATACCAACAGATTTCCTTCAAGATGATGATGAGGCTGCTAAAGATGGTAGTAACGAGGCTCAATTAGAGTATCAAAAGAAGAAGAAGGCTCTAATGGATGAACTGAAAGCTGGTAATAATAACAATAGCAATAACAATAATGCAAAGAAACAAAGAGTTAATACTGCCATTTATATATCAAATTTACCCATCGATATTGAAGTTCAAGAAATGAAACAAATATTCAGTAGATATGGTCTTATTGCTCAAGATTTGTTGACAAATGAAGATAAAATAAAATTGTACAAGGATAAAGTCACAAATGAATTCAAAGGTGATGCTTTAATTGTTTATCTCAAACCTGAAAGTGTTGATCTAGCCATTGATTTATTAGATGGAACCAAATTAAGATTTGGAGATGATTTAAATATCAAAATACAACCTGCTGAATTTGTTGATGGTAATAAAGAGCAAATTAATGAAGTCAATACTGATGATAATAATAACAAGAAGAACAATAATAGTCAAAATAAAAATAAAAATACTAAAAAGAGAGAACTAGATGAAGATGAAAAGAAGCTAATAAGGCAAAAGATCAAAAAATTAAATGATAAAGTGGATAATTGGGAAGGTGATGATGACAAGATAGATCCCATATGGTTAAAGACTGTCATAATCAAACATGCATTCACATTAAATGAATTGAAAGAAGATAAATATGCCAAAGTTGATATATTAGAAGATATTGAAGATGGTTGTTCAGAATTTGGTAAAATTGAAAAAACTATTCTATATGATTTAGAAAGTGATGGAATTATACTAGTAAGATTCTTTGAAAATTCAAGTGCTGTTAAATGTATTGAAAAATTGAATGGTAGATTCTTTGGTGGTCAAAAATTGATTGCAGAAAGATATAGTGGTGAAATCTTTTATAGATCAGATAGTAAGAAAGAGGGATCACAATATGAATCAAAAGTACCGAAGCATAAAACTACAGATGGTAATGACATTGATGAACAGAAAAGATTAAAGGAATATATAGATCAAGTTGGCAAAGAATTTGATAACAATGTTGACGAGATCATTGAACAAGAAGTTGAGGACACTAGTGTTGACGTATAGAATTATACTTAATGCTACATTAATATTGATATTCTCACTTGTTGAAATTCTTTATCTTAATCATGAATTGTCATTTATATATATGTTTTATACCCCATATGATCATCGAAATTCTTTATCTTAATCATGAATTGTCATTTATATATATGTTTTATACCCCATATGATCATCCATAGTATATATGGCGTATATCTGTTAAGCTCTATCTAATTGAGCTTTATCATGAGTTGATCCTAATTTACCTAACCTCAAATAAGTATCAGTCCCATATCCATCCATGGTATGCATTTTCAAATCACCATTCCAATAGTGTGCATATACTTTACAAGTAGCCAAACCCAACCCTAATTTATAATTAACAGGTCTTTGAATCAAATCAATAAGTGTTGTTTCCTTAGTATTATTGTTGTCAATTGATCCTAATGATGTCCCACTTAATGAATTTATATTTGTCATATTATGTTCAGTACCAGAACTATATAATGAATTCAAATTTAATGTTGGTAATTTATGAAAATTTGATAATGATTCTCTTGCAAATTCTGGATTTTTACCAAATGAAAAGATTTTATCTATTGGTTTCATACTTATTCCACCTCCCTTATCACTAAATTTAAATATAACATGATCTTTATTATCAATTAATGTAACTTTGATTGATGGAGGTTCCTTTAATGAACTACTCAAATAATGTTTTATTGTGGCCTCATAAGAATTTCTTAAGATTTCACCAAATAGATAATGTAAATGAGATGTCAAAAAGTCAAATTTTAAATCATCTTCTAGATTATTTGATTCTTCATATTCAAGCTTTGGTAATTTTATATTTGGATAAATTGAACCAAAATATTTTGATAAATTATCAGCACACATATTCAAATGATCTTTTGCTGAGCATTTAAAGAAGATATCACCAATATGAGATCTAGCTCTATTAGGATCACTGCTGAAAGATTTTGTTAATGCAATATGTTCCTCCACGATGATTCTTCTTGAAATTCTTGCTCTTAATAAACCTGAAACCATTTTATCTAGTTCATCAGTTGGGATTGAATCATTAATACAGCATTCCAACGAACCCATCATTAAGTTTGGAAGGTTTAATAGGTTAATATCTGTCAAAACATCCTTCAAGAATTCGCAGAATTTGATATTATCATCGATAGTCTTTATCTCGGGCCTCTTTCTAAACTTATTGAAGATATCATAGTAACTTTCATAAACTTTCAAGATATGGAAATTATTGACAACGCTGAAGGGCAACTTCTGTAATTCATTCAATTTCATAGCAATTCTGATGGTCAATTCCATTCTGACAAAGTTAGCACTTGATATGATTTTCTCATCATTCAAAGCTTTACCAAATGCAGCTAGCTGTCTTAAAGTAACAGGACGAGGCTTCTTATGACACCACTCCTCAACCAATGTGTTTTGATAGTAATGCTGAGGATTGATATATTTTGATTTATTCCTTGGATTGTACGGTTGGAAGTTATGAATGTTTGAAGTCAAAGCATGAATGTCCTTGTTGTCATCCAAGAGATATTCTTTGAAATCCTGGGGCTTCAAGACATCGATTTCACGGTCCTCAGGATTTGAGTTGAGGTATGAGTAACTGAAGCATCTTGATCTAGGAAGCGATGCTATTAGTGGCAGCGATACAGCAGTTTGCCTTCTCGATGATCTAGCGGCTATCATTGTGATTTCGCCTTTAAAGGGTTTCACGAAGTAGTGAAGCAGACAGATTTTAAATGTCGATCATCTTCCAAAATCGCAGGAAAACAAAATATATTATCCCAATTAGGAGATTGCCTGATTTGGATGGTTTTGGCAAAAAGGCAAAAATTAAATCCGGGTGACAGCTTGTTGGTCGGAATTAATTTAGTTCCGAGGCCGATGTTGCCCCAAAACCATTTCTTGATGACTGAACTGAAAAATTATCGACAGATGCTGATGATGAGAATAATACTGTTTTGTTCATATTTCTCTAAAATCAATACTTGTATTATCCTTCTTTCCTCTGCAAATAGACTCTTCACAGAAAACGAAGTATTACCAGTCCCATAAATCAAAAATTAAGGATGTCAACATTTGGTAGAATATTCAGAGTCACCACCTACGGTGAATCTCACTGTAAATCAGTGGGTTGTATTGTTGATGGTGTTCCACCAGGAATGGACTTGACTGAAGGAGATATCCAACCACAACTAACAAGAAGAAGACCAGGTCAATCCAAGTTATCCACTCCAAGAGATGAAAAAGATAGAGTCTTTATTCAATCAGGTACTGAATTTGGTAAAACTTTAGGTACTCCAATTGGTATGTTGGTTCAAAATGAAGATCAAAGACCACATGATTACAGTGAAACTGATTTATACCCAAGACCTTCTCATGCTGATTACACTTATCTTTCTAAATATGGTAACAAGGCTAGTTCTGGTGGTGGAAGATCATCTGCTAGAGAAACCATTGGTAGAGTAGCAGCTGGTGCCATTGCTGAAAAATTCTTAAAGAAGGCCAACAATGTTGAAATTGTTGCTTTTGTCTCTCAAGTTGGTTCAGCTGCCATGAACAGAGATACTCAAGATCCAAAATTCATTGAATTATTAAACACTATTACAAGGGAACAAGTTGACGCTGTTGGCCCTGTTCGTTGTCCAGATCCAGAAATAGCTGCATTGATGGTCAAAGAAATTGAAAAATATAGAGACGCTAAAGATTCCATTGGTGGTGTTGTCACATGTGTCATTCGTAATGTTCCTATTGGTTTAGGTGAACCTGTCTTTGACAAATTAGAAGCTGAATTAGCACATGCCATGTTGTCAATACCAGCTACTAAAGGTTTCGAAATTGGTTCAGGTTTCGCTGGTGTTACCATTCCAGGTTCCGAGCACAATGACTCTTTCTATTTAGATGAATCTACTGGTAGATTAAGAACAAAGACAAATAACTCTGCTGGTATTCAAGGTGGTATCACCAACGGTGAAAACATTTACTTCTCTGTTGCCTTCAAATCAGTCGCCACTATTGGACAAGAACAAACCACAGTTACTTATGAAGGTAAGGAAGGTACATTAGCTGCTAAGGGTAGACATGATCCAAATGTTACTCCAAGAGCTATTCCAATTGTTGAGAGTATGGCTGCATTAGTATTGGCTGATAACCTACTAATACAAAAGAGTAGAGAATATGCTCGTAACATTGTTGCTTAAGACAGACCCTAAAAAAAATGATTAGAATGACAAAATGGTGTATAGTATAATATGATAATATTTCACATCCTCAAACGACCAGCTTGAGTAGTTGATATTATCCACAGGCTACAGGCTACAGGCTGCTATCATAGTTTAGGCGCCTCTTCAGTGGTGTCCGGATGCCCGCTCATCCTTCCCGAACGCCGCCGAGTCCTTCAAAAAAAAAGACTCCAAAAAAGAATATAAACTCTGGGGTCTTTTCCCTCCTTCGAACCAAATAAAACTTACATATAAACAGATACTCAAATACTCAAATAATTAAGTACGAAATGGTTTGTGATACTGTTGTTTACCATCCTTCTCTTTTGAAGCTAATCAAATACTTAGACTCCACTGCTGGTCGTGAAAAGTCATTACGTTTAATCCAATATTGGTCAAGATTTTTAAGTTTTTACCTTGCTCAAAAGGGTTCATTAGAAACGGCCAAATTATTGAAGAACTTGCAAAACCAAGCTGGATTTATCAGAAAGGCATTAAGATTCTTGAAGCCATTGAATCATTTGGAAGATGGTGCCAAGGCTTATGATAATAAGTTAGCTGATCCACTTATTAGACTCTCTGTTATTGTCAAAAATTTGGCCTATTTCGGTTACTTGACATTAGATTCTATTGCATGGTTCAAAATTTTAGGTCTTGTATCTACAAAATCATTACCAAAGGCTCCAAAATGGGCTAATTGGTTCTGGTTTGTTGGTTTAGTTGCTGGTTTAGTCAATGATTTACGTAAGTTGGCTGTTGTCTCAGCTAAATTGAAATCAATTCCAACAAATGATGAAGAAAAGGTTGATAAATCAAAGCCATTGTTATTGGAACAATATACTGCCACTAGAAGATTGATCTGGGATTCTTCAGATTTCTTTATTGTCTTGAATAACTTGAAGTTCTTGAACTCTGATGAAGCTGCTATTGGTTTAGCTGGTACCTTGACCTCCTTCCTTGGTGTCCAGGATGTCTGGGCTGCCACAAAGATCTAGTATATATATACATCTAACCAATGCGATATCTGATGTACCTATAACAACCCAAACAAACAAATATACACGAGTAATGTAATGATATTCGGACCCTTAACTATGGTGTGTCCCCGTAACCGATTTTGGAAGCATTTCGAAATTCAAAAAAAAAAATAGAGAGCTCAACATCAACAAGGGCAACGGTCAGGTTGTTATTAGACGCTCACAGAAGGACCATAGAAACAACTTCAGTATGGCGCCTCAAGAGTTGCCAGTGGACACCATCTGCCAGTATATAAAGGATGCTGCCAAGGACGTCAAGGTATGTGCTATGCTTTGCTCCAGGAAGGGCTGCTTTGTTTGGAGTAGAGGCCTTCAATCAATTCAAGCTATCAGTTCAAATATACTAACCTCTGCAATGATATAGACCGATGACGACTATCTGACATATGCCACCCTGTTGGAAATTTATCTCTCAGACGCCTCTCGATTCAATGATCTGGAGAAATCCAAACTCGTGTTGACCTTGCTGGATGTTCTCAAAGGTAACAATGAACTATTGTTAAGTATTGGCTGGGATTTACCAGAATTGCTATTGAAATACTTTGAATTATTCGACTACAACTATGATAGCAGTCTTTTGAGAAGCACTTATACAATAAAACCATTGATGGAACTATTTGATCTGATTTCAAGGAATTGTAATCCAAAAGAGCTTATCTTAAAGGCAATTGAGTTGATAAACACAGTTGGGTGTGCTCCAATGGAGGCCATGATCGAACAATATAGCTATGCCGATGACCAAGTGGATGAACATGAGGATGAGGATGATAATGAGGATGATAATGAGGGTGAAGAGGAAGACGAAGATAATGTGAAGAATGATGATAGTGATAGCACAGTCGAACCTGTACATGATTCTCTAAAGTCCTCTGTGGAGAAGCAGATGGATATGAGTCATTGTGAACATCATCACGGAAATTTAGATATGCAAAAGCTGATCGATGATTCTCACTGTCCTACAGCTACTATGCAAGATTTGAATCAAGAACAAATCGTGAGCATATATCAGATCAAACTACACGTCTTAATTGAGTTAATTACAACATCATTGAAGAGAATTAAAACCTTATACCCTTCAAGGTTTTTATCCATGGCTACAGGAGCTCTAATTAAGGTGTTTGCATATAACATGGATCGCTCAGTGACTATCAACTTGAGATTTATTTTGAGAAGACTATTCACATTTGCTAGAGATTACATTCCACCAATGTTACCTGATAGCCCTGATGGGACCGAAGAAGAATTGACCAAGATCTTAGAAGATGAAAATTATTTACAAAGAAAGATTTTGCAAAACTTTTTGATCCAATCAATTGCCGTGGTATCAAGTAATTACTCAATCAATTACTCTTCGATCCTGTTCAATCGCTTGCAAAATAAAAGAAACATTTTTGAATTAGATGAACGTGATATGACTGATTCTATAGTGGTGTGTTCTAGAATTTGTCAATTGGCATTGAGTTATGATATTGATCTAACTGGGGAATTCCAAAAGATCAAGTCAGATTCAATAAAGTTGTTTGAAAATGTTGAAGGTAAAGATGATGATGAAAAAATTCAAACCATTTTGAAATTATCAGTTAATGATAAGGTGTCAAATCTTTACATTGGAGATAGTATCCAATTACCAAACACTGGTTTACTTCTGCTCAGTACTCATCACGTCTTTGAATCTCAGAGATTGACATTAATCTCACCAAAAGCTTCAATTCCACTATTCTTGAGATTCATGTCTCCAATCATGTTGACAAATAAGATTCAATACGGAGTGTTGGATAGTGTTTTATATTGGAGTTGGGTGGCTACATATACATCTACTTCTAAAGACTTTGAATCAATTCCAAGAGCACAGTTGTTATTATATCTACAAATCTTGATATATGTCTGTTCAATCCATGATAAACCAGAATTTAGACTAAACATTTACACATTATTGACCAGGACTTTAAGCTTGGTGGATGAAGATATTGCCTATTCTTTCTTAATTGATACATTGAAGGATTGTCCTTTCAACAACTCTAAGGTTGCAATATTAAATATTTTGAAAGATTTAATTATTAGACCAAAGATCAACATTTCTGAACAACTAGAAAACCTGAATATAAATGATGGCAGTTCAAGTCAAGGTCCTCCAGCTTTACCGGCTAGAAACTATATTACTTTGAGTACTGTCAGAATTGATGAAATAAATGATATATTGGTTTCTACAGTTATCACGTCATTTGATAATCTATCCCTAGATAATTTCAAGTTGTTATCATCAATTGTGAACTTTTTAATCGGTATTAGCTCTAAGTTTAGTAAGGAATACTTGAAAATACTTGTCGATCTTTATAATACCTATTTAACCAAAGCAGAAAAATCTGGAGAAGTTTTAGATGATGCTGTCAACTTGGAATTGATCAAGTTTGCTATTGATTCATTACAAGAAAAGGTTAATTAAATATTAATTTTGATTTGAATAAGGCATTTTTTTCATGATTGTTATTTGAGAGGCTGTTCCTCTCACTACATAGGTTTGATTGATAATATTATGTTAGATTAGAAAAACCATTATATACGATTACAAGAACTCCTTCACCTGGGGGTATATCTTTGCCAATTCATTAATGTCCTGATACTTCAACTGTAAAAAGGTGGGATTATCTGGCAAGATTTTTTTCAAATTCCTTTTGCCCAGAGAGTAACTGTACCCATAATCCAATATGAATATCTTGGTAGCTTCTTCCTGACCGTCAATTTTGAAAGGTTCAGGTATATCTAGACCCTTATCAAAATGACCACATAGCAAATTGTTCCTGGTTATATCACCGTGTATGATTCCTAGTTTATGAAGGCCAGCCAACGTATTAGCCAACAGTTTATAAGAGCTTGTAGGTAGATTTACGTTCTCTGCTTTGTGAACGAATGGAATTTTAACATATGGACCAGCTAAGGTCAACTTCTGTCCTTTGTTGAGCTGAGAAGATAGATTTGGTAAGCCTTCATACAGCTGGTTCACTCTTTTGAAAAATTCCTTCATTGTAGGAGTTGGATTCAATACTCCAATTTCAAGAAGTGGTAATACTCCAGGTAATTTCTTAGCAGTGATATAACTCTCTGCTTCTCTGACAAAGCACTTCATATTTCTAATACTTACATCCGTGTAAGATAAAATAGAGTCTGTAGAGGCATCAACATCCATATTGTTCATTCTTGCAGCATCAAAAACTTTTAAGCAACTATACTGACCAGATTTCTCTCTTACTTTGAGCACCACCGACCAGGTCTTATTAGCTTCTTCACCCGAGAGGATCTCAACAACATGAAAGTCATCTATTGATCTTTCTGTGATGATGGGAATGTTAATCTTCTTCAATTTCTGAAAGACACTTGGGATGGAAGACGTTGGCAAATCAATTCCCTCTAACTGAAGCGCATATAAATCTTTGGCTTTTTCCCATATTTCATAGGTAAACTTCTTACTTGTTGGCTCCTTTCCTTCAATGACTGTTTTGAATAGATAACATTCAAAAGTGTATCTTATCCAAAATCTAACTTTGACTTCTCGATCAGTCAACAATAATCTTTGTAGAAGCTTCTGAGATATGGGGGCGGCAAGATCACCAAATTTCTTATGGTTGGAATAAGAATCATGAACACAAGCGCTCCAAAACATCCCTGCTCCCAAATACTTCTCCTTAAGAGATTGTACACTCTCTTTAAAATAACAGCATCTAACTAGCCTTATGTTCTGCCCAATTTCAGGATCAATAGGTTCCCCTTTGACCTTGTAATCCACTACTATTGAATCAACAAACTCTTTGATAATACCATCATGTCTTTTATAATCATATTTCAGAATGTCAATACCAGGAAACTTGCTGCTTATGAATTCAATAAACATGTCATATTGAATTGAATGATAAAAAAAATGGTTGGCATCAGCCAAAATCGCTGAAACTGATTTGCAAAAGAGCACTTGCTGTAGATTTTGAGTATAGACTCTAGAAAAGTCCTTTATATCTGGTATATCAATATCAACTTCATCATTGAACCCTTTGAATATATTTTGAAGAATGGTCATTTGCCTCTTCAACTTCTCATAACCAACTTCAATACCGTACTTCTTAATTTCGATAGCAAAAATATACTCAAGAATTCTCAACATATAATCAGGAATGCAATAGTAAGACTGTATTCCTTTAAGTTCTTCTAACTCAAGGGCTATTTCAGCTTTCCATTTCGGTATCAATATAATATTTGTGGTTTTGTCTTCAGTTGCATTTCTGATGATTATAAGCAACTGATGGAAAATGCTATCACTTAAGAAGTTTTCTATGATTGCTTCAGACATGAAATGGTGTGTGTCATAGAAAGTCTTCTTCATATTGCTCAACAACAAACACCAATCCTCAAAATCTCCTGGTTTCGCGTTTCTCAATAAGTTGACTGATAAACAATCAATCATATCAAATAAAGCACCGGTATTACCATGACCTGCTGTTAACACTGGGAGACAAGTGGCGAGGTAGTTGCGATAGACGACATTATTTGCATTAGAGATTGGTTCCCTCTTATAGGAGGTCTCAATTCCTTTTGCTTCAGATCTTTGATGTTCATGAATCATGTTGAGGTTTAAATTTTTGTTTAAGTAAAAGGAGGAGTAGAAGATGAAGCATACCTTATCTCTCAAATCAGCAGCTGTGATACTTGTGTCTCCCATTCCTTCAAATATTGAGTTAATTGATGTCCTTAGTTCGTCAACTGCTCGAGCTGGTTTAACAATACCATACTCTATGTCTTCAATAATATTTTTGAATCCGATCATTGTACCCGTGATCAATGAGAATATCTTAAATTGATTCCCATCTTTGATCTTGCTTGCATATTTCTCAGCAATTATTTGATATGAACCATCATGATATGCTAATCTTCTATCCTTCTCATCAAGGACCTCATTCCTCAAACAAGTCAAATGGTTTCTATAGCTAATGACTGCAGCTTCTGTGCTCTCACACTCTTTCAAAGTCTCGATGAGACTTACGATTTCCCTTATTTTCGTAATAAGAATATCTTTGGTTAAAGAGCTCATCTGCTTCTGTGTAAATTAGCAAATACTAGCCACTTCAGAGGCTATAGAGATGATACTAGCCAAAGAAACTCTATTGTCTCCGTTTTGTAATTTATTCAGTTTTTCATTGTTCTCTTTTTTAATTTTGTCTCTGTAATTCTGTTTGTGTGCGTTGCACATCGGTGATTCGGTTTTAACAGGTTCTAGTTCCGAAATAACTCCGAAACTTTTCAAATATTGCTTATGATTACTTGACTGCGAGGTGCGGAATACGTTCTAGATCTACAGTGTCGTATTATGGTATTATGGTGCTATGGTGTATAAACTCAATATATATACATATGAGAGTGTCCTTAGACCATACTATATTGTTATGTGATTGGAAATTTCATCAGTTTTATTAGTACTTTGAGTTACACCAAGAGTATTAACACCATTACTATCATTATTATTGACAGTACCTATTGTGGATGCAGATGGGGTTGTCATTGGGGTTGGGGTCTTTGTACCCTTCTTTGTTGTTGTACCAGCAACTCTTTTTCTTTGTCTCTTAGTAGTAGCAGCTTTCTCAATCTTAGCATTTTGACCTTCAATCAATAATGGTCCATAATAGATGAAGAATCCATCCTTCGTACTAACTCTTTCTTCTTCCCACAACATTTCTGAGTCATCAATGAAAGGGTCATATCTATCATATTGACCAATTTTTGGTTTACCCTTTTGTGATCTTCTACCATCGACTGGAGGTTGTGGTTGTCCATCATCTTCCATATCATCTTCCATGTCATCATCATCAATATCATCATCATCTAATAGGTCATTTGTTGGCTTTGAACTTCCATATTTATCTTCAGTTAATTTCATTACGTTGAAAACCATCTGTGTTGGTTCGTCCAAATTCTTGGATAATGGTATATGAATTGATATTATTGGATCTGAAGTTGATGAAGGTTGTTTGATTTCAACAATTGTTGGTAAGGCAGCGGTGGGTATTGGTTTCTTCAAAGCTTGATTAGATATCTGATCAGGTGTTAACTGTTCTTTTTCAACTGGTGTATTTGTTGTAGAAGCAGGTTGTGGAGTTGTGGATGCTTCACCAGACTTGGTATTGATGAGGTTCATCTTTGCAGTTAAAGCAGCTGCTGATGCATTTGGTGTAAAAGTATTAAGTATATTTAAAGAGGTATCAGTGCTGGTTTTATTCTTTGGTTTGGGCCCTGATTTATTCTTTGGCTTTTGTACTTTTGATGTTTGATTACTGGTCTCCTTAGCCTTAATACTTGCCTTTAAGGCATTGTTATTGTCACTAACAAATGTAAATCCAGGCGTTGAAGATGGTGTAATTGTTGGTGTAATTTGTAAAGTGGATTGGCTTTGATTTTGAATTGCTAGTACTGGAGGAGGAAGATCATCTAGGTTCAGTAACGCAGAGATCTTGTTAGAAACTGATGGAGATACCGATGGAGAAGCTGAGTTGTGAGAACTAATTCCAGTCGGAAGTTGGGTTGCCTTTGGTTGTGGTTTTGCTTTAGGTTTTGGCTTTGGCTTTGCTGTAGTTATTGCTTTCTCTGCTGTTGTTGTTGCTGTTGTTGTTTCAGGAGTTGTAGTAGCGGAATTAGCAGGAACAGCTGTTGCTGCTGTGGTTGATGTCGAGGATATTGCTGAGTTTAAGGGTATTATTTTAATGGTGGATGTTCCTGGTATCTTTTTTGATGGATCTGAATCAACCAATAAGGGAGTCTTTGAGTCTAATACTTTCTTCTTTTCGGTCTTGAGTTTGATAATCTCATTTATAGTTGTGCTTTTTGTTCCTGTAAATGATTTATCAGCTTTAGTGGTATTAGTCTTCTTACCCTTTGCCTTTTCAGCAGCCAATCTTTCCTTTTCAAGTTTCACCTTCAACTTTTTTTGCTCCTTCTCTTCTAAATCACGTTGCATCTCCTCTTTGGTTCTTCTTTTCTTTCTTGTTTTCTTTACTGTATCTTCCTTTCCTTCTTGAGTTTTGTCATCTTCTTCTTTTGGAGTGTCTCCAGTCTCTTCTTGTACTTGTTTTTGTTGATTAATATCTTGCTGTTGATCCTGCTTTAGTATCGAATTCGTCACTTTTGCAAAGCTTGATCCACTTTCAGGATCAGGAGGAGTAGTGTCATTGCTGTTGATGCTGATTGCAGAGGTGTTGACTTTAGGGATTGATCTTACGGATTTTCTGTTTGAAGTGGCAGCAGGAGCAGTTTTCTCTATGGAAATCAATGTGACTGGATCATCATCTTCTTCATCCTCGTCATCGTCACTGACATCGAACACAGTCTCCTTTGATTCGATCTTCTGTGGTTCATCAATTGGAGCAACTTTTGTTGTTGGAATCTGCGGAGACTGTTTCTGTTTCTTTGGCAGGGGCTGAGGTTCAGGTTCTTCTGGCTTCTCCTGTTGTTGTTGTAGGTTTTCCCTTGACGCTCTTGTTCGTCTTCTGTTTTCTCTGGGAGTTGTCGTGTCTGTCTGAGGCTGAGGCTGGACCGCTGTTGCTGATTCCTGTGAGTCTCCACTGGAGTCGACCACGATGAGTTCGATGTCACTCATTGGTGGCAATTGCTGATGGTTGTTGTTGATGATGGTCTTGTTGGTGTTTCCATCGTGGTTTGGTTCGATCTTTCGCGCTTTGGCTGATCAAATTTGAGACTTACCCGGACTCTGAGAACTAAAAACTGGTCATTTTGGACGTGTTTTGGGACGATTTCGAATTATGTGTTTCTAAAAATCAATTCATTACTGATATACACTTCATATATACAGTGTTCTCTTATACTTCAATGCAACATTCACAATATTCTGGCTCACAATTTCCACTCAAAATTTCGTTAAAATATCCAAAGTAGAAAATCCCAAAAAAATCCAATATTTTGATATTTTGATACATTTTCAAGATATTTGACAAAACATTCAAACCATCAATTCAATTCAAATTTGAACATCAGCCGCTGTGAAGAGAATCTCTGTTTGAAGTATTTGTTTTGTCTATCTTGACTCTACTACCACACTACACAGCACAACTTAGCATCAAATCCAGCTTCAACTTCATCGCCATCAAAACAGAGAATTCACCAAACAATGTCAGCCTCACACAATGGCACCGCTGTCAACATACCTCCAACCTCTGTGGGCTCAATCGGTGTTGGTGTCAATGTCAATGCCAATTTGAATGGCAGTTCTGCTTCTATTTCTGCTGAAAACATGGCTCAGGCTCAGGCTCAGGCTGCTCATCATACAAGAGGACATTCAGCTGCTCAAGCCCAGGCTCAAGCTCAAGCTCAAGCTCATTCACAACAAAGACAATTTGTTCATCAACAAAATCAACAACGTCATTCAGTAGCCATGATGAATGGTAATCAACATGGGTTTTCAAATAATCCAGATATCATGAACAAAACTTATAATTTTGCAGAAACAACTGAAGAAATTTTAAAAAAATATGATCAATATCAACCATCATTAGAATTTCATATTCATGAAAATCATTATAGATTTGGTATTCAAGATGGTATAATATCAAAGAATAATCAATTAGTTAAAGATTTCTTGGAATATGTGGCTAGAGAAGAAATTCCTCATGCCATTGTTGAAGTGTTAAGAGATGCAGGAATTAAATTTTATGAAGGTTGTATAATATTAAAAGTTTATGATCATACAAAATCAAAAGAAGTTGAAATTATTGTTGATAAAGAAACTCAAAAAAAGGAGACAAAAAACATTCCAAGAAGTTTTAAAACTTTATTAAGACCAACTCAACTTTCATTATTTTATGATTTATTATATCAAACAGATTCTGCATTACAAAGATTTAGTGATACATTAGGTATAAGTATGGAAAGTGAAATTTTATCATTAACAAAGAGAAATTTAGATTTATCAATTCCAATAAATCCTTATCATTCAAATTTTACAAAACCAGAAATTAATTATCCAATTATAAATAAAGAAACTGGTAAAGTTATTCATAATCATAGATTAGAATCAAATGATTTAGAATCTAAAGCATTTAAACCATATAAAGAGTTACATGAAGATTTACCACATCAAAGTTCAGAATATGAAAGATCAATGTTAATAATGAATGATAAATCTAATTTAATAGCAGAAGCAACAACAGAAACATTAGGACAATTTTCAAGATTAAGATTTATTGAACAATGGAGAATTAATAAAGAAAAGATTAAAGAAGCACAATTAACACAAAATTTAACAAATAGATCACAATTAACTTCAAATAATTCTTCAAATATGACACCATTACAACAACAGCAACAACAACAAGCTCAACAGCAACAAAGACTTCTTCAATTACAACAACAACAGCAACAACAACAGCAACAACAACAACAAAGATTACAAAGTTTAAGTGGTGGTAGTTCTGGCAGTGGCGCACAAACACAACAGCTTCAACAGCAGCAACAACATCTCTTACAACAACAGCAGCAAGCACTCCTACAACAACAACAGCAGCAGCAACAACAACAATTGCAGCAGCAACAACAGCAGAATGTGATGCAACCAAAGACGGAAGATGATAGTAAGAAGGTTAAGAAACCAAAGAAATTGACAAAGAAACAACAACAATTACAACAACAGCAACAACAACAACAATTACAACAACAATTACAATTACAACAACAACAGCAGTTACATTTACAACAATTGCAACAACAGCAGCATCAATTGCAACAACAGCATCATCCACAGTTACAACAACAGCAGCAGCAGCAACAACAGCATGTTTCAGGAAAGACATTACCTGGATATTCAGATAAGACATTACCTGGAAGATCCAATAATAGTGGTAGTAATGATGATGGTAAGGAAAAGAAGAAGCGAGGTACATATAAGAAAAAGGCTAAGGATACAAAGAAAGGCAATGTATCATCATCTTAGGGACTAGTAATACAACTACTGTATGTAAAATTTTATGATTAATAACAATGAAATATATGAATTGTAATGATGAATTTGATGGATTGTAGCTGGAGTATTTTTAAATTATTAATACACATTATAAGTTTTTTTAAATGGAGGGAAGTCTAATTAAGTAGTATTACCTATCAATTTGTAAGTTCACTTGTACTAGTACTAGTATTAGAATTGATCAATGCATTTATCAAAGAGTATACTGAATCTCTATCATTTTCTTCATGGATCCAAAAGCCATAAATATCACCATCTAAATTTTTAACCATTATATAATTACTTTGAGATTCACATTTCATTTCAATTAAACCATATTTTTTACTCTTTGAACAATCTATTAAACCTAATGAAAAGTTTTCTGGTTTTGATCTATTCAATATCATTAATCCATTTGAATAAAGATCTCCATTTTTGATATCATCAGCAGATGTTATCTCTTGAGGGATCTTTCTTGAATATATGGCCAATACACCATTATATTCCAACTTTTCCCATTCTTGAGTGTCTGTGAATTTGTATAGTTGACAATGTGAGGTGTGGAAAAGCAGGATGTCTATCTTGGGGTCGTATCTGCCGATGACGTTGAACGTCAGTGTCTTTGTGTACAAATCTCTTTCGTTTTCGAGTTGGGAGGCAGCCATTTTGGTGTGAATTTAGATTGTTGAATGTGGTATAAATTGTACGTATAAATTGTTGTTGATGTTGTTTTTTTGAAGGTGGAAAGAAATCAGTTTTGGGCAGCAACGAGTGAAATATTTACAGATTTTACATTTTACAGCATTTAAAAATGACAATTGGTGTTTATTCAGTCATAGTCATAGTGTTTAGTCATAGTCTCAGTTAAGTAGGAATTATAGTAGTGGTACACCTTACAAAGTGCCCAACACCTTCTCAGCCTTGGTGAGGTCCAATCCAAACGAGTCTGGCTCCTCAATGAGGGTCTTGACCTTACCATCCTCAACAACAATGGCAAATCTCTTGTTTCTGATGTTACCCAAGACTCCAGTGGCATCAACAGTCAACTGGGCAGCCTTAGCAAACTCAGCCTGAGGGTCAGCAACAAAGTGGATGTCCTTGCCACTGGCACCGTAAGAATCAGCAAAGGCCTTCACGACAAAGGGGTCGTTGACGGCAGTGACATAGATCTTGCTAACACCCTTGGCCTTGAACTCTGGTAGCTTTTCAAGAAAGCCAGGGACGTGTGAAGCTGAACAGGCTGGAGTGAAGGCACCTGGGATCCCAACAATGATGGACTTGCCTGTTTTCGTTTCGTTGGCCAGGTCAATTTCGTCAGAAGGAGAACCCTCTCTCAACGAGGCAACAGAAGGAATGGCATCTCCTACTTTAAGAAAAGCAGCACTGGATGAGCTGAATGAACGAGCCATGGATCTGGCAATGGATGAACGAGCAATTGATAGCATTGTTTGTGTGGTTTGAGTTGTAGTTTTGTTACTTGTAAAGAAGTTGGACTGGGGAAAGCAATAAAATTTGAAATTTATTTATTTCACCTTTAATACCTGATCACTACATTTACACAATTTTCAATAAATAGATTTATGCTCAAACTATTCAATCCTCTATCAACAAGGACAATCAACATCTCTAGACTACAAAGAGTAACATACACAACTACCACAAACCATGATACTAATATAGAACAAGAAGATCAAGATCAAGATGAACAAGAAATCCTAAGAGCAAAGCTTTGGTTAGCCACAATTAAACCTCAAGATATACCCAAAAAGGACTTTGAAGTCAAATTCATTAGATCTTCAGGACCAGGTGGTCAAAAAGTTAATAAAACAAGTTCAAAAGCAATGATCAAATTAGAAAATTGGTACAATATTGAATGGTTACCAAATGAAATCAAAAGACAATTACAAGAAAAGAATTTTAAATATATTACAAAATCATCAAAATCTTTAATTATTGATAATGATACAGAAAGAAATAGAGAAGAAAATTTAAGAATTTGCTTTGAAAAATTAATTAATGAAATTAAAAAATTGATTAAATTTGATGGTGAAACAAGTTTAAATGATTTAAAGAAATGGGAAAATATTAAATTAAAATCAAATCAAAAAAGATTAAAAGATAAATCACTTATAAATGAAAAGAAAAAGAATAGAAAATATGATTCAAATAATGATTATTGATATGTCCTTATATATATACTTTATATACTTTATATACTTTATATAATAATTATACTAGTATTATCTCTCATCTCAACCAACAAAGAAATAAATCATTGCAATAAAGATGAATGATATTCTTTGATCTTTAAAACTTCAAACATATACTTCAAATCCTTCAATTGTTTAGTCCTTGGTTCCCATTCGTCATATGCTCTTAATAAACTTTCAATCATTAAAATTGGTTCTAAATTTATTGATTTATTGTTCCTATTTGTTAATTTAGTCTTAAAATCATTTAAAAATTCATGAAAATCCCAAACTAAATTATAATTATTATTCATTATTGAATTCAAATCTTCATTGCCATTAGTATGACTATTAATAGTATTTGTCTTATCATTATTACTTATCAAGAGTCCAGATGATGTCAAATTATTATTATTATTATTATTAATCACAACAAGTCTCTTTGATCCAATCAAATTTGTTGTAAATAATGTAAACTCTAATACTGGTTTGAAAATATGTGTGTTTAAATCATCTGGGAAAACAAAATTAGTTGATGAATTTGAATTATTATGACTATTATTGTTATAAATAATGGTGTTATTGTTCTTATTCACCTTTGAATTATGAACATTGGTATTAGTGGTGGTATTAGTGGTGGTATTATTGGTATGGGTATTAGTATTGGTGGATGTTGTAGTAGAATTATTATTGATAGTAGAATTATTAGTATGAGTATTTGTTGTGTTGAAATATTTGTTCAATTGTACCAAAAATCTTGTTTGATCAATACCTAAATTAGAACTAATCATTAATAAATTAAATAATTGACATTCAAATGAATTATTATAACTTGAAACTTCATTATTAATCAACATTGTTCTATAAATATTTGGATGTTGTAATTGAATTGCTAATGAACCAGGTATATTATTTGTTGTCCCCATTATATTCAATTTAACATTATAAAGTTGAAATAATTCATTCAAACATTCATTAAATTCTTCTTCACTTGAAATATCATTGTTATAACCAGAAGAAGAAAAGTAATAGTCTGTATACGGTCCCATGATATAACCATCTATACTCAAGAGTCCTATATTCTTGGTCAATTTAGAGTCAATAATTCCTCTCTTTAGACAGAGATTCAATAACAAACTTGTAATATGAAATGAAGTATTATAACCGATGAAAACAACACTTGAAACTTTATTATCTTCATCTCGAAATATTTGCTCATAATTTTGAATCAATTGAAATAAATTTTCTAATAATGATGTTGATAAACCTTGTGTATCTTTAATATTGATAAATTTCCCAGTTTCAATTGATATAGTATCAACTTCCCAATCTTCATCTTCAACTTTTGAAGTCTTAGAATATTCTTTTTTCAATACTTGTTGTAAACTATCTAAACAAACATCATTAATCTGTTTTGAATGATAATTATTCTTTGATTTGAATGATCCAACAACACTAACAAAAATAATCTTCTTTTTGTTGTTCGTGTTGATATTCTTCTTCTTTCCAATCTTTTGCAAAATATTTGGATTATTGCTTAGATAAAGATGTCTTTCAGTGGGTATGTTATAATAGAGTTGTGTAGTTATTCTAATCTTTGTCTTACTAGTGATATTTCTAAAGCAATTCTTCATTGAAATTGGATAAATCTTCAGATTATCATTCTCATCAAGAGGTAATAAGATTTTTATTGGAAATTTTGATAATTTTAGAGGCGATCTAAAGCAATCCGATCCCACTATTGATATTTCTCCTTCATCTTTTTCATAATGATTGATGTTATCATTTGCAATATCGTTAACATTAACATTGTTGTTGAGAGAAATTGTATTTTTTTGAAACCAACACCAAACAGTATTCTCTGGATTGAACTGGACAGCCTTTTTAGCGTCTCTTATTGATTTTTTCAATTCTAATGAAGACAAGTTTTTTTGGTGTTGATGGTGTTGCGATGAGATTGATTTGTTTGAACTGGCTGAGTTGGTGAAGTATGAGTAGTAGTAAGATGGAGATAGTGGTGAAGAAGCAGTTGAGTCATCCTCGTCATCGATAAGATTGTTGTTATTGTTGTTGTTCCAAAACCAGCTGGTGAACCAATTCTGCCCGTCAGGCTGGGATGCCAGCGAGTTAAGAGAGCCTGTACCAGGAGATGGCGGTACTGGAGTGTTTGAAGATGAAGAGTCTGGCTGTGCTGTTTGTATGACTGCTGTTCCTGTTGAAGTTGTTGAAGATGTTGTTGGAATGTAGTTAAAAGGGTTCAGGAAAGCCGCCCAGGTGCTGCTGTTTTGGGCGGTATCCTCAGTGCTGTTGCTGCTGCCATTGAGGTGCTCTGGGATGGGCAGGATTGCGTTGCTTGTAGTCATGGCACTACTGCTGCTGGGCGGTATCCCTACCAGAGGGTCCACTGACGAAGGTCTTCGCTGCTCCTCGAGCTGGTTGTGCTTAGCAGAGCCCTGGCGCTTCTTCCACAGCTGCCAGCCATTCGCCAGGCCCATGTGCTGCTCGCTGCCTGTAATGGCACTGTCTCTGGGTATCACCTCCTGGGCCATTCTCTGTTCTTTCTGGAGTGTTTACTTGGTTGAATATTGTTTAGTTTGTAAAGCTGTCAAAGTTGATTTCGAAATTGTCTCTCAGAATTAAATCAAAAAAAAAAAAAAAAAAACATTTGGCAATTTTAACCATGTACCTACTTTCTAATAGTCAAGCTACCCAACAATTGTTGAAAACAATAGAGGTTACTGCCCTCAATGGTGCTCACTATGACTAACACCACTTGGGGAAAAGATCTCATACTTGGACTTGACAAGAGAGACGCCTTTGAGATGGGAAATATGGTGATGTTTGAAAACTTTGAACTTGCCTGCGAAAGATTGACACAATTGCAATCTTTATCATTGAAATCAAACTTATCATCAGATACTGTTACTAATGCTGCTAACGATAACGATAAGGTGGGTGGATTAAGTAAGGAAAATATTGATCAGAAGAACTTGAGTAAAGATATGAAGGTCATCATGAAGGAGAATGAAGATTTAAATAATCAATTGAATAATGAAAGAAATAAGAATAATCAACTAAACAAAGTTATTAAACAATTAACTGATAAATTAAATTTCAAATTTGAAGAAAGACAAATCAAAAATAAATCAATTGAATTATTTAATGATGAATTTTTATCATTAGAAATTCAAAATAATGCTTTAATTTCACAAATTAATAAATTAAGATTAGAAAATGATGAATTAATTAATAGATGGATTGAAAAAGTTAAATTAGATGCTGATAAATTGAATGAAACAAATCAATTCTTACAAAAATATGGTAATAATTCAACATCTTCAGATTAAAATATTCAACTACTAATAGTGATGACGTGAAGCGAAGAGCGAAGAAAATTGCGTCAAAAATATCAAAACCCACACCATCAGCCAACCAGGTAAAGATACTGAAATCATGACGATATATGTTATCTCTTTGCTTGTTCATGGTATGATGGTGTCTAATGTTCAGTTCAGAAGGTGGTGCCTGAAACATATTTGGCTTAGGAGTTGTTTTCCATTTCTTTGATATTCTTGAAAAACAAGGTAAGCTGCTAGTTATCAATTCCTTCATTTCATCTCTATATTTCAAACTTTCAAGTGGTACAAACTTCAATTTTTGGACTTCATATTTTCTGGTTTGTCTTTGCTCAAATGTTGGACTGTGTGCTTAGTACTGTGATACTATGATGCTGTCCTGTTATATTTGATTGACTCGTTAGTTCATTAAGCCTTGAAGTGTTTTTCCCAGTATGATCGAGATTTAACTGACATTCCATCTAGAGCCTTGTGATCTTGTGATGGTGATAGTTGATGATTGATCGTGATATCAGTTGATGACTGATTGTGATATTCAATGACTTCAGGCAGCTTTCAGGATATTGCTTTTCCATTCTTTGAACTTTTTTGCACAACTAACTATTACTAGTCTAAGAGAAGAGCACAAGAGTAACTAACTACTGATTATTAAGTTCAATAACATTTGAAATCAAATAAAGAGATCTTTGCTGTTATTCTCCTCCAAAGTTGTTTTCTCATATTCTTATAAGTATACAAGACTCTTAAAAGAGCAGTGATTACTAGAATTACAGGAATATGAAGACTGATGATGATATGGATATCTGGAAAGAACAGTAATTACAGGAATAGTATGAAGATTGATGATGATATGAAGATGCATATTGGAATCTGATAAAGTATCTAAAGAGGTTAAAGAATCAGAACCAGTCTGGTTCAGGTGTCAAAGCCTGTGTCAAATCATTACTGATCACCGTTTTTGATGACGGTAATTACATGGCAAGCTTTTATGAATAAATAAGAGAGGAGAAGTAAATGACTATATTAACGATCAAGATGCTACTAGTTTGAATATTTGTATATGCCGGTTGCAAATCTTATTTGATGGAGTACTGTTGAAGCAGTGAGCTGATGTTGCATATATATGAATAATTGAACCATTATATTAAGTCTTAATGGCTGTATCATTATATCAGCCTTCTAATTGAGTAGGTTCACTAACCAGTAAATTTGATGTAATAACTACTATTCACCGTAACAGCTACTAGATGACTCTGAGTCATGATGGATAGTCTTGTGTCTTGTGAGCTCGCTTGATACTCCAACAATGGGATAACCCCGACTCTCTACATCTCTACATCCAGACAATACTACAAGAACTACAAGAACTACAAGAACTACAAGAACTACAAGAACTACCAGAACTACCAGTCCCTAACATGGAGATCAATATTTGTTTGTTAATGGTGGTTGAAATTGCCTACTTGATTTGATTTATTGCGTTGTAATTTTGGCAAGAAGACCCGGGAGCGCCTTTAGCTCTGCTTTTGACTTAAAAGCCGGTTAAATGAAGTTACTAGAAGACCTAGAAGACAGCAGGGATAGATCATAGAGCCATTGGTTAGCATAGAGTATAGAGACTATAGAGTAAACCATTGAGTTATCCAGATGGTCTAAATAATTGTCTTCTTGTCTTGATGTCTTGATCCACTCAGCTCCCTAGTCTTGTCTTATTGAAGGATCTGCAACAATAGTACCCAGTACCCATCAGTAAATCAGCCAAATCAGCCAAATCAGCCAAACAGGCCAGCTCAAACGAGAAAAGACAGCCAGGAACAGTGTCAGTTCTAACAACAAACACAGCATAACAACAACAGACTATTCCCCTGTCTGTTTTCCCATTCCCTCGCCAATTGTGAGCCTGTTAGCCTGTAAAGCACCAGTGACACAATCCTTACTTGGAAGTTGGAAGGGCATTATTGGAAAATTTTCTCCTTCTTGTGACTTTGGCTGGTTGTTTGTAGGTGGAATCTCGCTGGTCTTTGCCAGTAGTGATTAGTAGTGTTTATGTGTTTATTGCTCTGATCTTCAAACCAAATCAATCTTGCCAGTTCAAGGCACTCTTCTCTTGTCTTGTCTTGGGTGTTTCCCTGAGAGCCTCGCAGTCAACAAAGTAGCCAAATCATGATCAATCACCAGTAATGACTACCACCCTGCTCTTTCTTGCTGAAGACACTACACCCCTCAACACAACAACAAACAGCTATAAATCAACCAGAGTACCTCCTTCTCAACAACAACAACAACAACAATATCAATATCAAACCATCATCAAAACAAATTAACGGGAAGCGAGGTCCGGACACAAGATAATCACCATTAACTCACAACACCTCAATTCTTTCAAAGGAAAACAACACAGCTTATCTAAAAGACTATCTAGCCTATCTACAAAACAAGTAACTCGCAACAACCGGGATACATCATACGGCTACATATATACATATACTCAGAGAGTCAGCACTGTTCTATTATAAAGACTACAATATAACAATTCAAGTACTATAAGAAATATCAAAAGCGTTAAAAGCACTACACATCATCTCACTTCAAAGGACATATTTCAAACAAATAAATAAATTAAACCGTTTTATCGTTTTATGGAAAACTATTTGATAAGCTGCTTTTAATACTTATAATACTTATATATCCTGCTTGGCCTACTTTATACAACACCTTTACGTTATCTCTCCAACTCATTATAAGTACTATAACACATACTATACACATTCATTATGTCTACTAGTAAGGCTTATTCATTGAGTGATCATGTCGATGTTGAAAAGAATAACTTCAAAACATCAGTTGAACAAGAAACTTCAATCCAAGAATTGACTTCAACTTTCGATTCAACAAACAACGATAACAATGATGATGATGATGAATTACTGAACAAACAAGTATTACATCAAGGTTTAAAATCAAGACATATTCAATTGATTGCATTAGCTGGTATGATTGGTACTGGTCTTTTTGTTGGTTCTGGTTCTGCATTAAGTAAAACGGGTCCTGCTGGTTTATTAACTTCATATCTAATAATGTCAACTATTTTATATTCAATTATGGATCAAATGGGTGAAATGGTTTGTTATTTACCTAAAGCTGGTGGTACAGTTTCTGCATTAGCTACTAGATATGTTGATGAATCTTTAGGTTTTGCAACTGGTTATCTTTATTTTTATAATTTTGTTATATTAGTACCAACTGAAATCACTGCTGCTGCAATTGTTGTTGATTATTGGACAAAGGCTCAAACTGTTCCAACTGCTGCTTGGATAACTATTTTTACTTGTGTTGTCATTTTATTAAACTTTTCTGCTGTTAAATATTATGGTGAAAGTGAATTTTGGTTTGCTTCAATTAAATTACTTTGTATCTTAGGTTTAATCATTGTTGGTATTGTTATCTTTTTTGGTGGTGCACCAAATTCAAATGGTGTCTTAGGTTTCCATTATTGGAAACATCCAGGTTCATTCCCAAATCATTTAAATTTATCAAATCAAAATACTGGTAAATTTTTAGATGTTTGGACTGCAATTATTAAATCTGGTTTTGCATTTATTACTGGTCCTGAATTAATTGCTGTTACAGCATTAGAAGCACAAGCTCAAAGAAGAAATTTAAAAAAGGCAGCTGGTAGATTTGTTTATAGATTAATGTTTTTTTATATTATGGGTGCACTTGTTATTGGTGTTGTTGTTCCATATAATAATTCAAATCTTTTAAATGGTTCATCAAATGCTTCAGCTTCACCATTTGTTATTGGTATTCAAATTTCTGGTATTAAAGTCTTGAATCATATAATTAATGCTGTTATTATGTCATCTGCATTATCAGCTGCTAATTCATTTTTCTTTGCAGCATCAAGATCATTATTTGCCATTGCTACTAATGGTGGTGCTCCTAAGATATTTGCTAAAGTTAATAGATTTGGTGTTCCATATGTTTGTTGTATTACAGTTGCATTAATTTGTGCCTTAGGTTATCTTAATGTTTCATCAAGTTCATCAAATGTATTTACATGGTTTACAAATATTGTTACAATTGCTGGATTCTTTGGATGGATTATTATTGGTATTTGTTCATTTAGGTTTAAAAGTGCTATTGAATTCAATAATTTAAGTGATAGATTACCATATCGTAATAGATTTCATCCATATACTACTTATTATACCATTATTTTTATATCAATTTTAGCATTGACTAATGGTTATGCAGTATTTATGGCTGATTCATTTTCAGGATCAGATTTTGTTGCAGCATATGTTACATTCCCATATTTCTTTGTTCTTTATTTTGGACATAAGTTATGGACTAAGAATTGGAAGTTGTGTAAGAAGGTTGAAGATATTGATGTTATTAGTGGATTGGATGAAGAAGAGATGGATGAGATTCTTGAGGAGGAGAAGCGTGTGCCTCCAGCCAACATTGTTGAGAAGGTGTGGCAATGGGCGTGCTAGTTGTTGTATATCTAAATCTATAAGTTCTGTCTATTCAAGTAACAAGTAATAAGTAAAGTAAAGAGTAAGAAGTCTATAGTTTATTGTCTATAGATATTGAAAACCACGTGACATAATTCAAACACCCAGACACCACGATTAACCGCCAAAGACCCCGCGCACGTCCGGATTGGGCAGCGGTGATGATCAAACGTGATTGGAGTAAAGAATGTCTCCAGAGTCCAGAGTGTCAGTGGTGTGTACAATGTGTTATAGCTCGGTAGTACCACATCAACACTGAACAATTAAAGAGTTAACAAAGTGGAGTAGCAAGTTGGCAGTGATCACCGTTCAGTAATTTTAACAAAGTGGTTCTCTTTTGGTTCTTTTATTCTTTATTCTTTATTCTTGTAAAATGTATAAAAGGGTCTTCATCTGCCATTGTTGATCTGAGCAATGTACACTAATTATTTAACTATTAATTAACCACTATAATCAATCTACTAATAGTAAACTAATCCACTCATAATTTAAACTAATTGCAGTACAATGTCATCTCCAGACTTGACCCTCATCATCCAGGTGATCCAAGGTGAAACCAACGGTGCCGCCAATGGGACTGGGATTCTAAAGCTATTAGCTTTGGCTAAATCAATGTTTGGCAATAACATCCCTTCATACTTGGTGGACTACACAATGGGACTTCAAGGCGCTACTTTTGGTGATTTCCCAACTTCAAAAGATGTTGCTCCATCTGCCATCTTTTTAGCAATATTCGCCATATTCTTTTTAGCTCATTCCTTTATATTCATAAAGAATTATACAAGAGGTCATTATTTTTGGTTAAGTATTGGTTTTGCCTTTTATAACTTATTAAGAGTTATTGGTTTTGCATTAAGAATTGCTTGGGCTAAAGATGTTCAAAAAGTTAAGGTTGGTATTGCTTCTGCAATCTTTTTAGTTATACCAATTGTCTTTTTAGCTTCTTTTAATTTGGTTTTAGCTCAAAGAATATTTACTTGGAGACATCCAAATATTGGTTCTTCAAAATGGTTTTGGACCTTCATGATTACTGTCTATTGTATTGTTACTGGAATTGTTGTTATGGCTATCTTGGGTGCGGCAATCCCTTATATCTATTACCTTTCTGCTCATCGTTTACATCAATGCCAACAAGTGGCTCAAGCTGCCTCTGTTGTTTGTGTCCTTTATACAATGCTGGCTTTAACTTTGGTTTTCATTTCATTTGCCATTCCAACTTCAAGATTTGGTAAAGATGTCGTTACTTTCCAACCATGGTGGATTCAATGCTTTAATCCATTTTATTATGTTCCAAAAAATGCTTGTAAAGAAGCTGAAACTTATTTCATTCAAAATGATTTAAATGCAAAGGAAACTGTTCGAATCATTCCATCAACAAAACATTATCATAATACTGTTAGAAATATTCAAACTGTTTCAAGTAAATCTGGGAAATTAACTCATAATAATTCAATTGCCATTATTTCAACAACAAGTCTTTGTATTTTGATTTCTTCATTATTTAGATGTGTTTCAACTTTTATTATTGAAGAAAAATCAAATGAATCTTGGATCTTTAAACCTGTTATTATGTATATCATGTTTGGTGTTTTAGAAACTATTACAAATGTTATTTATTTGGTTGGTAGGGTTGATTTAAGATTTTATAGACCAGATAAAATGAGTTCAAAGACTATGAAAGGTGTTGCTTTATCTCATTCAACTTCAAACTTGGATAACTCAACAAATACTGCAAATACTGTCACCAATGTCAATGGTACAAGACAACAACAACAACAAGCAAAGGACTATTCTCCTCAAAGTGGTGGTGTCTTTAGTGATGATGGGACAGTATTGCCTCATGGAAGTTCAACTGTTTCTGAAGAAGATTTGGATCCAGCAGCATATGCTGAGAAACATGAAAATGATCATAATGAAAACATTGTTTGAGTCGCCAACAAACTTATCTCTTTCTTATAACTGCATCATCATCATCTTTTTCTTCTTCTTCTCCTTTCTATCAGGCTTTGTCTATTGAATAATTCATCCTTTTTACCAATTTCCTCTACTAGTTTATATTTAATGCCCCACCTTTGATGTCCAAGTTTTACTTATTTTTATATCCAGCTTTTATGCATATATTTGATACCTCTTTTTAACTACTTTAAATCTACAGCAACTTGTTTTCCATATATAATCTTTACGTCTTTACGTCTTTACGTCTTTACGTCTTTACGTCTTTACGTCTTTACTAATCAATATTCTCGCTTCTTTATGATATTGTTGCCTTAAACTTCTTGTCAAGCTAGTCTCTCTTATGTCTTATACCTGTTAATTAACTATATATAACTGTCTTTTTGTATGATCTATCATGATACACTTCTTCCTAGAATATCTCGAGTAATTATTGAATTCATTATTCTGTTAATTCTGTTAATTCTGTTCAGTCTTGACGCTTATGTAATGAACTCCGAAACGCCTTGATGCAATTATAAGCATACCATCTTTGTCAATTGCGAATATATTTATTTATCCATCAATTCAAAGTGTTACGTGAGCCAATCTCGCATCTTATCTGTCAGACATATTGGTCCTCGCCTCTATTGTTAAGATTGATTGATTGATTGATTAACAGCTCTTTGTGTCAAACCTTGATCATAGAGTCCTTGAATCATTTGCGGAGAAGTTTAAGGGTAACAAGACTACTAATTATTCAAAGAAAAAAAAATAATAATGATATATAGGTTTCATGAATTAGAGTTTAGTATACAAAGTCGAGAGATCAGAAGTATCAATTATAAGTTGAAGAGGAGACAAGAGGGAAATAAATCATTTAGAGTTCAAATTCCTTTCTCTCTCCTAACTTCTTCCCTTCTCTCTCTTAAAAATCTGTAAAGTATTGAGTATATGGATCTTCACCAGCTGCACCATAATCCAATTGTTCTTCTGGATAATGATCAAACAATGAAGTATCACCAACACCACCAGCAATTGGAGGTTCATATGGTGTTTCAATATCTTTAGCCAATAATTTCTCCCAAATAACTTCTGAAAACCAAGCATGATTTCTAATATCTGCTGGTCCATTATGTAAATTACCTAATCTTCTTGTTAAATCTGCTGTAATCAATCTTGATAATAAATCAACAGCATCTGGATGGAAAAATGAAGGAAATTGAACCTTACCAGCTAAAATCTTTTGATAAGTTTTCATTGGTGTTGAATCATAAAATGGTGTATAACCTGCCAACATTTCATAAATTAAAATACCTAAAGACCACCAATCAACAGATTTATTATATGGTTTTGTTGTTATAACTTCTGGTGCAATATAATCTGGTGTACCACATAAAGTCCAAGTAACTGTACTAACTTCTTTAGCAAAACCAAAATCAGTAATCTTAATATGACCATTTCTATCCAATAATATATTTTCAGGTTTTAAATCCCTATAAATGATATTATGAGCATGTAAATATTCAACTGCTAATGTTACTTCAGCTGCATAAAATTTAGCCACAGGATTTGGAAATCTTTGAGATTTTCTTAATAATGAAAATAATTCACCACCTTCAATATAATCCATAACCATAAAAACATTTTTAGAATCTTGAAATGTCCCCCACATTCTAATTAAAAATGGATGTTCGACTAATTTCAACATTCTTCTTTCATCATTTGTATGTTCAATTTGTTTCATACGTACAATTTGAGCCTTCTTTAAAACCTTAATGGCATAATATCTACCATTATGAGCAGAACGAACCAAATGAACTCTACCAAAGGAACCTGTACCTAAAGTACGCATGATTTGGAAATCATTGAGAGAGTATTTACCCTTGGATACAGTGGATCTTTGAGGTAATAATGATTGTTGAACAACGTTTTGCTGTTGTTGTTGTTGTTGTTGTGAGATCTGTTGTGGGATTTGTTGAGCAACAGGATGTGATACAATCGTTTGTGGTTGTTGTTGTGGTGGTAATTGAGTAAGCTGTGGTTGAATTTGCTGAATTTGTTGAACTGGTTGGGTTGGTTGTTGTTGATAATTCATCTTTCTTCTTTTTATCAATTGGGTATCAATACAATAGTCGTGATTATGCAAAAATGAAATATGAGAAGGAATTTTTGAAGCGTTTGGATCAAATCTTTAGCAAAAGAATCAATGGAAAAATAACAAAGGGTTAATTGCTCTCTTTCTCTTGAAAATTTGATTGATTAAAGTGCTATTTCTTTGGGTTATTTGGTGTATTTTCCCTTTATCGAAAAAGCTCCTTAAAATTTGGCCAGCAAAAAAAAAGGGGACAAGCAACGCAATGGGAAGGAAAATAAGTTGAAGCAGTTCCAAAGGACAGATGGATGGATAGAATTGGTTCGCTTGGTGGCCAGGATACAATAGCAAAAATATATGTGATTTCCAGTTAGACCTCTTTTCTGCGTTTGAAGAGCCAAAAAGGTGGTTGAATTTGGGAAAATGCTTCCAAGTTTTTTTGGCTGCCGTCAGTTTTTTTTTTTTTTTCTGAATTCGGTCGAAAATCGGGACGGGCCACAGACCAATACCGATTTCAAATATTTCAAATATTTCAGATATTTCAGCTTGATATTTTCACTTCTACAAGTAGCTTCTCTGGCTTTGTTTTAGGAATGGTGTATATCTATTGACTATATCCTCATCTTCTCTTGCTTGGACGGGCATTCTTCTCACGTCTGTGCTCCTTGAGTTGTCTTTGCTTTCTGATTTGCTCACTGCTCTTAAGCTCGCTACGTTGTCCTGGTCTGTTGTATCCCTTGACTTGAACACCTTGTTCCAATGCCTTTGAAACCTTCTTCTTCTGTGTCTCGTAATCATCTCTATGTCTATCTGGTGCCTTTGGTGCTTGCACCTTGGTATGTTTGAATCTACCTTCACCACGATGTCCAACATCACGGTTACTGACCTTGGAAAATTCATTAGCAGCTTCTCTGGTACCAACCTTCAAACCACCAGTCTTCTTACCTTGCTTCCAACTTTCATATCTACCTGATCTATATGTGGCTGGAATTCTCTTACCACTTTCACCAATGATAAACTTCTTATCAGTGGACTTGGCATTGACATAATTACCCTTACCCTTATCCCATTGCATGGTTTGAGTTTGCTTAGCTCCTCTAATCTTATCATCATCATTCAAATCAAATGTAGCATTTTGAGCATCTGTAGCAAACCCACTATTGATTGATAATTGTTGATCTTGAATCACAGCGGCTGAGGCATAATGACTCATATAAAAGTTTGGATCTCTAAACGTCTTTCTCTTTTTATCCTTACCAGTTGCTTGTTCTTCAGTTTCGAAAGCTTCTTCCAACATGGCATCATTCACAGCATAACCAACTTCATTAGAATCACCCTTCAATATTTCATCTTCTAATGTATGGGTTAAACCTGCTAATCTTTCCATCTCTAATAATTCTTTTCTTTCTTTAGCCTTTCTTTGAATTGGTGCAATTTGTCTTCTTCTTGAATTCATCATATCAACTAAACTATCATCCTTCTTACCAAATTCAAAAACTGTTTCCTTATTATGACGATTTTGTAATTTTAATAAAAATTCTTGCTTTTCTCTTTCAAGATTGGCACCAAATAATAAATTTTGTTCATCCCAACCACTCAATTTAATTTCTTTAGCTCTCTTAACTGATTCAGATGTTGCAGCAGTTCTTGTCTTATAGTATAATTTTTCAGCCTTTGTAGCAACACCTTGTAAAACTTCCAAATCATAATCTGTCTTGATCAAAGTGTTGTACATTTCAGACATGTTTTCAACGTTATATCTTGGTGCAGTACCAAGAACCATTCTATCAGTATATGATAATTTTGGTTCAACATATGCATCACCTTGCTTTTCCTTCATCAATTCAAGCTTCTTTTCCCACATTGGTGTTAATAGAATTTTTCTTCCTAAAAACAACTCTAAATCCAATAGATATGGTAATTCACTTTCAGAGACAATTGAATAAGCCCAACCCTTATTACCAGCTCTTGCTGTTCTACCAACACGATGAATAAAGATTTTAGAAGATACAGGTAATGAATAATTGATCACATTGGCCAATACTGGAACATCAATACCTCTTGCAGCAACATCTGTGACGACTAAAATTGGAGCTAATCCCAGTCTGAAATTCAATAATTGTCTCTTTCTGGCATGTTGATCTAAAGTACCATAAATATATGAAACAGCATATGCGGCATCTTTCAACATTGTTGTGATATATTCAACATGATGTCTCGTTGGCACGAAAACAATGGTAGAATATGGAGAAGGTAAAACATTAGCAGCTGGTAATCTTGGTCTCTTGAAGTGCTTCTTTCTCTTTTTACCTCTTTTATCACCGTCATTATCATCATTGTCACTATCATCTGAATCTGGTTCCTTATTAGCAAATTCTAACTTCTTTAATTCTTCTTGAGTGGCAATTGGAATTTTAATAACTTCCTGTATCAAATTCAATAGATTTGCCTCTCTTTCATTATTTTTAATACTAATGAATGCCATTTCTAATTGATCAGAAATCTTTGTTTCAGCATCCAGTCTTACTAAAACAGGATTAGTCAAACCAGCCTTAGCAAAATCCACTAATGATCTTGGTAAAGTAGCACTGAATAATAAGGATTGTCTATTTGATGGTAAGGCACTAATCAATTCGTTTAATTGTTCTTCAAAACCCATTTCAAATAATCTATCAGCTTCATCAAAAACAATATATTCAACAGTTTTCAAGTCTAATTGCATTTCCATCTTCAAATGTAAGAAACGACCTGGTGTAGCAACAATGATATCAGGATTTGACATCATTAAAGAAAATTGATCTTCTAAAGAATCACCACCAATCAATAAAATACTTCTCAAATCAGACCCCTTAGAGAAATCTTTCAAAACTTTATATGTTTGAACAGCTAATTCTCTTGATGGTGATAAAACAATGGCTCTAACACCAACTTTTGCAGAATGGATCTTTAATTTTTCAATCAATGGTAAAGAAAATGCTGCTGTCTTACCTGAACCAGTTCTAGCCATACCAACGATATCTCTATTTTGTAAGATCAATGGGATAGTCTTTCTTTGGATTGGTGTAGGTTGTTTGAAACCTTTCTTATTTATATTATTTATTATGAATTTTGATAAACCAAAACTAGCGAATGAACCACCCTTTGCCTTCGTTTCTGGCTTTAAGTTGAAATAATTAGAGAAATCAATGTCTTCCTTTGTCTTGGCCTTATCATCTTCATCATCAGACAATTCTAAAGATGGAAATGTGTTCTCGACAGGTTTCTTCTTTTCAGCAACTTTCTGCTTTTTATTCTTTGGTTGTTGTTTAGACTCTTGTTCTTCTTCATCAGATGAGATTATTTCATCTTGTAATTCAGCATCTGAGTTGTCATCATCACTGGAGTAATCTTCCGAGTCAGAAGCAGCATTCAAAGCAATGTTGCTAGCAATATCGTAGTCTTCTTCGTCACTGCTACTCATGACTTGTTGAATGTTCTTAACGAATATATAATCTATCAAATTATGGTGATGAGATGAGCTTCATTATTTTTATTTTCAGAGCTCACAAAATTTTTTTGGCGGTTCGCGCACGCAGCGAGTTTGGCACGGGCAGCATTCGAGGTGGGAGATATTGATACTTCAGCGATTTTCGTTAAATGATGGAGACATACTTAATTTATATCTGATACTTGAAGAATTTTGTATGTGTTGATCAAAACAGTAGCTCTATTGTGTCAATATTGAGCGAGTTAGAGACTGTTTAACAGGTTACCGGTTCGCGCACGAAAGTAATGAAACCCTTATTATTAACATCCACATAAGATAGAGTAGCTTCACGAGATTGGTAGAGTGATATTTCAATTTCAAAGTATTGAAATAGTAGTAATTGGTCTTTAAAAGTGTTTAAATCAACAATTTTGGAAATTTATGCTTAAGATAACTTGGAGTGGTAGGTACCGTGGAATTTCGATGATTGTTGAGATCACGAGAACTACTAAAATTCTCATGAAAAAGTTTTTCTTTTAGGATAGGCAACTAGTAAGTATTTAGCTGTATGCACATAATATTGTTTAGTACCTAATATTTCAATATTGTGCTTCTTAATCCACTAAAATGTTGACTTATATCACTATCTACAATATCATCCGCCTAGCACAGGCAGACCTCCAGCAAATCTTCAGCCCTAATTTTTTTTTCAAAATCGCTTACTTACCTAATAAATTACATAATCTCCACCGCCAAAGCATTTTTTTTTGTTTTTGGAAAATTTTTCCATTTCGTTTTCCCATTTCCTCAACAACAATCCATAAAACGATTCTTGACATTGATAGTTGCAGTTGAAAGTGCTGAATAATTGATATCATCCAATAAATTACTAAATGTCAGTTTAATCGTCCTATCAATAAGGTTGCTATTTGTTTGGTTAACCGCTTTTTTTATTCATTAATAATAAAAGGAGAAAAAAAAAGAGTATGTCTTTTATTGTCTTTTGTTTCCATCTTTCACAATTTGCCATTGAGAAATATCAAGCTTCTTATATCAAATCTCTTGTTATTTAGATGATGACATCTTGATTATGTTGCTTGAAGATAAGTTACTTCTGTGTGAGCGCAATCATTTATGACTACAACGGTATCTGAACATTTATAACAAAGAAAAACCCAATATTTGAATGAGATGATTGATATTTTAATTTGCGATTGATAATTTGGAACTTATAATCATAATCTGTTTGATTAATTCTACTAACAAATTTGAAAGAAAAAAGTTATGTCTAAGAGAAGATTGAACGATGTTTACAAATATTCATTGCCTTTACATCCAATTGAATTGCCAGAATTAATTCCTCATAATCCAATATCTTGGATCATTTGGACCTATAAATTCATTCAAAACTCATCCAAAGTTCCAAATAAGATCGAAGTTGAAATTCTTGTTGGTGATCGAACTCAAACTCAAAGATTTGTTGCTCAGAATGCCGATGATATGATGACATTATGGAAGGATGGATTCTTTGGTAAGGGTACTCTTAGTAGAAGTGAACCAACTTGGTTGGATAGAACTGAAAAGAGATTAGGATTAGGCGAATTCAAAAATCTTACAATTGAAGAAATTACAAATCTTCGAAGAATTGAAAGATTGAAATTCAAAAAGGAGAGAAAGAAATTGCAAAGTTTACAAATGGAGTATAAGAAGAAGGGATTAATTAATGATGAAGTTGAAGAAAGATTATCCAATTTGAAAGATATGAAGGATGTTGTTATCAATACTGAAAGAGTGATTCATTTTAGAAAAGAGGATGAAATCTTGGTTGATGATGATAATGAAAAGTTGATCAACAATATTGAATTGATGGAATTAACACCAGTGGAAACATTTTTTTTAAAATTCTCTATTGATGCTATCAAATTTTCTAATGAGAATGAGATCAATGATGTTGAGGTTTTCAATATGATGAATTCTTCTAATTCTCTTGATGATCAATTCATTTTGAATTATCTTGTCTATCATCATTATAGATCATTAGGATGGTGTCTTAGATCAGGTATTAAATTTGGTGTTGATTATTTACTTTATAAGAGAGGTCCACCATTTAGTCATGCTGAATTTGGTATATTAATAATTCCATTATATTTCAAGGATCAACAACCTGATTTTATTTGGTTATCTTCCATAAATAGAGTTATTGGAAGTGTTAGAAAGAACCTTATTTTGATATTTATTGATTTACCAACAAGAGAAGAATATGAATTTCATTTACAAAATCAAGATTTGAGATCTTTGTTTTCAAGCTATAAGATTCATGAGGTTATATATAAAAGATTTGTTCCAAATAAAAATCGTGATTAACTTGATACTTTTAACAGCTCTTTTTTGTAGATATTATCAACCTTTGATTCAATTGTGTAATTTATATTCTTTGGTAAATGGTGAATTGAGCGGTAAGTATAGTCATCTTCTTTATATGATAACACTGTTTGAAATCAACTCAATAAACAGAATACAGTGCTATACCAAACCTTTATAAGCATCAAGGACCCAACCACAGTCTCTATAACCTTCCAATTTGAGTTGATTAGCGTTTTCATTGTCATATAGATCTTGAATCTGTTGATCCAAGCTTGCTGGATTTGAAATGCATATATATTCGCCAGCACCCAGTTCACATTTGAGCTGTGACTTTGGAAATGGGCAGGGGCATTGTGATTGCTCCTTGACACATGCCATTGTGTCTGGACACAGATATTCTTTACATTCTTTGTTGAGGAAGATGTCTTCGTGTGGTCTCTGCTGCTGCTGTTGCTGCTGTTGTTGCTGCTGGTTGAAGAAGTTGAAGAACTGAGCGTTGGCCATGCCCAGTAGTGGAATTAGTAAATGTATTGTGATCATTTTGTATGTGGTTTCTCTGTTGAGCAGTACTTCTTGTTATTTCGTTATTTCGTTTGTTCTTTTGGCTGAATTGAAGTCTTTATTTGATGAAGTGTCCTTTTTTTTTTTTTTTTTCTTCTTTCCTGGCGGGTCAACACGAAGAACACACAACATATTTGGATATTAGTGGTGGCAATTGTTGAGATATTCACTAGCTAATTAAATATTCAGATACATTGAATTGTTAGCTTTACAACAGTACCAGTTATATGGACATACACTATTGTTAAGCAAATCCGACCAGCACATTTACGACTTCCGAGGGTCCATTCACAACGAAAAAAACGCCAAAAAACGCCAAAATTCAAACAAAATTCAATTCAAACAAACCAAACGCGATTCATCTTGACAAAACCAGACTCAAGAAAAGACATGGAAACATGTATATAACGAGAGGGAGTTTTGCTAGGGCGTTTGACGATATAAGGAGGACCTCGCTGAGTCACTCCACGTGCAAGCTCGTCATCTTCGTGTCCTGTCTGAACGTGGATGCCTTGTGTGCTTCAAAGATATTGGCTAGTCTGTTCAAGAAGGAACTGCTACAATTCCAAATCATACCGATTGTTGGGTATACTGATCTAAGGACCCATTACGACAAACTGGATATGGATATTTCAAACATCATCTTGCTGGGTTGCGGTGGTACCTTGGACGTTGAAGTCTTGTTGGATATTGATGTCGATTCTCATGTTGAAATGATTAATGAAGATGGCGAAATCAAATCAAATAGAAACATTTATATCATTGATGGTCATAAACCTTGGAATTTGGACAATATCTTTGGATCACAATTAGTATGTTGTCTTGATGATGGTTACATTGATCGTGAACTACTAGAAGTAAAGAGTGCATATACCACCTTGTTGGAGTTGAATCAACAGCGTGCCATTGAAAGAGAACAACGAGGAGGTGGAAGAAGTAATAATAATAACGATGAAGATGACGATGATGATGATGATGAAGGTGATGAAAATGACGATGATGATGATGATGACGACGATAATGATAAACATAATGATAGTGATGATGAAGATAATGATACTGATTTAGATGTTGATTCTGATGATGAAAATATTGATCCTGAAGAATTAGCAAAGATAAAGCGAAAGAAATTGAAAAGAACTAATGAAAAGATACTAGAAGAATATTATTCAAGAGGTGCAACAATAACAATTTCAACTTCATTACAAGTTTATTCATTATTATCTGAAATTGGTGAAACAAATATTAATAATCTTTGGTTTGCCATTATTGGTACAATTTCATTAGAAAATCAATTCCCAGAAGTTTATAAAACTGCTTATCAATCATTGAAGAATGAAGTTAATAGATTAACACCATCTGATGTTGGTATTAAAAATGCTGATACATTATCATTAACCATTGAAAGTGATTATTATTTATACCTATTGAAACATTGGACACTTTATGATAGTTTCCTTTATTCAAGTTTTGTTAATTCAAAATTACATCTTTGGAAAGAAGGACGTAGGAAATTAAATGGAATGTTTACAAAGATGGGAGTATCATTAAATCAAACAAGAGAAAAATATATTAATTTAGGTATTAGAGAAAATTTAAATGAAAAATTAAATAAATCATTAGGAATTTATGGTTTAGATGATTTAATAAGAGAAGGATTTGTAAGACATCATGGTTTTACAAATTCAATAAGTGCAAGTGAATTAGTGGAAGCTATAACAGCATTATTAGAACATGATAATTATAAAGTTGATTATGATTTGGAAGAAATTGATGATCCATCAGAATTATTATTATTAAAGGAAAAAGTTTGGATTAATAATTTTTGGTCTGCATGGGATGCATTAGATGATAATTTTGAATTAATCAAAAATGGGATTGAATATGCAAAAGAGTTTCAAAAGACAATATTTGATATTGGTACAACTATATTAGAAAAAAAAATTATGAGAGATATGAAAATTTATAATTTAGTTGTATTAAAGGATAGTTTAAATTTCCCAATCTTTAAAAATCCTTTAATTTTAACAAGATTAGGTGGTTGGATTCTTGATGTTTTATCAGAAATTGAAAATGCTAAACCTTTACCATTGATAATTGCCACATTAGATGAAACTTCAGATACTTATCTTGTTATTGGGTTAGCACCAAGATATCCAAAGACAGATATGAAGGCATTAGAGATGGATGATCAATTGTTATTGAATACATTTGCATTTGCATTTAAGGAAGTTGTTAATACAACAGATGTTCAAGCAAGAATTGATAGTTTTGAAAGTTCGATTGTTGAAATAAGAAAGGATGATTTATCTCCATTTTTAGAAAAATTGACATTAAGTGGATTGATTTGATGGTGATCATGATGATGAATCAAAGATCAAAGATGATGAGTTTTGCATAGGTTATAATCAATTTCACACATAGAATAAACTATATAAAGATTGTAATTTTACATTTAGTCATAGCATAATTTATCCATATTCTTTGTACATATTACCGGTGGGATTTCATTTTCTTTTTTTCTCCAACATTGGCTATTGTTCAAGAATCAAGATCAACAATTTTATCGATGAGTAATAAGGATATCTGTTGATTTTGAAATCTACCGTATACTATTTCAACTACTCCAACGATGCTACTACTCATATATGAATTGTTCAGAATATTTGTATGTTTTATATCAAGGGTTATAGATTGAATACTGAATCAAAGTATCAATCACAGATTGATAACTAGATTGTTTCCAATAATTAGCATATCAAATTGATTATAATTGACCAAACCATTTCTTACCAACGTAGAAGTTGTAAGAGTAGGCATCTTCACCACCTTCGACCTTGAATGTGATTGTAGAGCCCTTCTTGAAGTATAAGAAGTCACCAGCCTTTGGAGTGACAGAAGTACCAGCTTCATCAGTGACGGTGAAGACACCGTTTTCCACTTCCAAGACAATCTTGACCTCGTCATATGGATAAGTGTAAGTCAATGGTTCACCTGGAATAACTTTGAAGAAACCAGCAGTGATTTGATCATCCTTTTCAGCTTCTGAGGCAAAAATGTCACCCAAGAATGAGTTTGCAGAGATCTTTGGAGGTAAGATGTCGTAGGCTTCTGATTTTGGCTTGTAAGTTAAAGGCATTGTGTGATTGATTAGAGACTTTTTGGGTAGTGAATAACAAACAAACAAACAGAAGACAATTGCAAAGAGGAGGAATACCTACTCCTTTTATACTCAAAACCTTTTGCAAACTTGGAAACAAACAGAGTTCTGAGCTCTGGCAAGTTTGAAGGGTTCAATATTTTAGCCCGATTTGGCAAGAAAATCCCATCTCGAATTCGCTGCTAAAACAATGGAGAATCGAGCTGGTGAAGCTGGTGAAGTCTGTGCTGAGTGCTGAGGATATAAGAACATTGTTGGTATTGCAGTGGGATCTTCGAGCTGTTGATCCATTGGTTGTTGGTTGCAACTGCTCAGCTGTGTTGGTTGTTGATGCTGTTTGTTTGGCAGACCCTTAGAGCGATAACGAGCAGAGCAATTTGAAATAAAAGAGAACGACTTAGTGGAGCTGCCAGTATATACTAGCCATATAATCACTCAGTAGTTACTAGTAAGTAATTCGATAAGGTTGTACTCGTGGGGTCCTCTTTCAAGCGTGGTCGCAAGCTTAAATCTATGTCTTGGATATAGTCTAGTCCTGTCAGTATTAAAGATAACAGATGAGCAGATGAGCTGCTGAAAAATTACTTGTAAAACATAGCTACTACTTTGTAATTTGCAATCAGTGTCAATGTACGAATATTGTATAATTAATGAATAACAACTAGTAACACGAATCAACGAATAACAAACCAGCGTTAATGAATGAACTAAACTTTTTTTTATTTGGCCTTGTCTTTGAGCAACTCCATTGTGATTAAATTGTGAAATATAATATTTTCAACCTAGTCAAGACTATTTGAAAGCATCTAAGCAGAATCAGCTGGTCTCAAACCGGTAAAGAAGTTCTTAGCATAGGTACCTGGAGCACCAACAACTTCAAAGGTAACAGTGGTACCCTTTGGGAAGAAGAAGACATCACCTGGGTGAGCTTCAACCTTTTGTCCAGTTTCGTCACTCAAGTAGAAATGTTCACCAGTAACTTCCATAATCACCTTCATTTCATCATAATCATAAGCATAGACTAATGGGACACCAGCTTCTTGAACGTAAAACCCACATGAGATTTGTTTATCAACTGGAGCATCTGAAGTGAAAATATCACCCAAGAAAGAGTTGTTACCTGGGGATGGGATGGCACTTGGCTTAACTTCGTAACCCTTTTCTCTTGGAGTGTGTTTTAGTGGCATTGTGATTGATTAGTTGATTGGTTGATTGGTTGGTTGATATTTGTGTAATACAAGTGATCTGAAGTCTTAAAAGAAAGAATTATATATTTTGAAGGTGGGAAGTCGTAGTTTATATAGTTTTCCAAATTGAACATTCAACATACCTTCATCAGTTTGAAAGTTTGAAATTGCGATGTTATTTCGCAGCATTGAGATATTTGAAAGGTAGATCAGTCCCAATAGAGTCGCAGAGATGTTGACCCAACCAGTTCTGATGTTCTGATTACCTGCTTACCAATTTGCAGGTTATTCCATTGGATTGATTGCAAGTTGAAAACTGATTTCAGGGGAAATACCTCGAACGGGATCGAAATCCCCCCCGTGAAATTATATCCAAACATCCCAACACCAAAATGGTTACTTTGTGCAGATTGGGAACAGCTGGACAGTGGAGATTAGACAAGATTCATCATTATGAACATTCAAGATATTGAGATACGTTATACCGCCATTGATTGATATTCATTGTTGTTCGTTGTTTGCCTTGGCCCCATCCACCACTCCTTCCAGGCTCCAGCTGGCTGTAAATCCACATTAATATGAGAAAAGTAGTCACCAGCCACAGAAATTGGCGGCGAGTGAAAGATATTATCTATCTATCTACTTATATTATAAATAAAAACCGATTTCCCTAAAAAAAACTTAAATCGTATTAGCTGATACTGCCACTATATGTAAAATCGACGCCAATTCTGTTCTGTCTTGCCGGCTAAGCTCAGAAAAATCTACACGTTCTGCTATAAGCCAAAAACACCGTTTTTACCACCTCTTTATCCACTTTTTCGACTTTCGACCATCACCATTGCAACCTTTTTTCACCAACAAATTAAAAAAAAAAATTGAGATCATAGATCATCATCATTTCAATGTCAATGGTCAACGTTGACTGCTGCAATACAACCTTTACTTCGATCTACTTTGGTCTAATCCACTAACAACAATACTGCAAATTATTTGCAAAAAATTGATACCGAAGCGAAGCGTAGGTCATCGATTTTCAAGCTAGCTTGTCTTACTTAATAAAGTTAAAATTTTCACCCCTTCAAAAAAATCTGGCAGCTTATTCGATTATATCAACGGGTAGATCATATATGATTCCCCTCACTTGATCCCCCTACCCTTGATATCGTTGCAAATCTGTGAATCAAGTTATAAAGGTTTAAAGTCAAAAAAGATTACGTAATTTTGTTAGCGACGCTTATGTAATCTGCTTAACTAAATATATTTATTAACGTTTCACACCTTAAAAAAAGTCTGGCGCCTTAACCAGTTATACCATTATGTAGCCCATATATGATTTCCTATGTTCAGACATACTCTCTATACTGGCTAAAATCTGAGATTCGAGTTATATGCGTTTAAAGTTGAAGAAATCTTACGTAATTTTGTTAGCACTGCTTATATAATCATCAGAGCACAACAAGTACTGAAGCGTAGCGGAAGTACAAAAAATCAAAATTGCTTGTTGATCATAGAATTAGTATTATTTATTAATTGGTAGGTAGTTATATAGAGTCCAGGTTATTATTATTGTCACAATGCTGTTTAGAACAAAATATATCACAAAGTATAGCACATATTAGTAGTTATAGTACAAGTATTTCAAAAAACACAATCATCTTCATCATCTTCATTACCGTCATCATCTCCATCATCTCCATCATCATCATCCCTTCCAACTCCCGGAAAACTCATGTTGAACATATGTAAGCTTCTTATCCACATATTTCAATTCAATCTCATCGTTCTTAGCATTCAATGAATTGATTGGTAAAATTAAAACATCATCATAAATCACAGGTTTTGAAAGTTGGGTGAAATTGGACCAACCAAAATACATATCACGGTCAAAATCAACAACATTTTTAGGTCTATGATAGTAATCAAATTCAACATGTTTGATATTGACTTTATTATTATTATTATCAAAAAATAATACTTTACCATCAGATTGATAAATCTTATTGAAGTGTTTGTATAAATTATCAGTAAAGATACCTGGACCTGTCCATTCTAATACCGTATAAATTGAATTCAAAGAATTGAAAGTATTGCCCACTCTTAAATGCTTTAATCTGTCATCATATCCATTTAATGTCAAATCCACAATAGTATGAATCAATTCTCTTAATATTGGATGCCCCATCTTGGATTTTATGGTCCATTGACAAAATTGAACCCTTCTAGATACTCTATATCTCCAATCTGGTCTATCATAATCACCTTCAATACCAACAACAAACCCAATCTTATGATCATTATTCATCATTTTCAATTGTGGGAAATAGTTAAAAAGTTGAGATTTATCTTCATCAAGCCAATTTTCTAATGGTTTTAAATTCATTGTATCAATATCAGAATAAATTCCACCATTGGCAAACAAAATCAAATATCTAAGAAAATCAAACTTTAAAATCTTTTTAGGTAACCTCTCATAGGCTTCTAATATTTCATCAAATTCTCCATAATATTCATTCAAATAGTTCAATATATCATCATCACTTATCAAGTTATAAATATAAGAATTTTCATTTGACCAAGTCTGTACCATTTTCTTCAACTTACGATCTTTTGGATTATTCATCATTTCATCATAAGAAGTTTTCCATGTTTGCCAAATAATTTTTGGTATTTCTGAGTTTCTATCATATGGATACATTTCTGATAATCTAAACCTTAGATCTTCTTCATTATAGCTTTGAACATAATCAATAAAGTTTTCATCTTGATAGGAGGAGATTAATGATGAGGACTGGGTATTGTAAACAGTACTGATGACTTTAGGCAGTACCAACGAATTGGAACCATCTCTAGAGCTAAATAAGAACCAAACAACAAGTACCAACAGAGAAAGAATGATGAGATTCAGCTTTTGGTTATTATGCCGATGAACGGTTCTTGACAATTTTGAGGAGGACCATTGTCTCTTTTGGTGCTTCTTTTGAGTGTAAACAGGGCCCAAGCTCGTCAGATCCTTTGTACGTAACATGGCCAAAGATTGTCCAGCTGGATTGTCAGGCCAGACCAAGCTGAGATGTCGAGTGGGCGAGATATGTGTTCAAAAAGAATATAAGCATCATAAGCTCAAAATTCAAATAAAAAGATAAACAGGTTCCCGAAATAAAAACAGACCGGATTAGGAAACAGTGGCGAGATGTAAAATTTGCGCAAAAAGTCCAAATGGGGATACAATTACGCCAAATTATATGTTTTTAAATAAAACTTAGCATTATTTGCCCTGAACGCTGGCTCAAATTGTACCGGTATGATATTTAGACTGTAATTGTTACATTTGAGTATTTCATACTATCAAATTGCCGCTTATATCACGCTACTGTCGCCATTTTTGATGTTTTTGATGTGTTTTTGGCGTTTTGTGTTTACCTTTTTTTTTAAAAACTAAACAATTTCAAATAATTAATCTTTTTAATATTCACTGAATAGGTGTGGCAAAAACTATAACTGGTACTGTGAATATGGAGCTGTCAATGAATGATATTGACCTTAGGGCCAAGAGGGTATGTTGACAGATATATGGTATTAAAATCCATCATGAAATAAAAGTTTACTAACAGAACTTACGCTTTCCAATTCAATAAAGGCATTATCAGATCAGGAGAACCAACAACTACTTAAGAAATCTCATACCGTACTGAATAGCCCAAAGTTGGTAGGTAAATTGTACGATCTTATAGGATCTGATCATATACTGGTGTTCTTGAAGGAAAAAGTCTACATTGGGAGAAGCAGACAATGTGATATTGTCTTGCGAGGTTCTGATATTTCCACTAAACACTGTGAGTTGATACCTATCATCAATGAGTCCACATCTCAAAGAATTCATATAAATATCGTTGATTTGAGTTCGAATGGTACATTTGTGAATGGTTCGAGACTCAGTAATAAGAATTATGTCCTAAAGAGTGGAGATAAAATCAATCTTGCAAAGAGTGGTTCATATATGTTCAAATATGAATTTGATGATGACAAGGAGAATCAAACACCCAACAACGATAAAACCAATTCTAATCAAGTAATATCCAGATCCTTCTTTGATCATTATGTATTAGGGAGCCAGTTGGGTTCTGGTCATTATGCTGAAGTCAAAATTGCTACAGATAGATTGACTGGTAAAGAGTACGCTGTCAAGATTTTCAAACCTCATAGAATTGATGATAATAAGAGTGCCGTTAAATTTAAACAAGAGATGGACGTCTTGAAGAATATAAAACATCCAAATATTGTCAAGTTAATAAATGCTTACACTGAACCTGTTAATAAATTCACTGTTACGACATATTTGGTGTTGGAAAAAATAAGTGGTGGCGAGTTATTTACGAGAATCGTCAAGAAACAAAGACTCAGTGAGATGGAAACAAAGTTTATATTTAAACAGTTGTTCAGTGGGTTGAAATATCTTCATGATAGAAGTATATTACATAGAGATATCAAACCTGAAAATATTTTACTGAACATAACACCGAGAACATCACAGGATCAAACACAGACAGGACCTTGGGATGAAGATGAATTGGATGTGTCTGTCAAAATTGCTGATTTTGGATTAGCTAAATTCATTGGTGAGTTAAACTTTACAAATACGTTATGTGGAACACCAGCTTATGTTGCGCCTGAGGTTTTGAACCCAAATGGTAGAAAATACTCTAGAAACATTGATTTGTGGTCATCTGGAGTTCTATTATATGTCTGTTTGGTTGGATTCCCTCCATTTAGTGACGAATTAGGACCACCATCGATGAGAGATCAAATATTACAGGGAAAATATGCGTTTTATTCTCCATATTTTGACCAGATTGATGATTTAGCCTTGGATTTGATATCTAAGCTATTGGTAGTTGATCCAGAACAGAGATATACCATTGACCAAGCAATGGAACACCCTTGGTTTGATGAAACCAAGCAGTATACCCCGTTGCTATCCATCGAAAGATCTCCACTGAAGGCTAAGATGCCAATGACATACACAGAACTCTCCAATCTTGGGGCCAGAGAACCTTGAAAACATACACTGACTCCTTGAATAGTTGACTAAGCACACAATATGATAATAAATGAACTGAACAGAAGTGTAGAATACCAAGTACAGTAAGAAGTTACTAAGTAGTAGTATACAACACCAAGTCTAAAAAGACGCACCAGTGTCTAAACATCCAGACACCGGAATCTGAAAAAGTTGTCACTCTCGAATTTCTTTGAAAGCTTGAGACTTACGTACTCCATCCTAGATATACAGCCTGCAAGACAAGACACATCTTTTGAGAATGATGATCAGAACCAGACCTTCCATAAAAGGAGTACACTACCTTATACGGTCATATTCAACTGCTGGAAGTTCCACCGGCAAGCCAACTGGAAGTATAGATTCAAAGACTGTTATTTCTGAAGACAACCTTCCACCTTCACACCCTAGAAAGCCAATATCACCAGATCAAAAAATCCAATTTGCCACCAATAGTATTAAAGATATCTTTGATGGATTTTTAACAACTGCTGAAAACTTTGAAAAAATTGATACTAAACCAATTTTTGAAGATCCAAAGAAATTTGTTGCTTTGAATACTTTTTATAGAAATCAAGTTGAAGAAGAAGTTTCAAAGTTATTAAGAAGAGATTGGAAAAAATTAGATGATAATACAAGAAGATTAGCATACTTCATATCTTATGGTAATTATGGATTGAGAGAGGATTTGGATGACACTGTTATCCCACAAGATTTACCATTTTATTTACCAACAGAAGTTAAAACTATCAAACCAGATGCCTATGATGTTGTTCATAAATTACAACCACCAGTAGATTTAATGCAAGTATCTGAAAAGAGAAGAGAACAATACAAAAACCAAACTAGAAGATTTGATCCTGTATCTAAAGTGGTAATTTATAGTGCTGCAGTTATAATGTTGATTGCTCTTTATAGAGATAAATATATTGGAGATGATAGTTTAGAAATAATACCTGAAAGTCCCTTGATAATTGCTGATCAAAAGCGTCAACAAGAGTTAGATAGAGTCAAAGAAGAAGAAGAAGCAAAGAAGGCCAAAGCTAAATCAAAGAAATGGTATTATTTATGGTTAAGATAGACAACCGATATACCTTGAGACAATTGTAAATATCAAGCTTAATATTAAACACGGAAGAATTTAGACAATTTGTATATATGCCATGTTATGAATTATATAAAGCTCATATCAAGTTTACGTTTATACTAAATTGAATTAGTTGAATGATAATTGCAATGCAAATTGTATAATTATTGAGATTTGTAAGTCACTTTATCATAAAACCTTATAAAGAAAGAATCGTATAAACATAAAACACGTTAACAAGGGGTAAAAATGGAAAATATAGATTGAAGAAGGATGGCAAGAAATGAACTGTTGAGGGAAAGCATAAACAATGATACTTGATCATGAAAATATGCTCCAAATGCAAGTATTAAGATTTGAATGAGGAAAAAAAATTGATAAATAAAACAAAATCAGTAGTAGATGGATTATCATCATCATTATCATTATCATATTATCAATCATCATAGTCTTTAGTTAAAAGTGGGACAGGGAAGTTAAAAAATGCAGGCAAGAAACAACAAAAACAACAAAACAAGAAATGACATACAAACATCATACCAAAGATCTTCTCTAATGAATATTGAATTGTTATTTTCAATCATAGGTAAAAGTTCTTGTTCAATTTCCTTTTCTAATCATCCATCCTGATCTTATGTTGCATCTTCATCTTCGATTTCTTCATCTTCATCTTCATCATCGTCTCCTTCTTCATCCAGTAAATCATCAGCCCAGCTTTGTTCTACTGTTTCTCTTACTCTTTTTGAATATTGAGAACTATGATCTTTATAAAGATTAGCAGCTTCAACGTTTGCAGGGGATGAGATGTTTGGATCATTTAATAATGATTGAACGGAAGTTAGGATTGAAGCAACGTCAAAAGTTGGAGACCATCTATTTTGTAAAATATCAAGACATAAATCACCATTGTTGTAAACATTTGGATGGAACATTTTACTTAAGAATTTGACCTTTGGAGGTTTGTTTGGATATTGTTCATCAAAGTTCATTATTAGTCTGAAAGTACCATCTTCGAAAGGAGTATCAGTTGGGCCAATGATGATGGCATTCCAAGTCATGACATTGTCTGATAATGGGGAGGCAGATACACCATCTGGAGGATCTTGTTGAATACGCTGAAAGGTGAGGGTGATGGAACCAGTTAGTCAATTATCTTTTGATTGATTTGGATTGCTAGAAACTTCGTCCACATTGTTCTTTTTCTCTTTCTTCAGCAGCTTTTAAGATAGATCAAGTCAAGACAAATCTAATTGAAGGTGAAGTAAGAAGAATAGAATAGAACAGGGATGGAAGAATATATCTATTTGTTGATTGAAGTGTATGAAGTTATACTTACTTTCAAGTCTCTCATAAGTCTTCTACGAGCAGGAGTGGACATGTTTGCAGAGATATTTTGGTAGCAAGGTGTGGGTTTTGAGACTTCCAGGTGGCTGTTGATGTGAGCAAGTTGAGCAGCAGCAATCAAGGATTGAGGGAGATGAAGTTACTATTAACGTTAATATTCAAGTGTTTAACGTCAAGAGGTTCAAGCGTGTTTGAATTTGTAACTTTTTTTTGCCACTGAAGAATTTGGTGGAAAACCAAAAATTTGAAGAGGACTCATTTTGGGTAGATATTGGATATTAAAGGGGTGTTATTGATGGGTGATCGGTTCTACTATATATGATCTGCAGGATATGGGTTACGCTGATTAACATGGTGAAGAGCAAGAATCCGTAGCATTCTTGGTTGTCGATATAAGCGTGCTAGTCACGTGACTTTATCTGCGCTAAGAGAAGGGTTCAGTACTGGAGTTTCCAGGCAGTTATTCGAAGGGCAAGGAGGAGTCTGAGATGGCACATAGCATATGGCAGGTGTTAATATATATGATATAGCTATACAGATATTCTATTTACTCAGACTTGCAGGCAGTTTTATCCCAAAAGACAGCGCTCAACAGAGCCCACGCTACAAGCTCGGTCCAAGTGTCGAGATTAGTCAGGTCCAATCACGCTGCTTCAACTTCAAGCGACGGTGATTTCTGGAGGTTTCTATAACTTGGATCACTAATCACAAATAGACATTGTTCAACATCACAAGGGCTGTGTGCTGTCTATCAACACAAATTAACCGCTCAGTCTCATCATCAAATCTGAGTAATCACCGCCATTACTAAGATTTCTGCTTTCTAGAAAGACTGGCCAAAAAAAAAAAAAAAATTGGTATAAAAAGATATCGACGTCCACAATTTCTTCCTTTTTTGCAAGTTTGCGAATATAACTCAATATCCATCCCATAAACACATATCACAATGGTCTCTGTCATCACTACTGAACAACAATTCAACGAAGCTATTGCTTCAGACAAATTAGTCGTTGTCGACTTCTTCGCCGTCTGGTGTGGTCCTTGTAAAATGTATGTTTTCTTTTTTTGAAATTGTCAAGATTGATTAAGTGAAGTGATTGATTGATATCTAGGATATTCTAGTTATTATCCTCATCATTGATTGAAAAATGACATATAAAATATCTTTATACAAATACTAACATATTCCTGCTTTACTTAGGATTGCTCCAATCTTAGAAAAGTTTTCTGCTCAATATACTGATGTCTCCTTCTTCAAGTTGGATGTTGATGAATTAGGTGCTATTGCTCAACAACAAGAAGTCTCTGCCATGCCAACCATCATCTTCTACAAGTCTGGTAAGGTTGTTGACAAGATTATTGGTGCCAACCCAAATGCTATCAAGCAAAAGTTAACTGCTTTAGCTTAAAATGGAAACTTGTAGATCTGTTGATATCATGTTTGAAATTTAAAATAGTTGCTACGTATTATAAATGTTAAAACTCTCTTTAATTTACGTTTGGTTTTTTTTGAACTCTTGAAACTCTTTATCATCTAATTTGTAGATATATATTACAGCTGGTTGTTATTGACTACCACATCAATGTCATATGTTGAACCTTACAAGTATTAAACACATCTTCAAGTTGTTTCTACTAATTTTGAGCATTGTAGTCTCCAGCCACCCCAAACTCAAAACTTACCCGCTCTTTTCCAAAAATACACCAGCCACAATAATTCTTTTTTTTTAAAAAAAAAAAAAGAATTTCGAAAATCCAAAAAATCCAAAAAAGGCCTTCACTCACACCTTAACACCACCAATACCCCCCCAGATAAACATCAGCCAAACCACAACTTGGACAATGAGTGCTGCTGCTGATTCACAACAACAGTCTGAAAATGACAACATCGACAACCAACTCTTGGAGTACGTATCCAACCTCAATCTGAATCCAAAATGCTGATGAAGGCAAAAAAATTTTATTGAAGTTTCTTTGTTTTGCTTTGTTTACATTTTGAGAAAACAACAAATAAACAAACAAACAAATCAATAACAATATTTAACAGATTTACTAACATCCTTTCAACTATAATAGACAAACTATTTTGAACTTATTCACTACAAGCTCAAACGAACCACTGGAATTCTACATCCCTGTCAATGAAGACAACAGAATCGAATTGTCCCAAGCTATTGAGGCTCATGGTGGTAAAATCTCCAATGAACCAAACAGAGGTTATTATTTATCAAAATATCCAGATGCATTAAGAGATATCATTGATCCAAATTTTGTTACTGATTCCATTGATAAGAAATCATTGATGAAAATTAATGATTATAAAGTATCTCAAACAGATACAATTGCAAGTTTGACTGCTAATGATCCAAATACTGCTTCATCTTCCTCTTCAAATAATATCAATGATTCATCCAATATCACTGCTACTGCTCTAGTTAATTCTGCTGCTTCTGCTATCAATGCTGCTTCTTCAAGTCAAGGTATTACATCCATTGGAATGACAAAGAAAAACAATCCTCCAAATAAGAATGGATTTACTAGTGAAGAGGATGAAGTGATTTTGGAAGAGGTTCGTAGAAACCCTCACAGAAGATCTTCTCATAAATTATTTGATGAAATTGCTCTTAAAATTGGTAGACATACTGGTAACTCTGTTAGATACAGATTTAGAACAGTCTTGATTGATAAGTTAGATTATACATATAAGACTGATGTTGATGGATTTTTAATCTTGGATGGTGGTAAACCAATCATTGCCAAAGAATTACCAAAGACAATTAAAACAAAATTTACTGCTGATGATGATTATAAATTATGTACAGCTGTTAGAAATCATTTGAATCAAGAACAACAAGGTTCTCAAGAAGATCCAAAATCAATCACCTTACCAGGAAAATTCTTTGAATCATTACCTGATAATCATACAAGATCTGCTTGGAGAGATAGATATAGAAAATTTGCTATCCCATTTGGTATTGATAAATTGATCAAACGTTATAATGAACAAAAGGCTAATGGTGAAGAACCAACTGAAATTAAAAATTTCACTGGTAAAAATTTACCAAAGAGTACAAGAAAGAATAATACTTCAAATAAAAGATCAAACAATTTACAAGATGATGATGTTTTAGGTGAAACTTTAGCTCAACATAATGATCAATTTAAAAGACCAAAAACTGGTAATGGTGAAGATCAACATTCAAACAATTTATTCATTGCTGGTGATAAGGATGAATTAGGATTGATTGATAGTAATTCAGCTGCTGCTCAAGCTTTAGCTGCTCATACCTCTTCACAAAAGGCAGCTGCTAATGCTAATGCTGATGGAAATGATGATAATGGTGACGGTGGTTCTTTATTAAGTATGGATCTAGTTACTTCAAAGTTCTATGAATTCCAACCATTGATTGCTGTTGTTGATAAGATTCATGAAATTGTTAATCGTAAATATGATACTGGTGATGCTGATCAATTGATTGATTCTCTTTATGAAGAAGCTGGTATTCATAAAAACTTTGGTACTTTTATCATAACAAGTGTCTGTGGTGATTTAGTCCTTATCCCAAAGTATATTGAAGAGTTATTGAAGACTAATGAAAACCCACCAGAAAACGTTCATGGTATTTGGACTTCTCTTGATGACCAATACTTGAAGGCTGGTGATGAACATAGTTTAACTATTTTATTGACAAAGCATGGTCAAAGAAGAATTGAATTGAGAAAAACTTTCATAAACCAATACATTTAAGGGTTTTCCACTCCACCTCACTGCTACCACCCAAATATTTTCTGATTGTGTTTTATTATTACTATTGTGAGTAATTCTTTATATTCACCTTGGCCCTAACTATGATGTATATTAGCTTTTCCAAAAGTTGGATCTTATACTCAACTTTGTTTTAATTATCTTTTGGATTCACTTTTCTTTCCAAAGCTGTCTTTTTGTTATTGTCGTTGTTGTTGTTTTTTGAGGCTCACCAGACTTGGTGGCCTACCTTTTATATTGTGACCATTTTGTATCGTTTATATACGATTGATGTTGGTATTTCTCACTGAACTGTTCGTAGTCTGTAGTCTCTGTACTACCCCATTTTCGCTCCGACTCAGGACTCAGAACCGAAGTCCAAAAAACTGAAAAAAAAATGAAGGTGTTTAAAAATGAAGAAATCAAACATCACCAACTTTTATAGATATTTGATAATAGACTAAAGTTGTACCAGAGATATGTCTTCCAGCTCCAAGTTAAAAATCCTAGTGCCTATCAAGAGAGTCATTGATTTTGCCACCAAGCCAAGAATCAACAAGGCTGGTAATGGTATTGAAAAGACTGGGGCCAAGTTCAGTATGAACCCATTCTGTGACATAGCTGTAAGTAATGACAAGATCCATTTTCTTTCAATAGCAAGATTATATCTCAGGGTTTGATTACCAAAGATACTAACATCATTTTGTGAATTCCAAATATTTAGATTGAAGAAGCAGTTAGAATCCGTGAAGCTGATAAAAAGTTGGTTGAACAAATCCATACTGTATCCATTGGACCAACAAAGGCTCAAGATCAATTGCGTCAAACTTTGGCTAAAGGTGCTGATTCTTCAACTTTGATTGATGTTGGTGAAGAAGAAATTGAACCATTAAGTGTTGCTAAGATATTGAAGGCTGTTGTTGAAAAGCAAGGTTCAAATTTGGTTATTCTTGGTAAGCAATCCATTGATGATGACTCAAACAATACAGGTCAAATGTTGGCTGGTTTACTAAACTGGCCTCAAGCTACGAATGCTGCTAAAGTTACAGTAAATTCAGCTGAAGGATCTGTTACTGTTACCAGAGAAATTGATGGTGGTGAAGAGACTTTAACATCCAAATTGCCATTGATCATTACTACTGATTTGAGATTGAATGAACCACGTTACACAACATTACCAAATATGATGAAGGCCAAGAAGAAACCTTTAGAGAAGTTGACATTGAAGGATTTTGACGTTGATACTTCAAAGAGATTGGAAGTCTTAAAGGTTGAAGAACCAGCTTCTCGTAAGGCTGGTGTTATGGTTGCCAATGTTGATGAATTGATTGCCAAGTTGAAAGATTTGAAGGCCATATAAACGCAGTCTAAGCTTCCAATAGCACAACACACAAACACACAAGCACAAAAAGAGTAGTTGAAGTTATTGTATGATCATTTGATATAATAAGTTTTCTAGAGATGACGGGATGAATAAACAGTAAATTGTCTATGTTATCTTCAAAGTAATGAAGAATGTACCTAAGACTACGATATCGCTTGAAGGCCAGAGACATATACATTGTTGCGCGAGGATAGGTCAAGTCGCTATACCTTCAATCAAGCTAGGCTGACCTCGATTCGCAAAAGTCTCAGCCTACCATTCTCGATTCATTTCGCTATTGAACTATTGAACTATTGAAATATTTCAATTTCGATTTTAATTTCATGGAGTAAAAACAATAAAGCACCACCCATATATACAAACATACAAACACCACAACTATCAAGCACAAGATGTCAGCCTTAGAGAGATCGCTGCGGTTCCTCGAGCCAATCGTGGCCAACTGGAACTTCAAGGAGAGGCCCTTTGTGCTGAGCGTGTCAGGTCCCCAGGGATCTGGGAAGTCGTACACGTCCTCCAAGCTGATCCAGCACTTCAAGCAGTTGTCATACAATTCAATCGTGGTATCCACTGATGATCTATACATGACACACAAGGACCAGACTACACTGTTTCAATCAACCAAGAATCCATTGCTGAAGGGAAGAGGGCTGCCAGGGACCCATGACATTGAACTGGGATATGACTTGATCAGAAGAATAATAGCGAAGGAATGCGGATTCAAAATACCAACTTATGACAAGTCAAGCTACAATGGTGAAGGTGATAGAGACGAGGTAAGCAATTGGACTAGTATTGATAGGCCTGTCGATGTTGTTATTGTTGAAGGTTGGTTCAATGGCTTCTTGCCAATATCAAATAAGGATGAATTGATTTTGAAATATGACTCAATTCCTCTGCTCAAGAACAACTACAAGATTGAAGATATATTACAAGTAAATGAATACTTGAAGAAGTATGTCAAATTATGGAACTTATTTGATGCCCAGATATTGTTCAATACTGATGATATAGAGTTTGTGTATACTTGGAGAACACAACAAGAACATGAATTGATCAAAATTAAAGGAACGGGAATGACTGATGATCAAGTAAGAAAATTCATTGAGAGATACATGGTTGTTTATAAGCTTTATATGCCTGAGTTTGAGGAGGAATCAATATCATCGACATTGGAGGTTCCAAAACAGAATACTCTGAAATTGAAACTGAACATCAAACGAGAAATTCAAGAGGAGATTGTAATATGAATTACTTTGGTATTTAAGGAAAAAAAGCATGCATTTATATTCAAAGTTTAGCTCATATGATCATTTAGCAATACTTAGATTTTCCAATAGTTTTGAAGAACTGAATTGAAAGCGACTTCATATCTCAGAACTGAGTCTTTGTGATCCAGGGGTGTCAAAATCTGAGGATAGACTTATTATTTCGGCAGGTTCAATAAGATTTCTCCTTTGCAAAACAGAGTTGCTTGTATTATTCACCATCCTTTTATTAACTTTACTTGAATTAGATGAGATTAACTTGCTCTTTCTCTTACTTGGTGGTAAACCATTTTGAAAGTGATCCATTTTCCCAGCTTTCATAGAAGTTGATGATGATCGATGGGTGACAACAGGGAGCTCGATATTGTAATCAGAATTGATTCTTTGAGTCAAATATACTGACTTGGGGCCAACAATTTGAGAGCTAACTCGCTTATTGATTGCAGGCTTCAACTTTCTTATGCGCATGGTTTTATTGGAAGTAGCAGCATTATATGGACTGATTGATGATGCTGTCGGGGTGATGGCATTGAATTGATAGTCTCCATGTTGATCATTATCTTGTGAGACAGTAAAGCTTTCAGTCAAAGTATTATCAGGTGTCAATATATGTGATCTATTACTAATTTGTTGAACTGGATTATTGTAATTTTCGCGATCGTGGTTAATGAATTGCTTTAAAGTTGACAACTCCATGCTTATATTGTTCTGATTCATTTTGATTCCAGCTATTTCACTCAACATTTGTGATTGATTCTTCTTGATAAAAGACACAGAGTTAGTCAAGTCTTTCGAAAGTTTATTCATGAGTGATTCACAGTGCTTTGTTGTCTTTTGAATTGAAGAACTTAAAATTTTTTTGAGTTCATTGTCTGTTAATTTCAATTCCTTTTGATCAATTTGAATCTCTGATAAGATTGATAAGATACTTCCTGAAGAAGCAGACAAGGTTGAATCCATCTTTGCATTGTTAGTTTTCAAACTAGTAATTGCTCTGTCCGTCTTATTAACAGTAGTCTTTAATTGTGCTAACTCTTTTAGTGATGAATCTTTCAACTGTGTCACCATCTTCCGAAGTTCAATATCAGGAAGCGAGTTTGAATTTGAAGATTGAGATTTGACAAAGTCTGTCAAACACTTTTCTATTATCGTGTTGGTTCCAGATTTGAAATTTGCAAGCTCTTTAAGAAATAATGAATTTGTTGCCTTAATGGAATCTGAATGTTCAGTCATCTTCGAAGCAATCATGGTAACCTTTTCTCTCATTGACATTGATTCAAGTTCCAATCTACCAGCCCATATAACCAACTCTTTGTTTATCTCATCATCATCCATTGCTTGTTCCTGATCGTAAATATCCTGGTCATCTTCTGTAACTTTTGATTGTTGATATTCTTTTGATTTACCTTTTAAAATTTTTGACAATTTTGACGTGGTAGAGCTGGCTGATCCCTCATGGTCACTGATATCTGTATCTGATAATTGTTCATCTGTCAATGTATTCATAGTTAGCGTTGGCTCAATAGTGTCGATCTCTCAGCTTGATCTCTTGATCCTTTGGTATAATGATCAATCAAGTTGGAAGGCAAATCTATAAATTTGTTGATATTTTTTTTCTTGACCATTCCACTTATGAATAATTTTCCAACTTCTTTGCCGCTGAGCTTCTGGATCGAAAAATGCTGAGTTACAGGTCTGTGATGCTAACATGGTCTTAAATGCTGGGTGGTTGTGTATGCTGATGTGGGTTATATATATCTATATAAGTGTCTTGCAGTTCGTGTCTTAGCAGAACTATTCAGAATCCGAATTTGATTCTTTTGAGCTTTGAGGGTTCTCTGCTATCACTGGGCCATCATTATCATCTTCAGCATTACCTTCTTCATTGTCGCCCTTCTTGTCATCTTCAGTACTCTTGTTATGTTTTCTTCTTCTCTTTCTCTTGTTTCCATCTTCTGTAGTTTCTTGGTTGTTGATATTGGCAGCAGTAGAATCATCCATTTTCTTCTTCTTCTTGATACTTAATGGATTTGGCTCCTTAGTTCCCTTTCTCTTTTTACTTTGCGAAGCAGCTGCATTTTCATTACTACCTTCTTTTTTATCTTCATCTTTTCCAAGTATCCCACTCTTTGTATCATTCAAACCTTTTGTCAATTTATCCTTTTCAGTCTTTTTACTGATCTTTTCACTAGCAGAACTTAGTGGCTCCATAACCATAACAGATCTGTTCATATAAACCAATGGAATACCAGGTATTTTTCTTAATGACCATCTTAATTGTTCATTATCACTGGCAACAACGTATCTATGTTTATTTTCATCATTCACGATAACAACAGATTTGATACATTCATGAGTTGGCTTTGGGTCTGATGGTGGATGATTGCAACGACGTCTTTCAAAAGTCTTTGCCAAATCAATGGCTGATCTATTATTAGTTTCATAAAGAGCTTGCATACAGCATTGTGTTATCATTGGTTTAGTTTCTGCTTGAATTGTTCTTGTTAAACCCTTTGCAAGATCAAAGGATGCCTTGTCACAGCTGAGGACAATTTGTTCATCCACAATGACTTGGTATGGTTCTCTGAACTTGAAGGTGTGTTGGTAAACAAGCATTTGTTTACGGTATGATTTGGCTCTCTTTTGACGCATGATTATAAGTTGGTTTGCCTGTTGTGTATGATCTTACTTTATATCTGCTTTGAATAATAGACATCTCTTGTCTTCTAAAATTTTTTTGTCAAAACAAAGATTACCTCATCAATTACCAAATCATTAAAGAAATTGAAAATAAAATAAAATTCACGTGACCAGTCACGTTTCATTAGAGGTGTCTGGGTGTTTCTTTAGTGACTGTTGTTTCCGAATGCGGAAATCCGGTTTAAAAATCACGTGAATTGCAGCAAACCGGAATTGCTCCGCCCAAACAATTTTTTTTTTCATACTGGGTTGGTGGAAAGAAATAATAGTAACCTTTGTAAAACCTTTTTGTCCTTTTAATACCTTAAGGAATAGTCTGCGAATCTCCCGCTTAAAAGTGATTATTTTAACAACATCAAGATGAAATACTTAGCTGCTTACTTATTATTAGTCCAAGGTGGTAACGCTGCCCCATCTGCTGCTGACATCTCAGCTTTATTAGCTTCTGTTGGTGCTGAAGTTGAAGAATCAAGAATCTCAACTTTATTAGCCTCATTAGAAGGTAAGACCATTGCTGAAGCCGTTGCTGAAGGTTCCGCCAAGTTAGCCTCAGTCCCAACTGCTGGTGCTGGTGCTTCTGCTGGTGCTTCTGCCGGTGCCTCAGGTGCCTCTGCTGAAGCCGCTGCTGAAGAAGAAGTTGAAGAAGCCAAGGAAGAATCAGATGATGACATGGGTTTCGGTTTATTCGATTAAACAAATTCAATATTCATAAATGTTAAAGATTCAAGAGAAAAGATGAAGTTGATTTAAAAGGGAATTTGAATTTAAAGGTCATTTGTATCAACAAGTTTTGTTTTGAAATCAAGTTCTAGTTTATTTATAATAATTGTAATTAATCCAAAAAATAAAGTCCACCATTGAAAAGCATTCAAAATCAACAAGAAGTTATTAATTGATAGATCCTGTCATGATGTAGTTTGTAATTTTGATTCTGTAATTTGTATTTGTGTTAGTTGTAGGTTAATTTAAGGTTCATCTACAAGAATAGAGTATGATTGCAGTATGTCAACTAGTTGTAACCAAATAAAGATATATTGAGTGGATATATATTTCAAACGCAAGTCTATAGTTGTTCATTAGCATCTTGAAAGACTTCATCACTATTGTTATCATCATCATCATCATCATCATCATCATCATCATCATCATCATCATCATCATCATCATCATCATCATCATCATCATCTTTGTTAAAACTATTATCGTCATCATTATCGCTATCTGAATTTTGATGATCTAAAAGTTCTAACAATTTCAATTTTTTCGTGTCATTCATGTTGTTTAATCGTGCAATATTTATTCTCAATCTTGTTAGTTCAGTTTGTAGTTGACTATCACTAGAGTTTGCATTGTTGTTGTGGTTGTTGTTTGATAACAATTTTCTGTTGATGTTGATGTTATTACCAATTTTGATATCGATTAAAGATTTCAACTTGTTGATTAGTTGTAATTTATCATTTAATGAGTTTAATGTTGATATATTTGTTAAAAGTGTATCTCGAATTTGATTATATTGAATCAGTAAATCTGAAGATGAAGATGAAGAAGAAGAAGAGGATGATATTTTGATCTCTGGTAATTGATTTATTTTGGATAATATGTTTGATAATGAATGTAATTGATTATAATTTGAGTTGTTATTATTATTTATATTTAGATCCAGAGCAGATATTACTGGTAATTCTAATTCTGATAATTCTTGTAATGAATCGAATTTATCATTTATTAGTTCTTGATTCAAATTGACTATTTGATCTGTTAACTGTTTTATTGATTGTTCGTTGAAGTATTGATGGTAATAAGAGTTTAGCTTTATATTGACTAAATTCCCACATAATGTTGTTGAATTGTTAGTATATTCATTGAATGAATCAAAAGAGGATACATACGTTTCTTCAAAGCCTTTATAGTATCTTGTTCAGATATTTGATGTTTTGCGTGTTGATCCAGGTGGTCGTTGAGGAGTCTTGCGATCTTGGTGTCAAGATGGGTGTTGTCCCTGATGATCTTTGTTTGCAACTTTACAAAGCGGGAAGTCTGCTGATGGGACATTCTGCTGTGGTGTATCTCTTTTTGAAGAGTGAAAGTACGCTATTGTGAAGTAAATAATTCAAATATTTATGGCTGCTGGATACGCGTCTCCAATTTGCACACCAAAAACACAAAAATGGCAGAATCTCTGCCTGAACGGCCACGACAGCAGCAGAAATGGCACACAGCACAGAAAAGCACTAGTCAAGAGGCAGTCTCTAATCCATACACAATCTGATTAATACCACCCTCTCCAAGAAACAACAAACCAATTTGCAGAGAAATCCACGAATTATTTCCACGAATTTCCACGAATTTCCACATCCTCTGAGCCATAAACAATAAAACAATAAAACAACAAAACAATAAAAACCTCTTCAACATTGTTCACAAATATATCACAACAGGAACAATCGACAAAATCCAAGCAAGCATACTAGCAACATCTCCAGCAGACACCTACACACCAGCAGCATTACCACTTCTTCCCTCCCAGATGCCCTCTCTCTCGCTCCTCGAGATCTCCCACTTCAAGGCCCTCGTCAGGGACAAGGTGCTCAAGCCCTCCAAGCACGACGACTACTACCAGCTCAGACACCACCACGCCCACCTTGTCATCAGAGACTCCAACTACACCAAGCAGACCAGCTTCATCACTTGCTCTTCCTGCCACAGAGGCAAGGTGCTCAAGCTCGCTGACATTGCTGCCCAGGACTCCCTCCAGCTCATGGCTGAGGTCTACCACAGCATCGCAGCAAAGCCATGCAAAAAGAGAGGCAAGGTCTCCAGCCAGATAACCTCTGAAATACACCCCCTCCCAAACCACATCCAGCACTCATCTTCCCCAACACAGCACCTTCCCCTGGCCAGCAAGAGCAGCCCAAATATTCCAAATATTCCTGATGCGGCCCCTACCAGCTCAAACAATAGCACTGACAATCCAAACAATGGCACTGTTCTTGAGGTAATCCCAAACCTCAACATTGCCAACTATATCCCCCTGAACAATAATAACAGTAATAGCAATAGTAACACCGCTATTGGAATCACCGCTGCATTGCCATCATTGACAAGACCATTGCTAGACCAAATCCCTTGCTTGGAGGACTTTTACCAAGATGTTGATGAAATCCATATTCCACCATTCCAAAGAAGAATTACAATAGATTTAACTGGTGCTCCATTCATATTATCACATTCAGCATTACTTTCCATCTATAATTCTCAAGATTTCTCTTCAATTAATTTGGATTTGTTCATCTCTCTTGATTTACAACACAAATTACGAATGTCTTACCCTTCACCATTGTTATCATCAAATACCGTTTCTGACTTTTATAACTCAAACACATTATTCATATCTTTACCTGCTGCATACAACACATCCTTTCTATCTTCATTTAATGATTTAGTATACTACAATGATTTGGATCTTATATCAACAATCCATGATAGAATCAAAAATTTCATTCATCAACAAGATAATCATGTTCAATCCTGGAAAATCATCATTGCATTCAACTATCTAAAAAGTGATATTGATATCAATAACAATCCAAACAATCCAAACAATTCAATCCCTAATAACAATAATAATGATCTTTCAAATTTCAACCATAGCGCAAAGTCTTCAAGATATGTTGGTAATATCTTTGTCTTACATAATTTCCATTTCACTAATTTTAGTGGAGATGTCGCATATAGTAAGGAGAAATACTTCATTGATTTGGATACAAATTTGAACAATATAATCAATAATGACATCGCCTCAAATAATAAGATGATCAATCAACAATTCAATAGCAATAATATCATTAATGAATCAACAATACCATCTTCTAATATCAATATTAACAATACAGCGTCAAGCCAAATCACTCATCAAATGGACTTAGTTAAAGAACAATTGATTGATAAGCTGATTACAAAAAGATTGGAACATGAATGTTTCCAAAAATATCATCATTTCATCTTTATGAAACAAGAATCTCCCACTGTTTCTTGTCAAATTCCCATTCAAAATTATCCTGGAGATATTCATCATGATAGAGCGTTAATCAACTTCAACTATTCTTTAACAAGTTCTTTATACCCATTATCTTACATCACTACAAGATTGGTGGAAAAGATATTCAAATCAACGTCCTTAACTTCATCATCTAATTCATCCAATAATACTACCACTAGTACACAAAATAATAACTTACCACTAGGTCATCACACAAACTCCATAAGGCATAACAACAACATTGATCATACAGAAATTAATACTACTAATGATAATATCACATTCCCATTCAGTGCGAACAATAACTCCATACCACCATTCACCTTCAAATCACAATATCATATATATCTTTTGAAATTAGTGTTGGATAAACTCAAAGGTGAATATAATCTAGACAATATCTGATAAATATCAGTTTGGTTTTACCAGGCCATTAATCACAAATATATCAAACAACTATAAAGCTGCATATATAGATATATAGGTTAGCACCTGCATGTGGAACGTTAAATATTTATACCTGCCAGCTATAGATCTAGGACATATAATTATACAGCTCGTCTACTAGATCATAACTGCGCACGTATTACTATATAAAAAAGTTACAGCTCAACACTACCTCGATTTTTTATAATCGCCACAAGCTGTGATTAATGCCACTGCAATGACTACAATTTGAAAAGCTCAACATCAAATAAATGGGGAGCTTTAAGAAGTTATGTTTTTTTATAAAAGATCTTTTTATCTTTTTATCTTATTTCCAAATATATATAGAATTCAACAAAAGGGGGTGATTAAAAAACCATCAAGAAATTTAATTCAAGAAACAAAGTAATGAGTACGTAATTATGACAATAATAAAACAAATTGAATTATCAAAATAACCAGCTTATAATTTATCATAGTATTCTTCGTAACCTGGAACAATTTCCTTTAGACCTTGTCTCTTTCTTGAAGCAGTGACAATTTCACCAGCCTTTGAGGTTGGATCTAATGGATCAGTGTTCAAAGAGGCCCAATGGTCGAAAACCATCTGTGGAAAAGCTTGACCACCAGTAGCTTGTCTTAATTCACCAGTGAAACCGAATGATTCGTTAACTGGTAAGTAAGCCTTAACGGTGAATAATGGAGTACCTGGTCTTTGTTCTTCAGAGACAACTTGACCTCTCTTCTTGTTTAAGACTGAGTAAATACCACCAACAGCAGATTCTGGACATTGGATTTCAACTAAGAAAACTGGTTCTTGGATTCTTGGTTGAGCTAATAACATAGCAGCGTAGGTAACTCTTCTCATGGTTGGTAAGATTTGACCAGCACCTCTATGGATAGAATCAGCATGTAAAGTAACATCTAAGATGTTGAATCTGATGGATCTTAAGTTTTCTTCTAAGATTGGACCAGCAGCAGAAGCCCAGGCGAAACCTGAAACAACGGAATCCTTGATTTCAGCCAAGTATTGAACAGCCTTGGTTTGATCAACGACAACGTTTGGACCACTACCTTCTGGACCGAAACACCAAATCTTTCTGGCATCGGTAACATCCCAACCATATTCATCAGCTAAGATTCTAGCACGGGCCTTGAAATCATCCTTTGGAGAAACCTTACCAGATTCAATGGCAAGAGCAACTTCTTCATCTAAAGGTTCAGCCTTTAAGTAGATACGGTTATGCTTGTTTGGAGACTTTGATAAAGCAGTCATTGATGATTCAGCTTCAACAGTTTCTCTGTAAGCAACAACTGGTGGGGAAACCTTTAATGGAACACCGGCGTGATCGTTTTCTAAATCTGATAAACAAATTTCTAAATGTAATTCACCAGTACAAGCAACAATATGTTCACCTGATTCGGACATTGAGGTTAAGACACATGGATCAGATTTTGATAAACGCTTTAAACCTTCAACCAATTTTGGTAAATCAGAAGCATTCTTAACTTCAACAGCGACTTGGACAACTGGAGAGACAGAGAACTTCATGACCTTCAAGTTGTGAGCAGAGTCTGAGGTGGTTAAAGTACCAGATTTCAATAAGAATTGATCGATACCGACTAAACCAACAATGTTACCAGCTGGAACATCTTCAATTGGTTCAACGAATCTACCCATCATTAAAACAACTCTTTGAATAGCCTTAACGAATAAATCTTCCTTCTTACCTGGAACATAGTTTGGACCTTGGATTCTGACCTTTTGACCAGACTTAACGGTACCAGAGAAAACTCTACCGAAAGCGTAGAAACGACCCTTATCAGAGGTTGGAACCATCTTGGAGACGTATAACATTAAATCAGCCTTTGGATCACAGTCTCTGATAGCAATACAGACGGCATCGTCAGATGGACCTTCGTATAAAGTGTCAGCTCTGTAGAATTGAGCAGTAACTGGGGATGGTAAGTGAATGACAATCATTTCTAATAAGGCATCAGCAGCTGGTAAAAATTTCTTCATAACAGCCTTTAATAAAGCCTTACCTTCTAATTCTCTTTCATCAGCCTTTAAGTTAATTTCTAACTTTTCTAATAAAGTTGGAATTTCTTCCTTCTTGAAGTTCATGATAGCAGAGAATAATCTGAAGATTGGATCTAAGACGAACATGTTGAAAGCTCTTTCTAATTGTTTACCATCAGCATCCTTTTCCTTGTTAGTCCACTTCTTAGTCTTTGGGTTGAAGTATGAATCACCCCATAATCTTTCCATCATCTTTGATCTATCAACACCAAATTTCTTTGAGTATCTGATAGCGAATTGACGGACAGTAAAGGCCCAACCATGTAAACCTGAACCGAAAGCAACGGTACCACGTTCTGGGTAGACTTGAACATCACCTAAGACCTTGTCAACGTAAGTAGCAATGATAACGTTAACGGATTCAACAGTTCTTGAGAAAGATTGGTATAAATCTTCCTTTGAGACTTGTAATTCTAATAAGGCACGATCAACCTTGTTGATAACAACAACTGGCTTAATACGTTCACCTAAAGCTTGACGTAAAACGGTTTCAGTTTGGACACAGACACCTTCAACACAATCAACGACAACTAAAGCACCATCAGTAACACGTAAAGCGGCAGTAACTTCTGAAGAGAAATCAACGTGACCTGGTGAATCAATCAAGTTAATTAAGAAACTGGTACCATCGGTCTTTTGCTTGATTTCCTTGACATCTTCGTCATCCATTTCAGAGTATAAAGAAATAGCAGTAGACTTGATAGTAATACCTCTTTCTTGTTCATCCTTTCTGGTATCAGTGAATCTAGCTTCACCAGCCTTGGCAGCTGAAATAATACCAGCTCTTTGGACTAAGGAATCGGTTAAGGTTGATTTACCATGATCGACATGTGCAATAACAGACATGTTACGGACGTTGGTAACCTTGTCCATTAAACCTCTCATTTGCTAAATAAATTATGTTAGTACTGATTTTGTCATACAAAATATTCTAAAATGTCGTTCCTCCATCTCAAATTTCCTTTTGCTTTGCTTTGCCTTAATTTGCTTTGGTATTGGCCTTTTACTGTATTTCAAATCAACAAACTCCGAAGGGAAAAAATGAGAAAAATCAGAAAATTCCTCTGAGTACAATTGAATATCACAAAGTTGACAAATCGACAAAGCTTAAATATAATTCAAGTCCATCTCATGATCAATCATTGTCATCTTACTATCCATTGCCATTTTGAGAAAGGGAAATCCATACACTTTTTTTTTGCAAGAGGCTAGGATGAAAAGCTGAAAGGAAACGACAACGACCAAAGAAAAATTTCAATCAACATACATCAACTGTGAAATTAACTAAAGTTGAAAATACAAACAGGTTAGTATAAGGATCAACAATGCTGAGGATCTGGAGCATATATCAGACAATTAAAGTTAATCTGATGTACAATTCAATCTCAAAATGAATCTTGATGAGCTGAGCTGAGCTGATTGCGAAGAGTAATCTTCTAAACGCCCTTACCCAAGCCTAATCATCAACTAAAACAACCATCTGCATGCTCCCAGAACTGGAGCAACTCCATAGAGTGACGATACATACCCATCTTGAACTAATTTGACTTAATATTTGGTGTAAAGATAGTAGGAATTCCTTGTATAAATACACTTAAGATGTGATGAGGAAACCAAAAGAGCTAAGAAGGAAAAGAGGAAAAAATTTTCCTCAAAAAAAAAAAATCGAAAAAAAAAAATTGAATGTTGCGCAGACCAAGTTACCCTGAAAAAAGGCACGGGGCCACAGAGAAGTTATAGTAATACTACAACACTGGGATATATAAAACAAGAGCGTATATCTAGGAGGATGACCTATACGTGGAGCCACCGAGGATGGAGGCCGCGTTCTTGGCATCAATTGGTATTTCCTCCTCGTCAACATCGTCCTGCGCTGTAGCCAATTGGTCAGTCATGATAGGGACTTCCTCATCTGGCTGGTTTAAGATCTCATCTGTTAAGTGACTGACTTTCCGATCACCACTCCAACTGTCTCCATCATAACTCTGGGAATTGGTTATGACTGTGGATTTCTTTGGATAGGACTCTCTTCCCAATCTCGATAATCCTCCATTTTCATCAACAGCTCTAACATCGGCTCTAACTTTTTCTAAAATGGCCAACTTCTTTCTTTCATATTCAATCTTTTTGATAACAAAGTCTTTGAGTATTTGCTTGATTTGAATATCTAAATATGCCATATATTCCTCTTTCTCAATCAACATATTCTCGGTAATCTTCTTAATCTTTTTGGTTAAGTCTTCTTCCTCTTTGGTAGCTTCCTGTAATGATTTGATTGCTTCATCCACCCTTAATGGATTGATATCTCTTTTATTCTTCAATCTTCTAGCCTCTTCATGTTTGGCCTTTGTTCTCAATTGAGCTGTCACTAAATCTCTCATCAATAGATGTCTATTTGTCAATGCTTCCTTGATAACATATCCATCATTACTTATTGCATGCAATCCGTCTCCCAGCGTTGCTAGATCCAAACTACCAATAATTGAATCTAAATCCCCCAAAGAGGTGATAGTCTTACCAAACTTCTTCCACATGTTAATCATACCTGGATGGAAACTTTCTAATTGAGACAAATCTTGTATCTTATTACCTAATTCATTTTCCACAACAGCTAATTGTTTTCTTAACTTACTCAATTTGTCTAATTTGGCTTCAATATTCAAAGATATTTGATAAATTGATTTGATCAACGGTCTAAATTCAGCCAAATCTAATGCTTCATCGTATGGTGGTTGCAATTGCTTTAAGGTCTTTCTTTTAAGACCAGAAGCAGGTAATTTTGATTTATTGACTGGTGAATATGAATTGAACTCACTTTCAACAAAGAAGACAAATTCTTCATTTTTGAGTAAGGTTTTATTTGCAGCAATACGGTTAAACCAAGTTTGAAAATGATTGATTGTTCTTCTATAATCTTCTTCATTGGAAATACCAAAATTTGTTGATGATAAAGGCAACGATGGAACAAAACATTCAGGATTGGCACCGTTTAGAAATCTAAAAAAGGTATCAAATTCAGCATATGATTTCTTAACAGCTTTGTATGATTTCTTTCTAAAGTGTTTGATGTTGGTCAAAACATCAAATATAATTGCTGGGTTTTCCTTCTTATTTGTCAAAGAGCCCGATCTCTCAATCCCAGTTACCTTAATAGAGATCTTGTATGTTTCTGGATTAGTATGATGCTCATGAGTCAATGCTTCACTATGTTCATCAAAGACATGTGGAGCAGCAACACTGCTACCAGCATCTTGAGTTGGTTGTGATAGGGATTCAGGTTCTTGTGATTGATGTTGTTCTTGTTCTTGTTCTTGTTCATGTTCTTGTTCATGTTGTTCTTCTTCTTCCTCTTGGGCATCGTAGCTCTGACTGGAGACAGCTTTTGGCAGGATTGGGGATGGCTCGCTAAATGGATTGTTATCGAAATCGTCTGGGTCATATGGGATTGTAGAAGACATTGCAGAGGATGGTGTCTAGTGGATCTGGGGGGTGTTTGCTTGAGTATCTGGTCGAGTTTGGTGGTTTTGGTGGCCTCTCCTTTTTGACTTTTTGGCTCGATTTTGGCAGAAATTCCGGTGGTCGGAACTGGCTGAGATTACGTATGGCCATTTTTGGGATGTTTGATTGAGATTGAGTCCTTTTGGGATCAGGGATTATCAAGGTGTAGACAATGACTAGAAGACTGACATTGCATCCTGTGCACAAGGACGATGTCCAATTGAAAGGTGTGATATTTGATATGGATGGGACTTTAGTTCTTCCTCAGACTTGGATGTTTGGTAAGCTATTCGTTTGGTCCCTTTCACGATGATTTTACTCGAGTACTAACGTCGTTGACTTTATTGGAATATTCAGCTGAAATGAGAAAGCAAATAGGACTAGAGGATAGATCTATTGATATTCTTGATTTTTTAAACTCAATGTCACCAGATGATAAGGAAATTGCTAATAAAAAACTTCAAATGGTTGAGGAAATGGCAATGAAAGAAATGGCACCTCAACCAGGACTCTTGGAATTAATGACTTTTTTAAAAAATAAAGGTATAACAAAGGCTATATGTACAAGAAATAATCAAGATCCCGTGGATCATTTGATGGAAAAATACTTAATGGATCATTCATTTGATCCAATAATCACAAGAGAGTTCCATCCAACAAAACCAAATCCAGATCCCCTACTACATATTGCCAAAATTTGGAAGACTAATCCTGAAAACTTGATAATGGTTGGTGATTCTTTAGATGATATGAGCTCAGCTTATCGTGCAGGGATCTACTCAATATTAATAAAGACACACGCAAACGAACAAATTAGAGATGTTAAAGAAACAAATATTACAGTTGACTCATTAGCCGATATAATACATTTGATTGAAGCTGGATTATCACTCAATTAATTTATTTGCCTCCCAAAGCTTGGTTTGATAGTGCAAGAATGCCGTGGAAATAACAATAAGAGGGTCAATTCTTTCTTCATTCACAATGAGATTAATATTTAATGAATCCAAATTGTTATAGATTACTTTACCAATTCTTTCAACGGTGTTATCTGCTTTATTCTTTGGTACCTTTTCCAAGTACCCAGTTGGTCTCCAGTAATATTCAAATGGTTTCTTAGATATTTGAAATTTGGTCAAACCCTTTGGACTCTTCACACTAATTGGTACCTTATAAAATTTTCTCTGTTCATATGTTCTTAACTCTTGGTTGACATGAATTATTTGGACTTGTCCTAAGTCAATCTTACTTATATAATGATTTTCTAATAGACTTGAGTCAATATATGGATTCACAGCTAAGGTTGATGATGTAGTCAGTGAAGAAGTGGTAATTCCACTAGCATTATCATGGTTGACCACAAGTTGTAATCTGCTGTCAACAGGTTTCATTATTGGTGAAGGCACATGAACTTGTGATTTTGAAGCTTGTAGGCTCTCATTAGAGACCTTTGTCCAAGAAGAAGGTTCTGATGTAGCAGTTGTAATTTGATCCAAAGGAATATCTGTTGGTGAACTAATGGGAGTCACGTATCTATCTTTCAGTGAGAAATACACATATGACTTTGAAAATAATGAATAGCTGCCTAGTCTCATAGTGAGCAATTCTGTATCATAATTATCTCCATGTGACTCAAGCAAGACCCAAGTGGTATGATTATTCTTCTTGCCTAATATTTTGTAAAGTAACCTTCCACTCTCTCCATCGATAACATTGACCTCTTCGCCATTTTGACAAAGCTGGTACCTCTTAGATTCTTCAAGCTCCAAGGGGTAATAGTTCCTGTTGTTGAACCTCTTCAACTCCTTTCTATACCTATAGTAATGGTATCCACCATGAATAAGAAGGAACACACTCACAACAAGTAAAGAGTAACATATCAAGCTCAATATCGTCATATCTCTCGCCACTAATAAAGCAGATGATCTTTAGACTGGAAGATGAAAGTTGATTGTCAAAAATAACAAAAGAAGTCGAGCAGCAGCTAGTACCTTTTATGTCGTACTCAACACTCAAACAGATAGCTGCTATACGATCTGATTTTTCTTATTGATTGAGGCCCATACATTTCTATTCTGATTTTCAAACAATCTTTATCGAGATCATGACACAAAAACTGAAAGACGGTCAATGATTTCAGGCGCTACAATTTCAGACAATTAATTTAGCCAAAAAATACTATTTAAAACCCCTTGAAGTTGTACAGGTGGTATGGTATACACACGTCATAATCATTAACAAGATTAGCTATTGTAATTAGCAAATTGTAGTTTGGATAGAGCTACTAGGCTTTATCTAAACCATTTCAATATCAACAGAAAGATCTGCAGTTTCAGAAGCAGTTGGTGGTGCTGTATTCAATGGTGTATTCAAATTACTACCAACTTCTGGTTCAGTTGGGACTTTAGACTCATCCCACTCCTTTTGTAAAGAACCAGCTCCATCCAATGGTGCTTCCAATCTGAAAAATTTATCGGCGGTAAATCTATCTTTGAATTCAACATTAGTACCACCATTTTCTGGGTAGATGCTTATGAATGAGTCAATACCAAGATTAGAAGATAAATAACCCTTAAGGAGATCATTGTCTGGATCATTGAAGTTCTTGATATTAACGGTCCTTGTTCTAAAATCCAATTTTTTATTATAGGAGCAACTCGTAGGTCTGATATATGAGCTATAAGGATGAGAGCCTCTAGCTTTTCTTGAGAAGCCTGCAGTTTTACCACCTCTACCACGAATGGCTGGTTCGCTTTGTCTGATTGGTAAAGAAAGTGATGCCAATTTGGCCTTATCAGCAGCAATCAACTGAGGAGTAACACCTTGTTCTTGCATTTCATTCTGTATCTCATCAACTTTACTTTTTATTTCATCTTCTTTAGATAGATCAGCCATTAATTCTTGTTCCAAATTAGATAATCTCTCTTCAAATTGGGACAATAATCTTTCCTTGATGGCAATCATTTGTCTTAAGGTTTCATCTGCCTTCTTCTTCTTTTCCATTCTTTCTTCAAATTTCTTTTGCTTCTCCAATTGTTGTTCTCTATAGCTTTCAAGATTGAATACTTCTTCACTACCCTTAGACAATGGGCCTGATGTACGATTCAAAAATCTTTCAGCATCTTTGGCTCTATAGAAAACTTTGACAAATCTATTGTTGAAGAATGGAGCTGATGAACTCCATACTCTTTTAGCGGTTCTTGGGTCTTCAAAATCAAGTTCTGCAAATCTCATTTCAGAATCAATGAAAACTGTCTTAATTTTACCAAACTTATCAAAGTATGATCTAAGGACAATTTCATCTAGTTTATCGACTGGGAGGTTTGCCACTACCAAGCAGCTTGCACCAGGAATGGCAACATCACTTGATGAAACCATCTTTTTAAAATTCTCTTTGTTCTTTTGTGAATCATCTGTATTAAATCTCGAATTAGAGTTTGGAAGGGGTCTTCTTCTTTGGGTGTTCTGATTCTTTGGAACTCTGTAACTTGAGGAGTCAGGTTTGTAAAATTCGGTAGTATCAACCAATTTCTTACTTTTAGCAGTAGCTGATAACTTTGCTTTTGAAGCTAAATCTGTTGAAATAGTAGCGGCAGCAGTAGTAGTAGTACCATCGCTAGGAGTTGCGGTAGAAGTTGAGGTAGGTAAAGCAGCTGAAGAGACGCCAGGTTTGGATTCAGAGCCCACATCCTCCTTCTCAAACTCCTTACTTTCAAAACCCTGAACCACCTCCTCAGCCAATGTCTCTGGATTGTCAATCAAAGCCTCTAGCTCCTTTGAGACGAATTGCTTCAATGGATCACCTCTGATTTTGTTTTGTAATAAAACCAAGATGTAGTCTGTCAACATGGCAGGATCGATGTCTTGTTCATATTTACCTGCTCTCTTGAGCACCCATTGATGAAGCTGCTGTCTCTCAAGCTTAGTTATAGACATGTTGATGGCTCTATAGATGGATTGAGTACTGACTATCAGTTGCACTTGCTTTGCATGGGTTTCCTGAGAAGGATAATTCAAGTAAGGAGATTGCAAATTGGCCCTCAGGATCCAAAGGCAAAAAATCCAAAAAATCCAAAAAAATCTGAAAATTTGCTGACACGGGAAATTTCTGAGAATGGCAGACAGGCCAAAAACTGTGAAACAAGTCACCCAAGCAAGAGCCTCAAATAAATACTACTAATCATTCCAATCAACAGGTCTAAATACCAGTTGACATCAGAGTGAGAATGCCACCCAAAGAGATAGACCCCGCAAAGGAACGCGATTATACATTTGCTGCTGACTCTATTGAAACCAATTACATACAGAAAGAGTTCAAGTATAGCGAATATGATTTTGAAATATTGAGCACCATAAGATATGATCCATTATTGACAAATAATATGGAAGATTTCATATCTCCAAATGATTTGCACATTGATAACTCACAATTGTTTTTTCTTTTTGATGAACATGTACATCGAATAAATTTGGAGTTGAAATATTTCAAATTTGGATTCAAGCTTACCAGAGAGTTGTTATTGTACAAGTTGAATGAAGTTATGTTAAATCTTGATAAGGCCAATTCATACAAATTGAGGGTTTTGATCAATAAACAGGGGGAATGCAATATTACTGCTCATTTTATTGAACATAGATATAATCTTTTTGATGGATTTAACACAATGATGAACCATACTTCACCAATTTGGAATGTTTATATTGATTCTGAACCAATAATGGTATCACCTTTTACTTCATTCAAGACAACAAAGAGAGAAGTGTACAATCGATCAAGAGAGAGATCATTACCTTCTAATAACACTGTTCCACAAGAAGTTTTGTTATACAACTCTGTTAATCAAGCAACAGAGGGATCAATTACAAATATAGCATTCAGACATATTGACACAAGTGGCCAAGAGGTTTGGGTGACTCCACCATTAGCATCAGGGTGCTTATGTGGTGTCGTTAGGCATTTATTGTTGACAAAGGGGCTTGTTACAGAAAAACAAAGACTGATTAAAGATGTCAAAATTGGTGATGATGTGTTGTTATTCAATGGTATTATAGGTGTTGTAAAAGGAAGAATAACATCTGCCGAGGAGATACCGTTCAATTGGTACTGAATACTCCTATTACATAACGTATGTAACAAATGTGATTGATGTATTACATTTGGAAGCACAGAAAGACACTCTCCACTCAAATAAAGAATACAAATTGTATAATATGTGATTATTAATATCAAAGCAATCACTTTGTTAATTCTTCAATTTCTTTGTCGTTATAGCCAACAATGTAGAAGATATCTGCAATTGATTTAGTGTTCAACTTACATGGGGCCAATTGTTGAACCTTTGGCTTTGCATTCCAAGCGATACCAAAACCTGCTACTCCCATCATTGGTAAATCATTTGAACCATCTCCAATGGCAACTGTATCCTTCAATGAAATATTATTTTCCTGGGCTATTCTTTGTAATAACTCTGCCTTCTTTTTACCATCAACAACCTCACCTATAGTTTCACCACTGAAAACAACTTTGCCGTTAACTTCTTCGGTGGCTAATGTATTAGCAAATGCATAATCAAGATTCAATTGATCTTTAACATAGTTAGCAAGTGGGAGAAAACCACCACTTAATACAGCCAACTTACAACCAGCCTTCTTTAGACCTTTAGTCAACTTAAAATCACCATTTGTAAACTCTAATTTTGTTTTTAATTCATCCCAAATGGTACCATCAATACCCTTTAAGAGTTTAACTCTTCTTGCCAATGATTCTTTGAAATCAATTTCACCATTCATTGCAGCAGTTGTTATTTTTTCAACTTCATCCTCTACACCAGCATAAGCAGCAATCAGTTCAATAACTTCTTGATAGATCAAAGTAGAATCCATATCAAACACAAATAACTTTTTCTTTCTTGACTCGTTATTTATTTGAAAGACCAAGTCAATTGAATGGGTTAATTCAAAATCGAATAAGTATTCTCTAATCTTTTTGACAGTGTTTTCCACTTCGGTGGCATCTGATCTGTTTTCTGAAAGCTTTAGAGACACCTCGTAATCGTATACTCTGTTTTCACATAATGTTTTGATCTGATGTAGTCTGACTGGCAAAGATGCAATGAAGGTATCTATTAGCCTATAATGGTCTGAAGTGATTTGTTCAGAATGAGCGATAGCAGTGATAACGTAACTCATTTTGCTAGAGATGCCTGTATTATTGGATTGTGTAAAATGGTAATATGAAATGATTGGTATTTTCTTCAAGTCTCTAACCAAGTACTTCTCACAGGATGAAGGTTTTACTGTTCCCATCTTAGGTTAATCCGTGAACTCTTCAGAATGTGTTATATGGACTTCGGTCGGATTTGGTGACTTCCGACTTCGACGTCGTCCAGTTTTGAAAGTAAACAACAAGGTGGTTTTGACCACTTATATATTTTGTATATTATTCTA
>JAKTWV010000040.1:0-114928 GCA_030582235.1 Ruyongia ponderosae | reverse complement strand
CTGGTTCTGGATCAACTGGTTCTTCAAACACTGGTATTTCTGGTTCTGCTTCCAATACTTCATCTGGTTCTGGATCAACTGGCCCTTCAAACACTGGTATTTCTGGTTCTGCTTCAAACACTGGTATTTCTGGTTCTGCTTCCAGTTCTATGGCGCTTGAAAGTGTGTCTTCCACTAAGAACTCAATGCAAACATATTCAACTTCTTTTGCTTCATCAATTACGAATTCGGTTTTGCCGTTCAGCTCTCTTGGATATTGGAATAGCACGGTACTATCGTCATCTTCAGTATTTAGTGAAGCAACTTCTGCCCCAGCTCACACATCGTCTACTTCAGGTAACATTCTTTCATCTTCAGTCCCAACTCCTTGGATTACAGGCTCATTTGAAGATGGTGAACCTCATTGGGACATATATGTTCCTGGTACACTATCACCATGGACAACCATAGAGTTTATTTCAGACAAAGCAACCAACTATTTTATCAGCAGTATCTCAGCCGCTATTGATGGAATATCCATTGATTTAGATGGCACATTTGATTCTTCCAGCTATGACCGTTATTTTGGAGCTATTGATACCCAGTTTTCAGTTTTGATATTTTCGGTGTCAACCACCACAAATCTTCCAGGTCCATTCACTCATAATGTTACAATCTACATTGATGACGAAAGTAGTGGAATTTCTAAAAGAGAAGAAATATCTTTCTTTTTGACCAATACAATTGATAGAAGTACCTCCTCTTCTTCTATTTCTAGCAGCGATACTGCTCATGACATTTCATCTTCCCTGTCTTCATCAGCTGCTTCAGGAACATACACTGATGTTGCATTATCTTCCACCACTAGCTTGGCAAGCAATATTTCATCATCATCTAAGGCCACTTCAGTTGCTAGTGTTAGCTCTGTTGAGAGCATTTCATCTTCTATTAGAGATAGTGGCTCAAGTGCTGGTTTAAGCTCATCAAGCTCAAGCTCACCAAGCTCATCAAGCTCAAGCTCATCAAGCTCACCAAGCTCATCAAGCTCAAGCTCATCAAGCTCAAGCTCATCAGGCTCAAGCTCATCAAGCTCATCAGGCTCAAGCTCATCAAGCTCAAGCTCATCAAGCTCAAGCTCATCAAGCTCAAGCTCATCAAGCTCATCAAGCTCATCAGGCTCAAGCTCATCAAGCTCAAGCTCATCAAGCTCAAGCTCATCAAGTTCAAGCTTATCAAGCTCATCAAGCTCAAGCTTATCAAGCTCATCAAGCTCATCAAGCGATAGCGATACTGGTTCAAGTGCTACAGTCAACACCCTCTCAGTAAGTAGTACTGGTGCTATAGATTCATCGGCTAGTGTTTCTGGCAGTGCTTCTCAAACTAAGACTACTGGGTCTACTACTACTACCAAGTCAAATACTGCTGGTTCAAGCTCATCAAGCTCATCAAGCGATATCGGTACTGGTTCAAGTGATACAGTCAACACCCTCTCAGTAAGTAGTACTGGTGCTATAGATTCATCGGCTAGTGTTTCTGGCAGTTCCTCTCAAACTAAGACTACTGGGTCTACTATTACTGCCAAGTCAAATACTGCTGGTTCAAGCTCATCAAGCTCATCAAGCGATATCGGTACTGGTTCAAGTGATACAGTCAACACCCTCTCAGTAAGTAGTACTGGTGCTATAGATTCATCGGCTAGTGTTTCTGGCAGTTCCTCTCAAACTAAGACTACTGGGTCTACTATTACTGCCAAGTCAAATACTGCTGGTTCAAGCTCATCAAGCTCATCAAGCGATATCGGTACTGGTTCAAGTGATACAGTCAACACCCTCTCAGTAAGTAGTACTGGTGCTATAGATTCATCGGCTAGTGTTTCTGGCAGTTCCTCTCAAACTAAGACTACTGGGTCTACTATTACTGCCAAGTCAAATACTGCTGGTTCAAGCTCATCAAGCTCATCAAGCGATATCGGTACTGGTTTAAGTGATACAGTCAACACCCTCTCAGTAAGTAGTACTGGTGTGATTGGCTCATCGGCAATCGTTGTTTCCACATCAGTTGGTTCGGATGATTTATATGGAACGTTAACAGTCGCTTCAGTTTCAACTAGTGCTTCCACTCCAATAACAACGAGCACCACTTCGGCAAGTGTTACAATAGATTCTAAAACCAGAATTTCTAATATATCATCAAAGAGAGTGGTATCGACTGCAGGTGTTCCAGCAGCCACTGGCTCCAATTCTATTGCCATAATCACCACTTCATCTGAAGGTTCAGCAATAGTTGTATCCACTCCTACTGCTTCCGGAGATTCTACTTCAACACAATACTCCACCACAGTTGAAACGCAGATGATCTCATATTCCACTTCATTGTCATCTTCTTCTGGTGCCACTTTATCTTCTTCGTCAGCTTCATCAACTTCATCGGTTCCTCTTTCTACTTATGAAGGCTCGGCCACATCGAACAATGCTAATATCATAATTACTTCAATTGCGTGTTTGGCTTTCTATTGGCTGATCTAAAGCTGTCATTATTTTTCCCTATTTGTCTTCTTAGTTTCATCAATTTTCTTCTTTTGCATCATTAATTTGATTTCATGCAACTCTTTGTCTTCGTTTGTCATTTCTTCTTTTTCATTCTTAATTCTACTTTCAGTTACAGCTGAATTCGGTTTTACTGCTTAGAATAATATCCACTCTATTTTTCACAATAACAATGACTTCAGGTAATTTCACCTATGCTCTTTTAATTTATCCGTTTACTAGCTGCCAATATATACGATTTAACATATTACGTACTTCATTCTTAGTACTTCTACCTACTACCTACTGCCTCTATAACATATTACATATCCACTTAAACATAAAATAATCTATTCTATGTTGTGCGTGTACCATTTCTGAGTTATAATGGGATTTGGTCCTTCGAACGTTATTTAAATTTGTTATAATACCTATAACTCTTCTCCATCTAGAGCTAACCAAACATAAGCGCCTGAGAACATTAAGAATAACAAGTACAGATATATGAGACAATTGAATTAAAAATTCACATATTATAAACAAAGAGATTGACTAAGAACAATATTGATATTAATCAAGACTTCAAAGACTGAAGAAACTAGAGACCATACAATTTATATATGCTACATCAAGTTTTAAACTACAATTAGAATAGGCTCCATTACTCTTGGTACCCGCTTTTTTGACAAAAAAACAAAAAAAAAAATTTGCTCAACGTGGGGCTCGAACCCACAACCGTACGATTAAGAGTCGTACGCGCTACCGATTGCGCCAGCCAAGCAATTAATTATGATATTGATATTTGCTCACAATGAAACTGACCATTGCTGGACCGGTAGGGGCACACTATTTTCTAGACGGCAAATTAAAGATTGAAAAGGGTATTGAAAGGATTGATTGAATCACAAATGAAGGACAGATGAGTTGAAGGGTGAAGGAAACAAATGGTTAAAACCTAGTCTTATAAGCTGTTACTCAAAAAAGGGTTAAAATTGTCACGAGAATCATATAAGTACTTCATAAAACATAAGCAAAGAGCTTAACTTTTACTACTGAAAACACTAGTGTGAAACAACAATACATTCGACTTTCTCCAAAAAGAGAAAATATGATCCTCAACATATTGTACAGACGCATTAAGATATTGATGATTCGGTTGATAAATAAGTAAATAATAAGAGAATATAACTAGCTAGATCGGCTAAAAAATGCTACATAACACTACTTGTAATTTGTAGCTGTCAGCGCTAGCGACATAAATTAGAGTATACAATACTATCTGGCTCCATGGATTGCAATAAAACGCATTTTTTGATTTTCGACCCGGGAAATATCAATATAAATATATGATATTCTCAGTTTGCTGGTGAAATTGCAGACCTGTTTCCCTACAGATAATTCATGATGCACATATTAGAATTTGACGTCGATCTCAATTTTCAAATATCATGCCAATCTGGGAGATAAGGCTATCATACACTATGATTTGCAAGGACCTGCAACTAATTATCTCAGGATTTAGACTTCTATATTGTGACTTATGACCGGTTGTACAAGCGATCCAGGCGATAACGAGGCCGGGTTTAATGTTCGGCCGTACCAAATTACATTAAATCCGTTTCTCTTCATTTTAAAAGAGACAAGATTCCACGATCCAGGACTATGATGACAATTTTATATCCAAACCAGAGATAGTCAAACATGTCTACTACTAAAGCTGTTGTTATTTCATCTAAAGATAAAAAACCAAAATACGTTGAATCCTTTGCATTAAGGGAGCCCTGTGAGGGAGAGGTGAAAATTAAGGTGCTGGGTACTTCAATTCATCATTTAGTTATTTCAAGAGCCCTTGGAAGACATTATTCAGTCGCTGATGATGATTCTTCAGATACAATCATTGGTGTTGATGGTGTTGGTAGGGTTGAGTCGACTGGAGAACTAGTTTGTTTTGTTGCCATGGGACCTGGCGGAGGTTCATTTGCAGAATATGTCATTGTTCCAAAGACTCATATTTTCCAGTTGGCAGAGGATTCAGAAGAAGCCATTGCTAGAGTTTCTTCCTTAGCTAATCCTGCAATATCTTCCTACATGGCCTTTGCTGCAAGACTAGATGGCAAAATCAAGCCAGGTTCTACAATCGCTATCAATGGTATCACAGGACAGTCTGGTTTTATTGCTATTGATATTGCAAGAAAGATATTTGGTGTTTCAAAGATAATTGGAGTGGGAAGATCTGTTGACAAGTTAGAAAGGGTCAAGAATTTGAAAGACATTGATGAAGTTATTACTTTTGATGATCCAAGTATTGTTGAGAAACTATCCAAGTTCAATGTTGATATTGTTCTAGATTACACCTGGGGTGATAATGCCTTACACTTCTTACTATCACTGCTCAAGTCGAGAAAGGATCCCTCTCGTGAGCTTAACTGGGTTCAGATTGGTGAAATAGGTGGTGGCGAAATATCATTACCAGCTGGTATTTTCAGAGGTCATAACTTCAAACTGTTAGGTAGTGGCTTTGGTTCATTCTCAGGTTTTGATCTTCATAAGCACGTTCCTAAGGTGGTCGAGCTTTTGTCAACTGGTGAAATTTGCGAAGACCTGACTAAAGACATCGAGGCTGCTAAAGCAAGTGATATTGATATTGAGTGGGATTTATGGAACCCATCTTCAAGAAAGTACTTCACTTTTTGATTCTGCAATCCATCAAGATTGATCATGTCGATGTAACTGTGATATATTGTAAATAGAGACGGGGGTTCTTATCTTGGTCCTAAGAGTATAGCCCTAGCAAAGTATATCAATGAAAGAATATTATGCTTATGAATAGTGTATAAGGCATGGAGAATTACGACCAACGATACTCAAATATAAATGGTGATCAGTCATGTAGTTTCGGACATAACTCGCTTCTGTATTGTAATATCACTCAAGTAATAGTACTATTTGAGTTATCAACTAATAATATCAAAGGTCTGGCTTATTGACTGATCATCAAGCTTACTCAGTGCAGCTTCATTAAATATTGAAAATATATCAAAAAAGTGCGAATGTATGACATTACCTTCTTGTATGACAGATGGGTTCAGCCGATGATCGTCTTCATCTTCTTGAAAAAATACCACTGACGGTATAATATCAGAATATTCTGGTATCATTTGAATGGCATTTATTAGTACACTGAAATCCTTCATCGTGTATCCAAAAAATAAGTTAGTGTAATGAGTATTGATAATTGGCCCATCTATCCCATTATGAGCAGGGATGATACTAGTAAATAACTCAGACCAGTCATTTTCATTAATGGAGAACTCTCTAGAGAGAAAAGTCCTAACCTTTTCCTTCTGATCTCTACTAATGGTTAAAGAGGTATTCAGGTCACCTGAGTCATTACCTCTTAAAAATAAGATTGACTGCCTAACAACTTCAAACCCATGCCTTTTCACTAAACTAATGCTCTGTTTAGATGCAGATATCAACTTAACACCAAGATAATACTTCAGTGACCCATTTTCTTCCATGATGTTGACAGCATTTTCTGTTGATTTGATCAATCTTAAAATGCATGTATTCACCAATCCTTTGGATTGCACCATACTAAAAAGATCAAATGTCGGAAGTGTCTGGTTTTTGGAAATCAAGTCAAGTGATTGATATAATCTAACTATGGCAGCGGATATGACAGAAAATGATCTATAAAACACGCTGCTAAAAAGAATAAAGAGATTGAAATCATGATATCTGGTAATGAACTTCTTGAAGTTCCCTTTTATGAATATGCAAGAAAGATCAATCCCCTTCAAACACATTTTCAATAACAATTGTGAGTATTCTATAGCCATTTCTGTATCGACCATATTGTTTTTTTCAAAGTGCAAACATATGGTATAGATAACACTGATCTCTGTTGATAATTGAACGGCCTGTTTCTCCAAGATTTTGGTGTTCGCAAAAAGTATTGCTTGACTTATATCAAGTGCATCGAGTGGAATCAGCATATTCAAACTATAGAATTTTTCGATGAACTCGCTTGTATCATTCAATAGTTGCTCTAGGGTAGACAAAGAGACATTTATATTGATGTTATTGATATTAGATGATAACTCTCGATAAAACTTTTGCAGTTGGAAATCTTTTTCAAATTCTTTCCTGATTGCTGATTCTAATGGGTCATGGTTGATAATTTGAGGAACTTGGACGTTTATATAATCATCAGCTGGAATTTTCTGAATAGAGCCGGATATCATAGTAGAATTAACCTGGAAAGAGATTATCGAATGCCAAACTCTCCTTCTCAAATTTGATTGAGTCAGATCAGCAGCAAACTGGTCATAATGCTTTGGATCCCTGTTCAAACCAATCGAAACGGCTGATTCGATGATAAGACTCATCAGTTTTGGGGATTGAGCTAGTGAACTAGTATCAGAATCTTCAGGTGCATCCTTGGTGTACATTCTCAAGTATAATAAAGCAACCAGCATATCCAAGTTTGTCTTTCTCAAAACTTTGTACATTGATAAAGATAACTGTGCCAGCGAGATTGCTCGGGCTGAAAGAGGGTTTCTTTTTACCATCAGCAAATCACTGGAAAGTTCTTCATCATCAATTATCTTGATCGCTATATATGAGTATCTCAAAATGATTAGATAAGTAGACAATAGAGCAAAATCAGATCTCTTTGTTAAGTTAATAGTGGGTTCAAGATCTTCAGTTCCATAACAGACTATTCTATTGATAGATGTCATGAATGAATTTCTATCAATATAAGGTCTTAATACCCATATGTAAGTAAAAAAATGATTAAGAAGCAAATCGGTAATCATCTTCTCTTTGGGAATGATCTTCACGACCTCAGAGACTAGATATTTGACCTTGGATTCATGTGCCCCATACATGATGTTGAATGGTAATATAGAGCCTTGGTTGACTTCTTTCCTTTCAAGGATCAGTTTTTTGACGCTATCAACGATATGGGGAGCATTAGTTTGATTATCTAAATAGTAAGACATCCACTTACTTTCACCTTCGATGTTCTCTGCCTTGTCTTTGCTAAGTATTTTGTTGAGAAATCTTGGATTAGAGCTGATTGAATAAAGAAATCTGTAAACCGCATAAACTGAAAGGTATGGGTCTTTTATTTGAATGAATAATTGGTTTAATGGCTTAATATCTTCATGACTTGAGAATTTAGATGAGAGTGAATTATTATCGGTGTAGAAATTAATAAGGTCGCGAGTGGAAGTAGTAGCATTGTCAAGTTTATAAGGAATGCCATCTAGATGGTTGACATCACTCGGTGTGCTCAATTGAGACTCGATTTCTCTCTTCAAAGCATTAGCTTGTTCAATCAAGGATTCGTTCTCTGCTTTTAACTGATCTTTTGATTTTAAAGATACATCATGCCTGATGGAGGATTTGGTGACATGAGGCCTCAAATGGAGGTCTTCTTTATCGATGTATTCACAAACAATGCCTAATTTGATGCAATGGGAACAAGCAGGCCTAGTTTTATCACACTGAAAATTGCAAATAATATGGAGTTGTTAGCATTGTCATTATTGAAACAGTTAATAAAAAGGATGAGGACATACCTTGACCTTTCTGCTCCTGCAATTGAGACAAACTAAAAGCTTTCTGTTTCTCTTTTTGATATCAGCAAGGTCAGTCTCCATGTTCTTGCTCTGGCTGGTCTATTGGATAAGATACTTGTTGTCACTTTTTTGTTTGAATAGTTTTAGTTGTTTGTTGTTTGTTGTTTGTTGTTGTTGTTGTTGTGATTTCGCTTTTCCTTTTCATTATCGGAAATAGGAAAAATTGTTACGGCCGAAAGTTGTTACCTCCGGATAGAAATTTGAAAGAATTACAGAAGGTATATAAATATCAAGCTATAGAGCTATAGATTTAGGAAAAATTCATCTGGAGACTCGCTGAAAAAACTGCTAAAGTCAAAGTTCTGGTCAACATTGCCAAACAAATCATTAAACTCTTTGAAAATGTCGAAATCAGGGGATATATGATTTTGACTCTCATTATCCAAGGTATTTGTAGTAGTATCCAGTATACTCAATTTTGCATATTCAGTACTCGTCTGAAGTAGATTCAAGGTTGTCTGAAAATCTTGTGCTGAAAACCCAAAGAATGGATTAGTATAACTAACGTTTATAACAGATTCATCTTGACTATCATCATTTCCAGTATTATCATGCCCTGCCAAGGCCCTCGCCCTTCTTATAGGTTCCCAATCATCACCTCTAATCAATGACTTTCTTCTGAATAATTCATTCAACTTGGATCTTTGGAAGGAACTAATATTCAATGCACTATTTAATTCACCTTTATCTGTCTGACCCAAGAATAAAATTGTTTGTCTTACCACTTCAAACTTGTGCTTTCTTAAGAACTTGAAATTTTGTTTCAAACCTGAAAGTATCTTAACACCAAGATGGTACTTTAATGATCCATTATTCTGCATTACATTGATAATATGTTCACTTAAATTAATCAAAGAAAGACTCAAAGTATCAATCAAGTCCTTGTATGGTGTCATTGCATTAAGATCAAATAATGAAATTTGACAATTCTTTGATATCAAATCAGTCAACTGATACAACCTTAAAACATAGGCAGATATTATAGAACATGCTCTAAATGTAACGCTGTGTAGGGCAACAAAGAAATTGAAACTATGGAAGGGACTAACATATTTCTTGAGATGACCCTTTATGAACGCACATGGTATATCAATGGCTATTATTAAGGATTTGAACAATTTTGAACCATATTGAGCTGTCTTTTCAAGATTCAGAGTTTCATTTCTTTGATAGTGACACCAAATTGTATGTAAGATAGTTAATTCAATGGATATTTGTATGAACTGCTTTTCCCAAATCTTAGAATTTTTAAATATGATAACATCATAATTATAATCATTGCTATTATCAATAGCCACTAATGAATCTAACCCATATAATTTATCAATCAATTCTCTTGAAATTGTTAGATAATTTTCAATTATTGATAATCCAACACCATGATTGGTATTATTAACAGCAGCTGATAATTCTCTATAAATATTTTGTAATTGAATATCTTTTTTGAATTCTTCAATAATAGCTAATTCCAAAGGATTAAGATTATGAGTTTGAGGAAGTTCAACATTAATATATTTATCATCAGGAGTTTGTTGAATTGCACCACTAATCATTGAAATATTTATATCACAAGAGATGATTGAATGCCATATTCTTCTTCTTAAATTAGCATATTTCAAATCAGTGGTGAATTGATCATAATGTTTTGGATCTCTATTCAATCCCATTGATAATGCAGACTCTATGATTATACTCATTAATTCTTGAGATTGTGAAATCGAACCACCATCTGTATCTTCTGGTGAATCTTTAAAGTACATTCTCAAATATAATAAGGCAACCAACATATCTAAGTTAGTCTTCTTCAAGACTTTGCACATGGATAAACATATTTGAGCCAAAGTGATTAATGTTACCGGTATTGGATGTTCTGATTTCACTAGTTTCAAATCATCTGTTAGATCAATATCATCAAGAATATTGATTGAGATATAAGTATATCTTAGAATGATCAAATAAGTTGCTAAAATTGCAAAATCAGATCTATTATTGATATTGATTTCAAGACTATTGTTAAAAGAATTATAATTTATGACATTATTGATTGCATTCATAAATGAATCTTTATCAATATAAGGTCTTAATATCCAAATATATCTAAAGAAATGATTTAATAAGATTTCAATAATTTCAATATTTTTTGGTAATACTTTGATTATTTCAGAAATGATACAATCAACATTTGAATCATTTGAACCATCAACAAGATTGAATGGTAATATTGACCCACGATTCCCCTCTTTTCTTTCATTTGCAATTTTTTGAATTCCATTCATGATTTCTGGAGGTGTTGAATCATCATTTGCAAAAAAAATCATCCATTTAGTTTTCCCATCTGCATGTTTTGATCTATAATCTTCCTTTGTGAAAGTATTTTTTATGAATGTTTGATTGAATTTGATTGAAAGAAATCTATAAACGATATAAATTGAAGTATATGGATCTCTTCTTAAGATTGACATATGATTTAATGGTTTTATATCTTCATCACATGAATTTTTTATTGAAAGTGAATTATAACCAGCATAGAAATCAATAATATCTTCAATTAAATCACTAGGACCATTCAAGATTTGACCAGATTTATGGTATAATGAAAGACCAAGTGTATTTGTGGTATTGTTCAAATTTCCAAGAACATCACTTTGTTGCTGTTGTTGTTGTTGTTGTTGTTGTTGTTGTTGTTGTTGTTGTTGTTGTTGTTGTTGTTGTTGTTGTTGTTGTTGTGGTGGTGGTTGAAAAGGTGGACTTGGTATCAAGTTCAAGGCACTTAATGATTTAGCAGCTTCTAGTTCTCTTTTCAGTTGATCTAATTGTTGAATCAATAATACATTTTCGAGTTCTAATTGTTTCTTTGATTTTGAATTTGGTGTAGTATTGGTCCTCGTTATTGTTGTTATTGTTGTTGCTGTTGATCTAGGCTCCTTTGGTTGTTCATTAGGATCATGTTCTAGGTAGCCACAAGATATTCCCAGTTTGATGCAATTACCACAATTTGGTTTAGATTTATCACACTATGAAGAAATGTTAGTTCTTTGTTATTGTTGTTTAATTGTTAGATTGTTAAGGTGTTTACTAACATACCTTAGATTTCCTTCTTCTGCAATTCAAACAAACGACAAGCTTTCTGTTTCTCTTCTTGATAGCCTGTTCCATAATGACATGTATCAGATATATCTTCTATTTCAAGAAATTTAATCCAGCTAAGTCTCCTCATTAAACAGAATGTTTTTGTTGATATTGTTGTTTGTTTATAAATTTTTTTTAACTCCGGCAAAATTTCCGGGTTTAACTGACTATGTCCGGAATGGTATGTTTATTATCTCCGTTATGGGCCATTGATCACGAAGCAATAGTTTAACAAGTAGTTTTTTTCAACTCAGATTGATAGTCATGTTATATTTTATTTATATATATATGATTACATGTTTCTCTTGTCATTCTGGTTCGAAATTGTTGAATTTTATCGATTTTCAACAAAAGCCATACCCATATGGCAGAGTTTGAAGGGTGTCCTGAATTATGAATAATTGGAAAATATATATTCGATCAATATATATATATTAATTCGATTGAAAGAGTACAACTATACCTTGAATAAGTCAATGGAGTGTTTAATAGCTTATATATATAGCATCCAATGCTGGCACTGCAACACTACCAAAATTTACTTCTTGAGTTAATGTCACGAATCTGCCATAATAAACAGGCTGATGATTTTCATGAAAAGACCTTAACTATGGGAAATCCCAGTATTTTACCCATTTGAGCTCCAATTTCTTCGTTTTAAAATTGTGAAGGCTCCAAGGACAGAATTCAGTGTGATATCAACACTGTACAACCACATAGAACCATACTATTGAACCATACACACCACACACATCCTACACACCACACACAACTTATCAACCAACCGCTGTAATTGCTTTATTATTTATTTTTTTTTGCTGATTTTTTGTTCTCTCTTCTGCCCCAGTTTAAACAACATCAACAACAAATTAAACAACTGAACCATCTCAGATTGAACGCAATCCAGTCCAGCCAATCCAGCCAGTCGCACCAGACATTCCATCTCTAATTTAATATTCTACAACAACAAACCACAGCACAACAGCCATGGCGAGTCACCGGAGGGACGACGTCTCGAATGTCGAGATTGACTGGTTTTTAAGGGGGAAGCTGCCAGAAGCCAGCACAGTCCCTATAGCGAACCCTGCCACCCTCGAGGACACTGCCAGGTCAGTCCAGAGACACACCCAGCAACTCAGAGCACAACAGCAACAGCAGCAACAGCAGCAGCAGACTCAGCCGCTCACGAGATCAAAGTCGCTGTCATACGTCGACCCGCCAAAGAAGAAGACTGGTTTCTTGAAGGGCCTCTTTGGCAAGAAGACTACCCAGGCTGATCCACTGCCCTCCCAGGCATCCACAGACGACCTCAGAAGATTTAAGGGTGACGACCACACAGCCAGTAATAGCACCAGCAAGAAGCAGCAGGAACATCTGGTCAGATCCAAATCTCTATCAAGCTCATCATCAGTCGATTTTGACCCAAAACTAGAAGAGTTTTTGCGATACTACAAGGCTAAGGGTCTTGATAAACTGTCAAGGGATTTGGAGGAAAGACCTTCCAAAAGCAACTCAATATCATCAACAATATCTCCTCCAATTTCATCTGAATCTGCATCTGCATCAGCATTAACATCATCATCAGCTTGTCCCAACACTTCAAAAAGATCTGAAATCTCAATCAAAGTGGATTTTTTGGGAAGACCAATCCCACCACATCCAATTTTCTCTCCTTTACCTCCTGCAATCGTTATAAAGCAACACGATTGTGTTTCATTGGATTCAGAATCAATACAATCAAACTCAACTGCACAAACTCAAACTCATTCCTCTAAAATTGGTGGTCTCTTACGTCGTCGTGGTAACACAACTACTTCCATAAGTAGTAATATTAATACTCCAAATGTAACCACTGATAGATTGAGTCTTACACATTCAATATCTTCTACTTCTTCTTCAGATGATACAATAATTTCTTCAAAACCAGTGGTAATCCCAGGATTGGAAGATTTACCAAAATTAAAAAAAGTGGCTTTTGATATGCCTGTATTCTTTAATGATCCACCACAACAAATCCCTTCAAGAACCCCAAGAAAGGGTGAAGTAGAAGTATTGAAAGATGGAAGTATAGTGATACATAAATTAACTCCAGAAGAAAGAAGAAAGATAATGCAAGGTAATGGTGGTGGAATTGTTGTTGGTGGTTCTGGTCATTTGAAAATCTTAAGTCCTCCTCCAAGTGATAATGAAGATGATGACGTTGATGGTACTGATGAAGGTACATCTTTACATGCTGCTCAAAAACATTCAATTGGAGTAGCTGCAGCCGCAGCAGCAGCAGAGGCAAGAGCTGTTTCTTCATCCTCAGAATTACAAAGAACTGTTACAAATCTTGAAGAAGAAGTTGGTGTTGATACACATGCAAAGCAAATCAATGTTGAAAAACCAATGAACGCAAGTCATAGACAATCTTCACATTTATCAATAATGACTGAATCAATGCTTGATGATAATAATAATAATAATAATAATAATTCACAATCAGATCCAAATGATATTTATCCTCCTCAACATATTAAGGTCCCATTAGATATTCTTTATACAAGATGTTGTCATTTAAGAGAAATCTTACCAATTCCTGCAACAATGAAACAAATAAAAGTTGGTTCAACTGAACCAATCCCAGTATTACAATTAAGAAATCCAAAACCATCAATGATTGAAGTCTTAACATTTAGTGATTTTATATCTGTGGCTCCAATATTATGTGTTTCATTAGATGGTGTTGAATTATCAATTGATATGCTTAGAGTGATCTTAAGTAGTTTGGTTCATAAAACAGAATTGGAAAAGATCACTTTTAGAAACACTCCATTAGATGAAATGGGTTGGAAATTGTTATGTTGGTTTTTAACAAGGAATAGAACAGTTTCAAGACTTGATTTAACTCAATGTCCATCAATACCAACAAATGTTCAAAAGCCTTCCAAAGCTTCATCTGATATTAAAAGAATGGAATGTAATTTAAACAATAGAACTGAATTGAATTGGAATCTTTTCAATGCTGCCATAGTTTCAAGAAAGGGTATTGATGAATTAGTATTAAATGGAGTTCAAATGAAGGAAAATGAATTTAAAAATTTGATTGAAATGGGGATCTCATTAAAGACATCAAAATTAGGTTTGGCATATAATAATTTATCAACTTTAGAATGTAAAGTATTAGCAGAATCACTAAATTTTAAAAATATTGTTGGATTAGATTTAGGTTATAATGATCTAAATAACAAATTAAGTTATTTTTTAACATCACCTGGTATTAGTGCTGAAACTTCAGAATTAAGATTTCTTTCATTGAATTCTGCAAATTTATCTTGTGATAACGAAGAAACTGATGATTTGATTTCTGTCTTTGCAAGATATAAACATTTACGTTATATTGATCTTTCAAATAATAAAAAATTATTTCCAAAATTAATATTAACATTATCACAAAGTTTACCATTATACAATTCATTAGCAAGAATTCATTTAGATTATAATGATTTATCATCATTAGATTTGATATCAATAGCTGAAATAATACCAATGTGTAAATCATTGACATATGTTTCATTATTGGGAAATCGTTTGGATACTGCTTCTGCTACTGCATTAACTTCTGCAATGAGAAGTTCAAGAACAGTTTTGACATTGGATGTTAATTTTGAAAATGTTTCACCTAAATTTAAGGAAAAGATTGGTTTATATGGTGTTCGTAATATGCAAAATCAAGTTTATGAAAAGAATGATAATTCTTCAAAGAATGGCGAAGATTTAGAAACTTTACAACAAGAATTATCTAAATTGTTATTGAGTGATGATAATGATAAGACATTAGATCCAACCATCATTGAAAGTGTTATTCAAAAGGCTAGTAATGCAAGAGATCGCATTCATGATACTATTGATAAACTATTCAAATTAAGAATTAATGGAACTTTAAGTACTGAAGGTAAGGAAACTTTGATTAGATTTTGCTTTATTGATTCAGCTATTGAAAAAGGTCTCCATTTGTTAGATACCAAACCTCAAATTCATGAGGCAATGATGAGACATAATTTGTTAAATGGATCAACAATGAATAGAAGCTCAAGTTACCTTGCTCATTCAGGAAATGCAGAACTATTACCATTTGGTTCACAAGTCGATCAAGATTCTAATGAAGTTCATTTGGATACCGAAGAAATTAAAGATGAACAAAGATCATTTGCAGATTCAGTACCTGCTGATTTTATCAAGGATCAAAATCTTGGTAGAGCAAAAGATTCAAATAAGATTAAAGAAGAAGCAGAGATTTTGAAATTAGGTGCAAGAATATCCAGTAGTGGAATTAAAGAGAATTTTACAAATCAAGAAATAAAGAATCTTGAAGATATTAGTGGTGATAAGTTTAGAGAAATCTTGATGAATACTCATGATTTAAGTAATGTGGTGAATATAATTGATACAATGAAGACAAAGGGTATCAAACTGGAAAAGATATATTCCAAACAGAATACTGATGGTACAAATGAAGTCCTCTCTCCAAAGACATCATCAAAGGCATCTGCTAAATTTCAATTGAGTGATTCTGAAGGTAGTTCTTCTGAAGAATCTGATGGTGAAATTTCTGATGAAGAAGATATGGATGTGGCTTATGATAAGATTCTGGATGGATTAGAGAGAGTAAGAACTAATAATCATGAGACCAGTTAAAAATCTCTTCACCTTAGTATGAGACGATTCAATGACTACATTTATAGTCAACAATTTATAGAGAAACTAAGAACATTTAATTAATTTATGACTTTAATATTTGATAACTATTTACACGTATTCAATTCAAACCTTTACCCAAACCTTTGATTTTACAATGAAGTATCTTGATGCAAACCAACATGCTGTACCTGCAAGTGATAATATTGAACAATATATGACAAACATATTATACTCTTTTATTGATTCTGATCCAATAATGGCACCTGCAATTGGAACAGAAATTAAATCACCAAATGAAACAATAAAATACATTGTACTAATTCTTACTCCAAATTCTTTAGTTCTTGTGATTTGACTGAGACAAGTTGGTGATAAACTAAAGATTGAACCAGTAAAGAAACTAAATGTCATTGCAAAAGCATACAACGTTGGAATGCTATAACCAAATGGTAACCAAACACAAAGACAAAGTAAACTAGCAATGATACTTGTTGTAATCATGACGTTGAATCTTCCATATTTATCAGCCAAAAGATTTGGAACAAATCTTCCAAAGATACCAACAGTATTCATTATGGTAACCATTAAATAAGAATTATTTTCACTTACACCTCTAATCAAACAATATGATGGGAAATAAGTTAAAGCGGTTGTTAATGATAATTCAGAGAATAAAATTGCCAAGACACAAAAGAAGAATCTTTTATCCTTTAATGATTTAAAATCAATTGAACTTGTGAAATAAGTTGTAATTTGTTTCTTCATTGGTAATTTTTTATATTCTTCATCTTTTGGTAATCTTTCTCTTGTTAATGCAATTGAAACAATTAAACAAGCAGTACAAATAATGGCCAAGATTCTTATTGCCCATTTATAATCAAGAACGACATAAAGTTTTCTCAACATGATTGGGAAAATAATACCACCAATGGACCCACCAGCAGTACTAATACCAGTGGCAACACCTCTGTTTTTATAAAAGAAATGAGCCACACAACCAATCAATGGAATCATGTTTAATGCAGTTCCTAAACCAACACAAACACCAAATGCTAAGACGAATTGATAAACTGTTTTACATTCAGCTGTGGCAAATAAACCTAATGAGAATAAGATTGTACCAATGACCATTGGATAAAGTCTTCCCTTTCTATCGAATAAGGTTCCACTAAAGATACAACCAGATGAAGAGATGGCTAAATAAACTGAAAAGATCCAACCTGTTGTTGAAGTTGGAGTATCACTTAATTGATTTGTAGAGATATAAGTTTGAATTGAACCAATTGAATTCAAGAGGCCAAAGACAGGAATCAAACCTAAGAAACAACCAAATACAACTGACCAAGCCAAGACACCACCATCTGGGAATTCTGAAGCATCTTCTTCTTCTTCTTCTTCATTATCATCTTCCACTAATAGATTATCAGCTTCGTTGAATGGAGAGGCATGAACTGATTTGAGGACGTTATCCACGCCGGAACCACCAACAGAGGAAAGTGATCTCAATCTTCTTGAGCTTGAGACTGTTTGGTTATTGTTATTATTGATGTTGTTATCATTGATGACTATTGACTCACCAGTAATACTGCTTTGTAGATCTGAATTTGAAGAGACGTTATCATCAGAGGATGAAGCAGCAGCAATACTACCGCGTCTAGTCAATATATCTAACGAGATACCATGGCTTAAGTCCTTCATCTCTAGTATTTAAAGCACAGTCATATAATCGTTAATTAGAATGATGAATATTGAAAACTTTTCCGGTTATGTCTTTTCAACTAAGAAAATGTTTCAATAGCCGCTCTGTTCCGGCAATAACCTTCTATTGCCGCTTCAATTTGACAAAGGAGATCACCAACAGCCAATTTTTTAAGTAATTTTGAATTTGAATATAATCTAAGTTACTAGTGATCATTATGGATATTACCATTGTGTTTGTCTATTCATTAAATCACCATAATACCATTTTCACACTGAACCCCAGTAAAATTCAGTAAAAAATTGGGAAATTTATTGAGATGGAAAAGGAGTTCAGAATATTTGAAATAAATTTATATTGAGGATATACAGCTTTAATGTATAAAGAGAAGTAGATACATGTTATATATACAGACACCAGTATAATCATAACACATCAAGTCCACTTAGTCAAGGAACCCCTTCTCCTATCAAATCATCAAATATTCCAACTTTTCACGTTTTGCGATAGATTCTGAATTTATAGAGTGGGTCATAAACATTAAACAACCATCAATGCTTAACAACCAAGCTAAACTCACAACCATCTTAACATCTTGACAATCCATCCAGAAAGGAAAACAAGATATCCAGACAAGAATAAACCGGCAAAAGAGCCATGACAGACAGCCACTCTGGGGATAAACAACAGGAACAGCACGGCTCAAGCATTAGCCATAGCATGGATGGGGTCAAGCTATTTAGTGATACAAATCATGAATATATTCAACATCAACAACTTCAAAATAACCAACAAACTGAACACACTGAACAAACTGAGCAAGAAGACAGTCCAGAAATGAAGCCAGAAATATCCAACTTCGAGAACAACACCAACACCAACACCAACACCAACACCAACACCAACACCAACACCAACACCAACACCAACACCAACACCAACACCAACACCAACACCAACACCGACTCTGACTCTGACAGCCAATCAGCACTCACACACCATTCAACATTGCGTTCAATTCGTGACGATGAAGCTCCATTTGCCATACAACCAGATCAAATCGATGTGGAAAACCTGTCAAGACATCCCACCAAGAACATCAACTTGGAAATAGGCGAAGACAACTATGAAGTTGTCATGGAAGTGGATGATATTGAAAACATCAATGAAAGAATGTCATATTATAGGAAATGGGTTGTGGCCATAATACTATCAATCTCATCAATTTGTGTGACTATGATTTCATCAACTTGGGCAATGGCTTCAACTGCAATCAGAGAACATTTTGGCATCTCAAGAGAGGTTAGTGTCTTGGGAATATCTCTTTATATTTGGGGGTTAGGAATTGGTCCAATTTTATTATCTCCTTTCAGTGAATTCTTTGGTAGGAAACCTGCTTATATTGGTGGTTTATTCTTTTGTATGGCCTTTGAATTTCTTACTGCCTTTTCTCCAAACATTGGTGGAATGTTATTTGGTAGATTCATGTCTGGATTTTGGGGGTCTGCATTCTTGAGTGTTGCTGGTGGTTCAATTACTGATATGTTCAAAAAGAAGGAAATTGGTGTTCCAATGGTTTGCTTTTCATTAGGTCCATTCTTAGGTCCTTCATTAGGTCCTTTGGTATCTGCATTCATTAATGATAATCTTTATTGGCGTTGGACATTTTATGTTTTGATCATGTTCACTGGATTAATGTTAATTTTATTGATTATTCTTGTTCCTGAAACTTATGTTCCTGTTTTATTGATAAAGAAGGCCAAAAGAATACGATTAGAAACTGGGAATGATAAATATTATGCACCATTAGAAAAAGTAAGAAATGGGAATCAAATGATTACGATTTGTATTACTGCTTCTAAAAGACCATTCTTATTATTGGTTAATGATAGAATGATGATTGTATTATGCTTTTATTCAGGATTAGTATTAGCTATTATTTATTTATTCTTTGTTGCATTCCCATATATCTTTAAAACAGTTTGGCATTTCTCAATCATTGGTCAAGGTTTATCATTTTTAGGATTAATGGTTGGTTTAATCATTGGTGGTACAACATCACCTTATTTTCAACAATTATATAATAAAAAATGTGAAATCAATGGGAAACCAAGATCAGAATTTAGATTATATCCATTAATGCTTGGTGGTATTGTTTCTCCTATTGGATTATTTATATTTGCTTGGGTATCATATAGTAAATGTCATTGGATTGGAGCTATTATTGGAACTGCTATTTATGCTTGTGGTACAAGTTTAGTCTTTCAAGGTGTCATGTCCTATACAGCTGATGGATATAGACTTTATTCAGCTTCAGCAATGGCCTGTAATTCATTTGTTAGAAGTACATTGGCTGGAGTTTTCCCATTATTTGGATTACAAATGTATGAAGCATGTAATCCAAGATGGGGATCAACGATTTTAGCATTTGCCACTTTAGTGATGATTCCATTCCCATTTTTATTCTTTAAATATGGTGAAAGATTAAGAGCAAAGAGTCCATATGCTTGGAGTATGGATGATTAAGTGATATTCATTGTTTAAAAGCTGACCTAATGATTATGATGTTTATGATATGAAATTATTGTAAAGAGTTACTCTACGATCAATGAATGAGTGCGCTTCTAATACACTTTTAATACAATCTATATTCTATATCTCTATATGATGATGATGATGATGGTGTTGGTGGCAAGACGAGGGTCAAATTAAGTCTGCACCAAATGCTCTAACTCTTGGTGATTAACTAACTAACTAACTTGAAAATCATACCAAACCTTTGAAGAATTCTTGAACCAAGATAGCTAATTTTTCAGTATGTAAATCACCTTGTTTCAATTTCTTCATGTTTAAGTCATGAAATTCTTTATTAACAATACCAGCTTTAAATTTTTCATTCAAATTATCTTCAATATAACCTTTTGAAAATTCAGGATGACCTTGGAATGTTAATAATTCTTTTGATTTAAATATACCTTGACAAACAGTATTTTCAGTTGAACCAATATTTCTATAAGATTCGATTAAACCTTCAATTTCAATTTTTGGAGGAATAACAATATCTTGATGAACTTCTAAAATGGCGAATGAATTTGAACCTAAAGATTTGATCAATGGAGCTAATGATGGATCCTTTGGATCAATATTGATGCTTTCTAATCCTAATTCATAACCCTTTGGGTTTTGAATGACTTGGAATCCCAAAGCTCTTGAGATGAGTTGATGACCAAAGCAAATACCAACTGTTGGAAGTTTTGATGGTAATATTGTTGTTTCGATGAATTTCAGCAGTTTGAGAATCCAGTCTTCGTTGGCATAAGCATCAGCTCTTGAGCCTGTCAACCAATACCCTGTGATCTCCTTCAACTCCTCCTCATTTGGATATTCACCATGGAAGACATCGAATATTCTATATCCTTCTTCTTCTTCTTTGTTGTCTTGGTCTTTGTTCAATTTCAATAGAGAGATGGCCTGGTCTGCAAAGGAGCCATAGGTCTCGATGATGTGCTCGATGTGGTCAGTGTGGAAGACAGCGATGTATGGCATAATGGTGAATGGTGAATGGTCCAGTTCAGAGTTGAGAGAAGAAGATTTGGGCAGATCGATGCTATATATATGTCTTTAAAGTCTTGATTGAACGGTGGAAAATTTCACTTTTCGGAGCTCCTGAAAAGGTCAACAAAGAAGAAGAGAAGAAGGTTGTGGTAGTGTGGTGATGTGTGTTGCCGTGTCTGTGGTTATGTGGTTATGTGATTATGTGAAAGGTGCCACTGCTACCCCAAAGCGTTTTGTTGTTTACTAGCTGCAAGGGACCAACGGGTGGTCTTTTGGAGGGTCTTTTGATCTTGAAAACTGGCAGCGATGAGATGAGATGAGATGAGGTTGAACTGTTGAACTGATTGGATATATATGATGTTGTGCTGTCAATTGAGGAATGTACTACATACTGGACATGAGCTGCTCTTTGACCTTTGACAACGGTTTGTTTCTGAATTGCAAATTGGCTTTTAAATTGGAAGTACTTTTATTTCATCACTTTGGAGGGCTCTGAGCCGTATACCTTACACATTTATATGGACAATTAAGGAGAAAACTCATTATGGAGTATTGAAGTTATCGGAGAAACTCGTATGAACTTAGACTACCATGTGCAAATATTATTAATAACAGTGTAACAGTATAGTGCTCTCCCATCTCTGAAAAGAAGGAAAAAACACACATTAAACCAAACATCTATTGGTAGTAAGCATGTATATATATAGAATTTGAAATGTTGAAAAGTGGAAACACACACTTAAGATTAAGAGTAAAATAGCTCACACTGGGTAATCAATTATTCTTTGGATTCCAGTACTTGTTTAACAGGTTCAGGATCATTGATATAAAGTCCATGTTCTTGAATATATCTAATAACACTATTTGGTAATAAATATTGAACAGACATTCCTCTTCTAATAAACAATCGAACCTTTGTTGAACTAATATCATTATAAATCAATTGTTTAATAACCAAGACATTTCTTCTATGTTCATACATGATATCATGACTTAATAAAAATGAACGAACATCACTACCAGTTCTTTCCACAATTAAACAACCATATCTTCCCAATATATGATGTAAATCTTCATCTGCCCAAACATTTGGTTCTCCCATACTTTCAATCAAATCACCACCAGCTAATAACATGATTTTAACACCTCTCTTTGAACCATCTGCAGTTAAGACACCACCACCTTTAATATTGATTTCTTCATTAAAATGATCCAAAACTTTGGCGGTTCTTGTATAAGTTGGTTGTAAAGATTCCCAAGCATCAACCATTAACCAACTACTTGTTCTTTCACAAGCCAATTCACACATTCTTACTCTATGCTTTGAATCAGCTAAACCTCTCTTTTTATAATTATCACTAACTGGAGAATAATAACCACCAATCACTTCAAATCTTGTTTGTTCTCTTATGGCATCAATAGCCATTTCAAACATTCTTAAATGAAGATAAGTTATTGGAGAAAATGAACCACACGCCACTATAACTAATGGTTGTTTATTGTTATTCTTTAATTTGTTGATCAGTCTATGTTTTGGGAATTTATAATCATTTATAGATTTGGCTTGTCTAACCACTCCATGAGGTACTTCTTCAAGATCAGCAGTTTGATAACTATGAATTCTTGGTAAATTGCCAGATGTGATTGGATCATCATTTTCACCATCATCTGTATGTTCAGAAATGTAATCAATGACATTATTACTGTTGTTTCTATATTTTGTGTTTGCTGCTTTTGCTGCTTTTGTTGTTGTTGTTGTGGCTGAATTCAAAACAGCGTTAATTGAAACAACATCACGTTCATCAAGATGGACATTGTTTAGCATATTGGCAATGTTATCGTTACTAGTGGCAGCACGCAAAGTATCATCTTCAGCTTCACTTGATTCAGAGGATTCAGAGGATAAAGGTTGTAATTCAGCAGGGATTCTAGGGATTGAGTTTTCAAAGCTTTGTCTCCTGCTTCTGTCGCTCTTTGGAGTTGATGATCTTGAGTTTGGGTTGTTTGTGGAAGTGTTTGAGCTGCCTTGGTGATGATGATGATGGTGATGGTGGTGGTGCTTCTTGTGGTGGGAATGGTGCGATCTGGGGATGGGTGCGTCGATCTTGTTTGGATAGTCTGCCAGCACGACTGGTGGTTGGATTGGGATCACCTTTGGTATCTGGGAGGAGGATGTCAATGGGGGCTCACTTGGCTTTGGGTTTTCAGGGTTCAAGGGCTGGAAGTCAGGTGCTCTTGTTGGATCCATTGTGGTTGTTGTTGTGTTTGCTAGTTTTGATTGTGATATTTGCTTTAAGACTGTAATATTTGTGATATTTGTGATATTTGTAAGACTGAATTCGTTGTTTGATGACTGACTGTGGTTTTGTTTTTTTCTTTTAATTTCAAAGCCATTAGTACCACTTTTTGTATCTAAGCTTTATAATCTTTGCGGGTGTTATGGGATATAGAGGGTGGTATATGGTGGAATATAATGGATCTGAAGGGATATTTATATAATTGGGAATGTGTACACTATTTATATACAAATAAGAGACAAATTTGGAGTAATATTGACCCTGATCTGTGCAAATATCGCTCTTTCAGTCATCAGCTGGTTAAACAAAAATGACAAAGACAATGACAAAAAAGATCTCAGAAAAGTCCGGTCCGTGGTTCGAATCTTCTTGACGTTGTTTGTTTTGAAATTGGTGGATTTGGATATACTGGACTAGTATTACAATATAGTGATTGCAAGTAGTATATTATAGTAATACTGCTGTCAACAATACCACTTCATCTCTCTTCATTTATTTCATTAATATTTCAATTTTCTGTTTTTGATTTTTTTTATTTATTTTGTGGTTTAATTTGGAGAGCATCATTTCAATCACAGCTTATCGATATTTTAAATATTCAAGCAACTTATAGCAACATTAACCCAGAGCAACGCAATACAACCATTGATGGAGTTGCAAGAGAAGGTCAAGTATGTAAAACTGTTAATTGTCTCTTAATATCAAACCATCTTACTAACTTTGACTGCTTCAATATCACTAGACAGACCAGAGAGCTATATCCAACTTTAAGAGAATTAAGACTGGCGGTATTAAAGGGAGATTATAATGAAGGCAACCCATGCTTCTCAAGAAGCTTTCTATGGAAGGTATGTGTGCATTACAATCATATTTTGAAAATCTTTTTCTCATTCAAATTTACTAACAATTGTACAGACTATCTGCTCAAACTCATTCAAGATGGAATTTAAAGAAGAAGATTTGAAACAGATACCAACAAAATACTTATATCAACAACCACCTGTCACACAACCAACAACAACAACAACAACAATAGAAGATGTCAATGTTGAACTTGTAAGTGCAGACCAAGATCATCCATTATCCAATACTACAAAGACAATCAGAAAGACGGAACAAAAATCAGAGGAAAATGCCGATGATGATGATGATGATGAAATCATGGATGTAATAAAGATGGATGTTGAAAGATTAATAATTGATCCAATATTTCAAATTCAATCAACAAAATTGGAAATATTACAAATACTTTACAATTATAATAAATTAATACCCTATAAACAAGGTTTTCATGAAATTTGTGGATTTATTTATTTACAATTTTATAATGATAAAGTTGATCAAGAATCAATCAAATTAGAAACTTTTAATATCTTTACAAGTCTTATGCTTTCTATTGTTCCAAATTTTTATAATGAAGTAAGAATGATTGATTGGTGTCTTGATGATTTCAACAATAGATTAAGACTTGTTGATAATAATCTTTATGAATTATTAATTAAAGTACATAAGATTGAAAGTCAAATTTGGTTAATTAGATGGGTTAGATTATTATTGATTAGAGAATTAGGATTACAAAATTCTTTAAAGATTATAGATTATTTGATTTGCTTTGATGTTCATGATTTATCTAAATTAATGCCATTTATCATAATAATTTGTTTAATCAAGATTAAGATTAAATTGATTGATTGTGAAGATATGGGAGAAGTCTTGTATCTATTATTACATTATCCAGATTCTAATAAGTTATTTACAGATGATGAAATATTTGAAATGATGGATCTATCAATCAAATTATATAAATTAGCCAAGCTGACTGAACAAGAAGGAACATCACAACAACTGGCCAATTACGGTCTGGCCTTGAGCAAGAGATTCAACAAAGAGGTCAACTGGGACAAGCTAAAGGATCTGGACCGTATCAAGATGGAATTGAAGTTGCAAAGACGTGTCAAGCATGCCTTAAAGAAGAAGAACAAGAGACAGCCCGTTGTATAGCTGTAACCAATACACCCGCACACCAACCCCAACCCCGGTACGCCCACTCAACCAATCAGCCATTTTTAAATTTTGTAAAAAAACAAAAAAACAAAAAAACCATCCAGAAACGAAAAAAAAAAAATTTATTGAACCACCAATTCGAATTTGAAGAAATAAATTTATAAAAACAGCCTATTAGTTTTCCTCCTTAAACCAGTCACCATTCACAACAACAACAACCTACACAATAGCCTATAAAATGTTTTCTCACGCCTTAAGATCTGCATTAAGAACACCAGCCATCAGAAGTTCTGCTGCTTCAATTCGTCCAACCTTATTATCATCATCTCTAATCTCAAAGACCAACGTCATCTCAAGTGTTAGAACTTATGTCCACCACGAATACGAAGAAACTTTCGAAGAATTCACCAAGAGGTATGTGCTTCCATCTTCTTTTTAAATTGCAAGATTCTTTCTTAGATGTGATGATTGATGATGATGATCCATTGATTAAAGAGTAGAGTGGGTGTTATTCTGAAGACAATGAATGAGTTGTAGATCTGTACAAGATTTGATGATTTGTTTTTGACTTTATTATTTATATTTACTTACTCACTTACTACTTTTTACTCATGATAAATCATCTCTCAAATAAGATTGAAATAACCATGATGAAGAACAATATACTAACAAATATTATCAAATATATTTAGATTCGAAAAGGAATTTGAAGAAGCTTATGATTTATTCGAAGTTCAACGTGTTGCCAACAATGCCTTTGCTTATGATTTAGTTCCATCTCCAACAGTTATTGAATGTGCTGTCAGAGCTGCTAGAAGAGTCAATGACTACGCCACTGCCGTCAGAATGTTTGAAGGTTTGAAATACAAGGTTGAAACCCCAGAGCAATACCAAGCTTACTTGGATGAATTAAAAGATTTAAGAGTAGAATTAGGTATCACCTTGAAGGAAGATTTATATCCAGAAACTGATGCTAAACATTAAACAAAGTATCAACCAGAGATATATAAATATAAAAAAAACATTTAACCCTCACATCTAATACATCCATATAAACACACAAACAAACACAACAACAACTACTACTACTTTCACAACTTTACAACTTATTCTGAATGACTCAACCCACTCACCTCCCTTCACAACTCTCACCTTATACCTCAAACCTCCTGGAATATAAATGAATTATTAATAAGTTTATACATTTATACAAAGGAAAAAAAGGAAAATAGAAGCAGCAAAAAAAGCCAAGATGTTCATCCAATCCTGATTGTTCTTGGATACAGAAATCATCTTGTTTTCTTGTTTAATTTATTATTATTATTATTATCATCATTATTATTATTATTATTATTATCATTTATTGATCAACAATGTTTACGTATATTATTATTGTGAAAACTATATAAGCGACTATATTGTCCTTTATATTTCATCATTATATAACACCATAGTTTATCAATCTGTCTTGTGTTTTTGAGATTTATCTTTACAATATAAACAAAAGAGAAAATATTTGTTTGCTTAGTAGGATTAATCGTATCTTGATATCCATTAATCTTATAAGCAGATGTTATAATTGAATAACTAATATTTGGTTGTCATTAATCAGATAATCTGTTTCCTTCATGCTTTTTTCAGTATAAAGAAATACAACACCATTTACGTCCTAATACAAATCGACAACGTCGAAGCCAATCAATCCTGCATACTATACCTTTAAAGCTACAATTACTATCATTAAATATGCACTTTCTTAGACGAGTAAGAATATCAACTCGCTCAGTAATAACATCTAATTTACTACAATAAGATCTCAATTCAAGTAAGGTAAACAAGTAATGTAATCAAAACATTTTGAATTGGATATATGCATTAATTTTCAAAAATAACAGACAATTTCTTTAAATACTTTTATCTTTCTTCTTTATTAGCTTCAACTAATGTTTCAATCTTTCATTTTTTCATCTATTGTACATGGTAAATATCTCCCTTTATCGTTTTTCCTCTTTCATCAAATAATCTTCATGAAGCAAAACTAATTTCAATCACTATACCCTCCATCATCTTGTTCGTCATCATCATCTTCTATGAAATCATCAACGTGACGTTTCTTGGATCTACTTTGTGCATATCCATCTTCATCTTCATCATCATCATCGTCATATTCATCTTCTTGATCTCCCTTGTTGCCACCTTTATTGACTTCTTCAGTGGCATCAAACCAATCAGTGTATATATCAACAGGTTTACTCAGGGCATTTATCGTGGTTTGGAAAGTCTGTCCACAGATCTTGCAATATAATGATCCCAAATTGTTCTTCTTATCCATTGTACATTGGATACTCTTCTCATGATTACAAAACAGACAATTGAAGTTGGTATCTAACTTCTGGACCACCTTCTTTACTGGCTTTCTGGATGATTTCTTCTTGGCCTAAATTGGAGATTTCAATTCCCAGACTGTTAGTATATACTGAGTGGCTGTTTGTTTAAGTAGAGATAGCAGAAATACATACCATTGTGCTATATTCTTCTCCTCCTAGTATATCTCTTGTATTTTACAACACTGCTTTCCTAGCTCTACTGCCAAATTGAATATTTCGCCCTTCCCAGATTTTCCGGTAGGGCGACACCTCCAACTTTTTTTTTTTTTTTTTTTTTTTTTTTTCAGAAAATTTTTATAGAGATGAGCTACAAAATAGTTGATCTATATCAATAAAACTCATTTTAGCTTTAAGGATTATCTCAAACAATATATCTATATAATGGCCAAGAACACCACCGCCAACAAGGGCAACAAGATCGTCAAGTCCAAGCCAAACCAACAATCCAAGAAACCTAAGGGTAAAGTGGTCAGTGCTGCTGCTGTTGGTATTGAATCTTTGAATAAGGCTGAGGCTAAAGCTGAACCAGTTAAAAAGATTAATAACAAGAAGAATACAAGTACTGCTAAGAGTAGTTTAGTTGATATTAAGACCATAAAGAAGAGTGTTGAAGAATTAAAGAAATTCATTTCAAGAAAGCAAGAATCTGATGAAACTAATGAACAAAAGACTCAATTATTTGAAGATGAATTAATTAATGAATTACAATTAATATTTACTAAAAAATCATTATTCACAACTAAAAAGACTTTTAAACCAAGATTAATCAAAGTTGGTGAAGAAAAGAGTAATAATAAGAATGCTAAGATTTGTCTTTTTGTTCGTGATAATTTAATTGATGCTGAAATGTTGGAAAAGATTGAAAATAGTGAATTAAATAATTTAATTACAGAAATTATAACTGGTAATGATTTAAAGACAACATATAAACAATATGAAAAGAGAAGAGAATTATTAGGTAAATTTGATTTATTTTTAGCTGATGATCATTTAATTACAAGTTTACCAAAATTTTTAGGTAAAGATTTCTTAGAATCAAATAATAATAAGGTTCCAATTTCAATTAAGATTAATTCAACAAATGATAATAAAAAATTTTCTATTGAAACAGCAATTAATCAAATCAAAAAGGTTAAATCATCAATTATATATTCATTATCAAGATCAAATAATTTAATCATTAATTTAGGATCAATTGAAGATGTTGATGTTGATGTTATTGATACAATTATTAAACAAATTGTTAAAGAATTCAATACTGAAGAAGAAGAATTAAGAAGTATTTTGATTAAATCTAATCAATCTCCATCATTACCATTATATGAAGTTTCTCAAGTTTATAATGAAGTTGAAGGTGAAGTTGAAGAAAAGAAAGAAGAAAAGAAGGATACTGTTATTAACAATAATGAAGAAATTGCTGCTGAATTTGGATTACCAAGTAATATTAAATTAAGTGGATTTGAAAAGGGTTTATTAGAATTAGCTAATCCAGATGAGATTCCTCAATTATTTGCTAATAAGATTAAAAGATCTAAAAAGATTGCTAGTAAACAAGCCAAGAAGGCCTTGACAACTTCTGATGAAAAGAAGAAGAAGAATAACAACAACAACAACAACGATAACAAGAAGGAAGAAGTAATTGCTAAGAAGAGTACTGTTAAGAAGGTTGGTAAGAAGGATTATAAGGTCACTAAGAAATAAGCGGTTTGCTATTGATGATGTTTGATTATGATTTGAAGCCTGAATATTATAAAACTAAACTGCAGCTATCAAATCAATATCATGAATTAGAGAGATCATATATATATAGATAACAAGTGCCTGGCTAAACTGTCTGTACTAGTATAATAAAAGAAAGCATATAGCATGATTCAATTTGAACTTCATTAAGTAGTAGTTAATCTTAAAAGATGGATACTAGCTGCGTTTACATTGCTTGTCAGTATGATCTTCATGAATCATGAATCATTGATATAATTCATAGAAATAAGAATCAAACAGCTAGTTGCAGCAACGTCTTATAGTTTTAATTTGAGATTTTTCAATTTTGTATAGAAGATATTGTATCGGTTATTGTTATTGTTGTTGTTGTTGTTGTAGTAATATATCTATTTAGAATTATGGAATCTGGACTGTCCACTGGTTCAATCTGGATGAATAATATTGATACATTTTGATACATTTAATTTTGGCTTAGTGGCTGCTGATTGAGCTAAATGTCACTACAGCAAATTGCGGGCGCCTATGACTGGTTAAATTGAATGGTTGGCAATTAATGGCTGAATAAGGAGCTGTGCACCTTCGGCTATTCTCTGGAGATGAATAAAGATGAAAGATGAAAGATGAAAGAGCTGATCTTCAATATCTGCCACTTTTGGCACAGAGAACAGAGATGTGATGTGTGAGTGATGGCTTCGGTGCCTGCCATACTTTCTAGCTCGATGGTTGCAAGAATTCTAACGTTTTAACGTTTTAACTGACTAGCTCGAAGTCTGATCTGAATTCAAAACTGAATATCGTTTTACTGTTTTACTATATACTACTACTACTACTGGATGGTGTACTTCTACTCACCATCCACCGACCAGCTCTTGTCAATTTGTTTACAAAACTACAAGTCAAGATGTATACAAAACTACAAAACTAATTACCAGATCGCTGTCTAGAATTCCAAGTGGTGTGTCTTGTGTCTTGTCTCGACTCTCTTGTCTGTTTGAACGGTGAAGTACTTGATGATGATCTTGTATTGTAATTGACAGCAGTATACAAGTATATCACCATGTCTCTAGTGTTGATTTGTCCATCTATTGATATATTGATATATTACTCTTTGTTTTATGATCTTCTGTTATATATCTCTGCAACAACTGTTTTCGGGTTTCCCTTTATTTCTTCTTTGCATTCCAGACTAGTAAGTAATAAGTACAGTTGTAACATGTGCAATATATATGTCGTTGATTCGTTGATTTGCAGCGCATTAATCATTGCTTTATAAGCAGCATGTATGGACAGCATGAATCTATGACCGGGAAAAATTAAAAATTAGACCAGTCACCAAGGTATAAGCGTATAAGTATTAAGCAGAACATAATTACAAGTTGATTAGTCGAGTACAAGGTAACTACTAACTAGTTAACAGACTACTAGGTAAAAGATACAAGAGCACTGTGGTATACAGCATACAGCTAGTTCTGGAGTGAGATATTGTTATTGCTAGCACAGACGTACAATATTATTATGATTAATAATGCTCAAAGCTGTTGTAAAAATGGTAATATTATTATGTTATAGACTATAGACGTCTGTGACTGTGAGGTGATTGAATCATTGAATCAAAGAATTATCAAGATATCCTTATATGTCCATTGATTTGTAGTACTAGACTACTAGTGCACGAATATTATCGATGCTGTTAATAATACTAACTAGGCTGTAGATCAAGTATACTGGTTTGATACTTATTACTAGGTCTTTACGGCTTTACAGCTTTATATATAAACTATATATTATAGACTCTACAGTGCTATCAAGAAGCTTTGCGTGTAGGTGCACAGTGTTGCTCAGGTGTTGACTGTTCATTGCTCATGATCACTAGGATTTTAACTCTTTCAACTTTCAACGGTTTGCTAGCGGTGAATCCCAGGCTCAAGAGTCAAGAGTCAACGCAGTCAAAGTGGAGTGTATGATTGTGGTGATCATTGATCATTGATTGTGATTACTTATTACTGACTACTCATTGATATCATGTTGAGCCTCGAAATCTCGAACCGTGTATTTATCTCTTGAACAATATTGGATCTGATCTTGTGGGTTCAATTCTGGACAACTAGACAACTAGACAACACCGTTACTAGACAGAGAGCTAGAATCTGATAAACTTGATCTCGATTTGATAGAGTATAGATACTAGATATTAGATAGTAGATACTAGATAGATCCTAAATCATACTATTATACTATTATACTATCATACAGATTTGAGTTCAAGGCTTTGCCTTTTTCAAGCTTTTACAATCCCAGACAGTAGAGTGTAGAATCAGTACTAGAGCTTTCCGACAAAGGGATCCAGAGATCCACAGAGAGTTGGTACGTTGGTACGTTAGTAGTTGGTTATACGGAAATACCGTGGGAGCGTATCCAGTTACCAGTAGCCAGTCAGGGGCCAGGAAAGTAGTGGATAATCGAGATTGAACAGTTTTAGTTAATGTTAACTTGTTATAAGTAGCTGGAGACTGGAGTAGTTGTTGTTCATTTGAGGGTTTGAGATCTATGATTTCTGTATTTCTGGTAGTGTTATTTGTATTATTTGTATTATTTGTATTATTTGTGGACAGGCTAATTTCTTGTTTTTTTCTTGTTTTTCTTGTTTTTCTTGTTTTTCTTCCTTTCCCAGAGAAAATTATTTAGCACGAGTGACAGTCTGACAGTGCAGATTTGGCACATAGATCGATCTGTAGACTGTGATCTGTGGTTGTGTGGTTGTGTACTGTATATATACTATAGATGGTGGTCTACCATACTGCTATATACAATATACATATTACATACCCACCATACCCACCATACAACAACAACACAAACCAAACACACACACCCCCGGCCCAGCGAGCTGCTAAACCCGCTGCAGTCTAGAAGGAGCACTGGCCGGCTTCCACGCGGCAGGTTGCAGCGCAGATGGGCCAATTCTGCGATCTGGTCTCACGGTCCACACAGGCGAACCAGGCCATTGCTCAGAGGGATGGGCCCAGCACTGGATAAGTTTGAATGTTTGTATGTTTGTTGTTGGTGTTTGTATGTTTAGTGGTGGGTTTAGTGGTTTAGTGGTGGTTCAGTAATAAGTATATAATATCTTAATATATAATATATAACTAACAACCCACCCTCTACGCTCTACGCTCAGCAGCTGCTCAACAGCCAAACAAAGTATCTCAGTATCTCAGTAGCTTGACTCTTGAGCATATCAGTATCATATATCAGATCTTGCAAACTTCCCCAAAGAGGATCACTGGTTATACTGGTTCTAATCTACACTAATATATCTCTACAATATCCTCATATTTCCACAACCCTACAGTTGAACAGTTGAACAGTTGATCCACTATTTTGATTGATTGATTCACTCATTTACTAATCATTTGCTTATAATTTGGTTGTTTACAATTTGCAACATCCACAGCACACACAGCACACACAGCACACACAGCACTAGATATTGACAACTCACAGTTCTACTACAATTTGCATATTTTATATTTTGTTTTCATATTTATAAGTTATAATAAGTTATAATAAGTTGATCATCAGCCAAACTGCTTCAATTAAACCCTGTCATATCCATCCTTAACATCCTACCGTCCACCATTCATTATAATAAAAACAACATCCCCTACCAAGAGGGAACGGGCTACCTGCCGCCCTCAATAATCAACAACAACACCATTAATCATTCTGCATCAACAATCAACAACAATAACCCACTGGCTAACAACAACAACAACAACTCATCATCATCATCAACAACAACAACAACAACAACAACAATACAATCACCAATCATATACACTGATCAGAAATTAAAAGAATATAACGATAGAGAAAGACGCTTCCAATTAGCCATTGAAGAATCAAATAAAAATAAGGGTTCATCATTAAATTCAATTGCTACTAAATATAACGTTAGTAGAACAACTTTAGCAAGAAGAATTAATGGATTTAAAAATACTAGAAACTCTCATGAAAAGCAACAAAAGTTTTCAAATGATGAAGAATTAATAATTGTTTCACAAATTAATCAATTATTAAGATCAAGTCCAACAATCCCTCCAAAAAAGGAAATATTAATCATTTGTCAAAATGTATTAAGTGATAAATATAATAGAGAAAATCCTCCAAAGGATAGAGAAAACTTTTTAAGAGTTGGTAAAAATTGGATTGATAGATTCATGGAAAGACATAATGATAAATTAATGATTAATGATTCAACAACTCTTAGTGAATATTATAAATCAGAATACCTTCAAAGGAAAAGATCAAAGACTCCCTTGAATTCAATTATCAATTCTTCTTCTTCAATCAATTCTAATTCTAATTCTAATTCTAATTCTGCATTACCTTCAGTACAAACAAATCATAATTCATCATCAATAATATCTTCAAATAATGATTTACCAGTTTATCAAACAGCTTATCAAAATACTTATCCAATCAACTTGTCATCAAACCAACAACAACAACACCAACAAAGTTCAAATGATCATCTTATAAGGCCTATGGCTCAAAATGAATATGGCGGTTATCCACTAGATCAACATCAACATCAACAACATCAACATCATCAACAACCTTACACCTTGCCACCTCAGCACGATCAATGGCCAATCAGACCAAACACAACAACCGCAACTAGCTACTATTCAATCCCACCGCATCTTCAACATCAGCAGCAGCAGCAACAGCAGCCACAAGGTTCACCTCTTGATCAAAGAAGTCAGAGTATCGGGTATGGCATGTATGATCCTAATCAACAACAACAACAGTATCAATATCAATACAACCCAAGCATGTATGGAGGCTCTTATTACAATCCACAACAGGCATATTCATATCAACAACAACAACAACAACAGCAACAATATCCTAATCATCAACCATTGCCAACCATCCAACAACAAAGACAATCACCATACCAAGAAGCTCATAGTCAACAACCGCCATACCCTCCTCACCTTATCCATCACGAAGAACAACAACAGCAACAACATCATCCTCATCACCACCCTCAGGAGATCAAAGAAGAACAAGAAATGCCAATGATCAAACATTCTCCTTCACACAGTACCAACAATTCAGCAATCACTTCTCCTAATTCTGCACCACAACCATCAGTTGCCAACTTAATGAGCAGTTCAAGTGGATTAGTCTCAAGTTCATCAATTGAAACCAGTGCAACTTCAACAAGTGTACCAACATCCGCCAGTACTGGACAGACTTCAATTTCAAATTCTGGTTCTGGTTCTGCATCTGCTTCAATTTCTTCATCAACAACCTTGAATACTGCCGCCACCTCAACTGATTCATTATTACATACCACTTCAAATAGTCTTCCAGCATCATCAAGATTCCATCAATTATCTGCATCGTCATCATCATCATCTGTTGTTGGTGGTAATGGAGGCTCTTCTTCAAACTATTATAATTCAACTCCATTGAGTACAGCATATCCAACCAGTTCCAACAATCCTCAAGCGCCATCATCATCATCTTCATCATTATTATCAAAACCCATTTATGAGCCATCTTTGTCCAATCCACATCAGTATTCTCAAGAGTATCCTACTCTAAGACATCCTGTTCTGCATCAACAGCCTGGTATGATGGATTCACAACAACAACAACAACAGCAACAGCAACAACAACAACAACAACAACAACAACAACATCGCCAGGGCACAACAATGCTACCGTTGCCATACATTCCATCACAACAACCGAATCAAAATCACAACGTCAACAACAACAATAATAATAATAATAATGGCAGTACTGGTTGGTAGACTTTATCACAGCTACTAATGCATTTCAAGTCAAAAACGTATTATGATTTCCATTCATCATCATATGATCATATCATGATTAATATCCTTTTGCTCAGCTCTTTTCTTTAATTCTTTTCACACTGCACGTCACACACATGTTTTAATTTTGCTTTAATATTAATATTATCACAATCATAATTATTGGTTTAATATTACTTATAAGTATAGTCTTATAGTATAGTTATATTACTATATTTACTATAATTTTGTTATTATCATTATACTATTGAATTATTATTATTGGATATATGGTATATTGTATACTTATAAGCATACATATATACAGGAGTTCTGCTTTTGCCTTTTATTAATTAAAAAAAAACTCAAAAATTAATCTCTAATTTTGAATATCATTGATCAAGTACGTAGAATGATAGTCGTAGTTGAGTTCATGATTGTGGAGAATCATAAAGTATGCAAATTAATCATATCAAGATCAGGGATCTTCATTAATAACAAATTGAAATGGACCCTGATTGACAAGTGTATCTTCATTAGCTATCCATCATCAACTCATCATCATCATCTTCGTCTAAATCGTCTAAATCATCATCCAAATCAGCAAATACAGATCTTGGTGGAAGACTTGTTCTGAAACTTTGTATAGCTTGTCCAATCAAATGATCATTTTCACCATTAACTGGATTCAATATGATTTTGGGTATTTTAGAATCATTACTATCATTCAACAATATTTCAAGATTAGGTAATTGATTGAGTCCCTTAACTTTAGAGTTACTAGTATTTTGAAGATCTTCCATTTGTTGATCAGAATTAACAGGATTTGATGAATATACTGTATCTCTTTGATTCTTTGTTAGAAATTCTTTAAACTCCTCATTATTTTGTAACATCAAATCTCTAATTTCTTCATGTGTATAAATTTGTAATTTATTTGGTTCTTCTTCCACTTGGTCATAATCAAAATCTATTGGTGGTGAGGCAGGAGGAGATATTAAAAATAATCTTGAATTATCTGGTAATGTTAGATAATTATCATTTATGTTTGAATTATAATCAAATAGGGCAAATCCTACTGTGAAATCTTTTTGATGATTTGTGATTGATGATTTGAAGTATTCATAAACTTGATAACTTGAAGATAACTTGTTGAATATCAATATCACTCTCTTAAGAGAGATCAATAGTATGAATTGGATCAAGTTATCCAATCTGTTTTCATTGACAGCTCTTTCACTATCAACGTTATTAATCCCATTATCAATTTGATCAGGGTTAACTATGGTTATGATTTGGTTCTGTAATGCTGTGATAAATTGAGTGTTTTCCAGCAGACCCTCTTTAAAGTTTGAAAGGATCAATGTGTTTCTGATATCTTGGTAGTCCATTTAACTGGGTATATAGTCTCTGGTATTACTCAACCACTTAGTATAATCAGGGTCTTCATCTTCCAAGCTCAATTTGTTACGAATATTTTCACTCAATTGAACAACTGAAAACTTATCAAAATGGTGCACTCAAAACATACAATATTATTACACCGATTAAATCAAATCATATCAAATAACATACACATCCCATTCAATCACAATAATAGCTCCATATCGTTCAACAACATCATGATACAACCACAAACGCCAATACCACGTGATCAATCACGTGATAATCCCGGCCTTGTTTTTTCATCAGTTGACGGTCAAGCGAAAAGTGGGAAAATATATAAAACGTTAGCCATCATCCCGATTTATTCTCTCTTCTCGTTTATTCTCAATTCACACAGTTATAAATCAATATACTAGCATATAATACCACACAATGCCAAAACTAATCCTTGTTCGTCATGGTCAATCTGAATGGAATGAATTGAACTTATTCACCGGTTGGGTCGATGTCAAATTATCTCCAAAGGGTGTTGAAGAAGCCACAAGAGCTGGTGTCTTGTTGAAAGAATCCGGTTTGAAGCCAGATGTCTTGTTCACTTCAAAGTTATCAAGAGCCATCCAAACTGCCAACTTGGCCCTAGACAGTGCTGGTTTCTCATACATTGATGTCCACAGATCATGGAGATTGAATGAACGTCATTATGGTGCTTTACAAGGTAAGGATAAGGCTGAAACTTTAGAAAAGTACGGTGCTGAACAATTCAAGACTTGGAGAAGATCATTTGATGTCCCACCTCCAAACATTGAAGATGATTCCAAATTCTCACAAGCTAATGATGAAAGATATGCTGATGTTGATCCAGCTGTCTTACCAAAGACTGAATCATTGAAATTAGTCATTGATAGATTATTACCATACTGGCAAGACGTTATTGCCAAGGAACTTTTGGAAGGTAAGACTGTCATTGTTACTGCCCATGGTAACTCCTTAAGAGCTTTGGTTAAGCATTTGGACAAGATTTCTGATGATGATATTGCCAACTTAAACATCCCAACCGGTATCCCATTGGTCTATGAATTGGATGAAAAATTACAACCAATCAAGCCATCGTACTACTTGGATCCTGAAGCTGCCGCCGCTGGTGCCGCTGCCGTCGCTGCCCAAGGTGCTAAGAAGTAAAAACAACAGTCTTAGTCTTGTGTTGGGAGCTGAACAATTTGAACAGTTTAAAATTTTGAGTAACAGCTTATTTGATCATTTCTCACGACTTCATCATATTTACATATAAACGAATATATTTATACACTTTATACAGACCTGTACGTTGTTGTATGGTTGTATCTACTAATTGACATTGTACGACTCTTGCATTTCCAAAACTGTCAAATTCACCCTAACTCAATAACTATCTCATCGCCATAATAACGTAAAGGTATCGTCTCCATGACAACGGAACACGGTTTCTTGGAAAATCGGAAAATCTCAAAATCCTCAAAAAAACAAACAAACCAAAATTCAGATTTATAAACAATACAAACAATTTATCTGTCAATATTATTGAAAACTTGAATCCGAGACTACAGCCACTAAAGTTATTCTAACAAGGTATTGCTGATATCAGAAATGTCTTTCTACTCCCAACCCTCCTCAGAAAAGAGAAAATTGGCATCCAATCCCTTTGGTAAACCGAAAAAGGTAAAGTCTAATCCTCAACAGCCAACACTGAACTTCTTCACCAATAAGAACAAAAGTTTGACGACTGCTGCAAGATCTACTTCTGAAGTTAAACCATTAGCACCAACTCCCCCAAGCACACTTAATAGAAGTTTCTCAACTCCAGTATTCTTTGGTGAGAAGCGCCCAACATCAAATGCTACAATTTTTACCAAGAGCGGTTCATTCGATGATTCATTTGAGGAAGCTGATTATATCAAAGTGGCACCTCCAGCCAAGAATTTGAAGAATTCAAAACCACTAGGATCTATTTTACCAAGTAATCCGATTCAAAAAAGACCAGTTGTCGGAATTACTGCTAGTAAAGCTCCATCTGGTTCAAAGCTTATTTCAAATAGTCAACAGAAAGGTGGCCAATCAACTTTTGCATTAAGCAATAATACCGTCAAAAAATTGAACCCATGGGGTAATAGTACTTCATCATCATCATCATCATCATCATCATCATCGTCGTCATCATACTCTTCATCGGTATCATCATCTTCACAGAGGTCTACTAGTTCTCAATCTCAATCTTCATCATCCCAAGCTAGTAGAAAACTCAACCCAAGACTGAGTCATCTACAAAAGCCAAAGATAGGCACTACATTATTGAACATGTCATTATCTGAAGAACAACGTGAAGTATTACAATACATTATGAAGGATAAAGCAAGTATCTTCTATACCGGTAGTGCGGGTACTGGTAAATCTTATTTATTGAAGGAGATTGTCTCTGCACTTATCAACAAATATGGCCCATCAGCAGTGGCAGTAACTGCATCAACAGGGTTAGCTGCAGTTAATATTGGGGGTGTAACAATCAATAGATTTTCAGGATGTGGTATTGGAATGGGTACACCTGAGGCATTGGCCTCAAAGATTAAAGCTAGTAGAGACAAGGAAGATAGATGGAAGAGGTGTAAAGTTTTGATCATTGATGAAGTTTCCATGATTGATGCAGAGTTTTTTGATAAATTAGAAGCTGTGGCACGTATTGTTAGAAACAGTACAGTTCCATTTGGTGGGATTCAAGTTGTTTTGACTGGTGATTTTTTCCAATTACCACCAGTGAGTAAGAATGGAACCAGATTTGCATTTGAAAGTAGAGCTTGGAAGTCTGTTATTAAAAAATCAGTATTATTGAAGCAAGTCTTTAGACAAAAGAATCAAGATTTTGTTGATTTATTGAATTCATTAAGATTTGGTGAAGTTAGTGATGAAATGGCGTTTAAATTGAAAGAATTATCAAGAGAAATTGTATATGAAGATGGAATTCAACCAACAGAGTTATTTGCTACAAGATATGAAGTGGATAATGCTAATTCCAAAAGATTAGGACAATTACCAGGTGAGATTCGTGTTTTTAAGGCGCGTGATGAGTGTACAGCACAAACAGCAAGATTATTGGATAGTGTCATGGCATTGCCAGTATTACAATTGAAGGAGGATGCTCAAGTTATGATGCTTAAGAATAAGGATGAAACGTTGGTCAATGGTTCATTAGGTAAAGTTTTGGCGTTCTTGACTTTATCATTATATCAAAGGCTTTTAGCTGTTTATGGGGAGATTGAAGGAAATCTGGAAGATATTAGAATGATTTCCCAATGTATTAGAGCAGGTAAGATACCTTCAAAAGTTCAAGATTATTGTAATGGTAAATACAATAGAGTTAAGCTTTTAGATCTTTGTGAAATTGCTTTGAAGGAAAAGGATGAAATTCGTCCACTTGTTAAATTTGTTGCTGGTAAAAATGAAGTGAGATATGACTTAGTGGAAGAAGAAGAATTTCCAGCTGATGAAAGTAATCAAAAGACGCTCAGAAGACAATTACCATTGCAATTATCATGGGCATTATCTATTCATAAATCACAAGGTCAAACGTTGGACAGAGTCAAGGTTGATCTTTCAAAGGTGTTTGAAAAGGGTCAAGTATACGTTGCATTATCAAGAGCTGTCTCCAAGGAAGGATTACAAGTGTTGAATTTTGAAAAGAGAAAGATCCAGGCAAGTGAAAAGGCCAAAGAGTTTTACAAGAGTCTATCATAATATTCAGATATTCAGCCCTTCCTTCAAGTAAACAGCATATCTGCATTAAGTCTAATTTTTTTTTTCGTTTGTAGCAGACACAATATAATTATATAGTCAAATTATCACAACTTTGACCAATAATAGTCTGGAGTAATTGATCATGGATAAATTTATATATTATAAGATCCTGAATGCGATCATGTTTGGATGCTTCAAAGCGGTTCTCCAAGTTGGTTTTTAGTCTGACTTGAAGATTCACGGTTTACTCTAAAGACAAAGAAGCATCAAAAAAAAGTGGAATATTCAATCCTGGCCACGTATTCATCCCATCCTTCCAATAAACAACAAGCTAAGGGCTAAACAAGACTGCCAATCGCTCTCATTATCCTGCTATTGACCACAAACTGCTATTCTCCCTGCAACAACCAACAATTGAACACTTAATTTTACACAATTTTAAAGCTGCTCATTGGCCCATCTATTTTTGGCATCCCTGAAAATAGAAAGAGTATCACCCCCTTTGGAAAGAAAGCATTGACATTGTTAGGAAATCGTATTATAATTGTCTTATATTGGATCTAGTCTGCTTCTTTTGAATATTTTGGCAAAACAAATCCTCATTATAGAACTAGCAGTACTATTTTTATCATTTTGAAAGAATCACCAATAATGTCTTCTAATACTACATCTGGTAAGGACCAAGAACCTGAACCTGAACGTGCGACTTTCAAGGTCTTCCATCAAGACTTCACGATCGACAAGAGATTTGAAGTCATCAAAGAATTAGGACACGGTGCCTATGGTGTTGTCTGCTCTGCGAGATATACAGAAACTCCTGATATTACAGTCGCCATTAAGAAAGTTACAAACATCTTTAGTAAAAAGATTCTTTGTAAAAGAGCATTAAGAGAATTGAAGTTATTGAGACACTTCAGAGGTCATAAGAACATCACTTGTCTTTATGATTTAGATATCCCAAATAAGGAAAATTTCAATGAAATCTATCTATATGAAGAATTAATGGAATGTGATATGCATCAAATCATTAGATCTAAACAAGCCTTAACAGATTCTCATTATCAAAGTTTCGTATACCAAATTTTATGTGGTCTTAAATACATTCATAGTGCTGATGTTCTTCATAGAGATTTGAAACCTGGTAATTTATTGGTCAATGCTGATTGTGAGTTAAAGATTTGTGATTTTGGATTAGCAAGAGGTTATTCCTCAATTCCTGAAAAGAATGCTGGATTCATGACAGAATATGTTGCTACAAGATGGTATAGAGCTCCTGAATTAATGCTAAGTTTACAACAATACACAAAGGCAATTGATATTTGGTCTGTTGGTTGTATATTTGCTGAATTGTTGGGTGGTCAGCCAATATTCAGAGGGAGAGATTATGTTGATCAATTGAATCAAATCCTATACGTTGTTGGTACTCCACCTGAAGAGACTTTAACTAGAATTGGTTCACCAAAGGCTCAAGCATATGTTAGATCATTACCATTCATGCCAAAAATACCATTTAGTAATCTTTATCCAAACGCTTCTCCAGCAGCCATTGATTTATTAGATAAGATGCTTTGTCTTGACCCAGAAAGAAGAATTACAGTGGAAGAAGCTTTAAATCATCCATATCTAGAAATTTGGCATGATCCAACAGAGGAACCTATTTGTCCAACCAAATTTGACTTTGCATCATTTGAAGAAGTAAATGACTTCCCAACAATGAGAGAAATGATATTAGATGAAGTGGCAAGTTTTAGATCCTTTGTTCGAAGACCTGTGGAGGATCAACAATTAGACTTGACTAATCCTGATATGCTCGTTGATACTCCATCTTCAAGCAATTATGACAGTGTCAATCAAGAATTCAGTAACACACCAGGTAATATGTTGAGTAGTCCAATGGATCTATTCAGCGGTGGTATGGCCACACCATCCACACAGACAGCTGGATTCAATTTTGGCTCAAGTTTTGAAAGCCCAATTGGTCAAATAGAAATGAGCATCCCAGCTGATAGTAATCAATATAATACAGTTGATCTACCTCCAAGACCACAAGAGAACATATACTCTGGTGACTTTAAGGAACTGGAACAAGAACTTGAGTTTGGTATTGATGGTTTGAGTAGGGATTTTGGAAATTAATGACATCAAGTTACTCTATTCATAGGCATTGTTTTATTTTCTTTAATATTGTATAGCTTCGGTAATTTACGCATGAGCACGTACATTGATCTATTAATTAGTAGTAATTACTGTCGAGCTCAGTTCAGCATTACAGGTCTTTAGGACTAGCTAGTTTTACAGCTGAATATTTATTAATACCATATGGAGCTCAGGCAAAGCTCTCATTATCCAAGTAGATAACCAAGGCTTTTCAAGCTCCCTTTCACTTGATGGAAACAGATATACCGATGATCACGAGCAACACCACTCATAGACATATAGTGAGATCAAATAATAAGCAAAAAGTGAACAGTAGCATAATAGGAATGTCAAAATGTGACGTTTAAAAAAATAATAAAGGATATAATGCCAGAAAAAAGATCTGTCACTATCAAGCAATGTGATACTATAACAAATTCAAACACAAAGAAAGAAAGAAAGAAATAAAGAAAGAAGAAACAACAGCAACCCCAAAGACATACGTAGATAGCAATATAAGTGATAATAAAGGATAGAATATAAAAAAAAGAACAACAATAAGAACACAGTTATCTGAAATGAAAAAAGGCACACTTAAAATCCAGTAAAATAGACATCACATAGGCAAGACACTAATGGATGAAATGAAATAGGTGGCAGAAATAGTAATACAATAATTTTGAAGTAATTAGCTTATAAACTTTCTTGTTGTTTAACCAGATTGATATCAATATTACTCAAATTTGGGTCTTCTTTTACGGATGTAGCCTGTTGGGTCTGCACAACTTGCTGTTGTTGCTGTTGTTGTTGATGTTGATGCTGCTGTTGTTGATGAGCCTGTGCTTGAGCTTGAGCTTGTGCCTGAGCTTGCGCTTGAGCTTGGACTTGGACTTGAGCCTGTGCCTGTGCCTGCGCTTGCGCTTGGGCTTGTGCCTGAGCATTAACTGCAGCTTGAGCTTGCTCGTGTAAAGAGTTAGCATATTGCAAGTGTTGCTGTAAGTTGTTTTGCTCTTGTTGACGTTGTAATTGATGCAGTTGTTGCTGTGAACTGTTTGGATTTGAGAGTTGTGAAGCAACGTATGAAGTAGCAAATTGTAAGTTTTGTTGCAGGATACCTGGAATGTTCTGATCAAATGAGTTGTCATCATGTTGATGATTCTGATTATTGTTATTATTATGGAGATGTTGGTTATTATTATGAAGGTGTTGCTGTTGAGTTTGATGTTGGAGGAGATGATGTTGCTGCTGTTGTGGGTGATGGTGTTGTTGCTGTTGTTGGTGATGAGCCTTGGAACTCACTGGCATACCATGTTTGATTCTTTCCTCTCTCTTCATCTTTCTTGTTTCATTATAAATATCTTCTCTATTGATCAAAATCGTTGGGAAACTTGCCTTTAAGAGTTTTTCAATCACCAATGGTTTATTACCTTTCAGGTATAACTCTCTGATTTGACGATTGATTTCAGGATTTCTTCTTCTCAACATTGGGAAACTCTCATTCAAGTTCAACTTATCATGATTATGATCAGCATTAGTAACTCTTAATGCCCATTTGACAATTTCATCATTTTCATCCTTCTTACAGTTAGCCACCATACTGAAAGGACAGTTGATCTTTCTTGTAGTCAGTTTTCTCTTTCTTTCTTTTTCATCAATATTTCTCTTATTTCTATAATTTCCACCCAATTCACAAGTAAAATAAATGGCCTTTTCATTAGAATGAGAGATAACAATACCAAATCCATTTTCTCTTGCATAAGAATGAATGTAACTAGTTAAATCATCTCTTGATTGAAACTCACCTTGTGGTTGACTTGGAGTAAAAATTTGAGGCTGAGTGGTTGGAATTTGACCGACATTAGCAGCTTGTAAAGCAGCAACGGTTGCATTGTTTCCAACAGAGTATTGATGATGATGTTGAAAGGGAAGGTGATGATGTTCAATGGAGTGTTGAGATTGTTGTTGGGATTGACCAACTACAACATTGAGGAGTTGTTGATGGTGGGTACTTGGGTGTAAAGTAGGAGGAGGATTAGCGTAATGTTGTTGGTAAAACTGGGATTGGTCTAAAGGCTGGTATTGCTGTTGATGTTGTTGTTGCTGGTGTTGTTGTTGCACTTGTTGTTGCTGGTGTTGCACCTGTTGCTGTTGCTGAGCTTGGGCATCGGCCTGGGATGGCAAAGTTTGCTGTTGAGAAGCAGCGACTTGTTCTTGCTGGTTTGATGCAACAACTGGGGCCAAACCAACAGCTTGAAGGGCAGAAGCAGCAGCTGAAGCAGAGACAGAGGATTGATCTAAACTCATGGCAGTTTGTTGAATTGAGTTGACCAAATTGATAACGATAGAGGCAGGACTGGATAGGGTGAACTCAAATTGCAAAGTAGGTTAGAGCAGTTTGAACAGAGGTTGAGTGGTTTAAAGTGGATGTTAAATTTACTTTTCTCAAATTGATGTTGCACAGTGCCAATATATTCTGAGAACAATAAAGGGAGCTTTTGCACTCTTTGTTATGATGTGCGTTTGTTGTTGTTTCTGATTTCGTTTTCGGAGGCGCAACAAAAATTTGTTGAAGCACTTCTTTTTGATTGGGCCAGGTCTTGTGGCGGGTGCAACAATTACAGCAGTTACCCTAATGCTTTGGTGGCTGGTGATTTGAAAATTGTGAGGTGTCCGGGTGTTACAAGTAAGTTTCACCAGCCGCTTTTGTGGCGGGTGAAATGTTAGCCACAAAATTCATTGTCGAGAGTCGAGCCAACTTCTTCCTTATCCTTTCATTTGTACGATAGAAAGTTTTGCTAGCAATGGTTAAGCTGGACTTGGAGTCAAATCCTTATATTAACATTGCTAAAGAGAAACATCATGATGTCGCTATACCTCCAAAGAGAAGTGACCTTTTAAGAAATGCCATCCTGGCTGGTGGTGTCGGTGTTCTTATATTATGGGGTTCTTGCTTTTTGATATTGGCTATCGCTTATCTTAAGGCCACCAGGATTAGAGAAATACAAGTACTGGACAAACTGTTACACCCAAGATCTAATTATGAAACCAAACAGTCTTCCATCAATTTTAACAAAAGAATCAGCTTTGAGCAGGTTAGAGATTCAAGATTCACTCCAAAATTCAAAAACGTCCAATGGATATCTGAACCAAATTCTTACATTGATGATAAGGGAACATATGCTGTCAATGATGACAATGTATATTCAATAAAATCATTCCAAGATGAGTCTTTCAACAAAATCATATACAAAGGTACTCATATTGAATTCAAGGACGCTGTGACTGGAGCTGAAAGTGATACAATTCTTGCACAAGACCCAATCAAATACAAGATTGATAATTTTAAAACCAGTCCTGATTTGAAATTTGCATTGATAAGAACTAATACAACACAACATTGGAGACATTCTTCATTTGGTATCTACTGGATCTTGAATGTTGAAACACAAGAAATTTCAAAATTACATCAAGATCTCAATTCTAAGATCTCATTGGCTAAATGGTCACCAACATCCTCACATATTGCATACGTTTTGAACAACAACGTCTTTATCTATAATTTATCCAACCATGAAACTATACAAAGCTCATTTGATGGAGACGAAAACATTTTCAACGGTAAGCCAGACTGGGTTTATGAGGAAGAAGTCTTTGAGTCTGATTCTACCCTATGGTGGAGTCCAAATGGTGAATATTTAACCTATTTGAAATCAGATGACTCATCAGTGCCAACCTTCCCAATCCCTTATTTTGTTCAAGAAGACTCTAAGACTAATCTCTCATACCCAGAGTTAAAGGAAATCAAATATCCAAAGGCTGGGTTTACCAATCCTGAACTTTCAGTGGTGCTTTTTAATTTGAATGATAGATCAACAAATGTGATAGATTACACAGATGATATAATCACTGAAGTCATTTGGGTTGGTAATGAGAACCTCTTGTTGAAGACAACTAATAGGGAAAGTGATTCATTAAAGATTGTTTTGATTGATGCACAAGAGTTGAGTTATGAAGTAGTCAGATCTGAAGATTATTCAGAAGATAACTATTGGTTTGAAATTACACATGACACATATTACGTTCCTGCTGATCCTGTCTTGTCTCGTTCAATGGATGGATATCTCGATACGGTTTCAGTTAATGGATTTAACCAGTTGGCTTACTTCACACCTCCAAATAATCCAATACCAAGAATATTGACTGAAGGTGATTGGGAAGTGGTCAGTGCTCCAAGTGCCGTTGATCTTTCGAAGAACTTGGTTTATTTCATCTCAACAAAGGAATCTTCAATTGAAAGACACTTATATTCCATTCACCTATTGACAGGTGAGATCAACTCAATTACAAACGTTGAAGACAAGTCTTGGTACTCGGCTTCATTTTCATCAGGCTCAAGATACCTTTCCCTAACATATAGAGGCCCTAAAGTCCCTTACCAGAAATTGATTGATCTTTATGACACCAAAAATTATCAATATTTGGAGACTAATTCTGAGTTAAGTTCGTTATTATCCAAGTATGAATTACCAACCAAGAAGTATGGTGAGTTAGAAATCGTTTCAAAGAGGAGTATTGATTTGGTTTCAATTGACGATCAGGAAAACAAGACTGGAGCCACTGAGAAGACAATCAAGGTAAATTATGTCGAAAGGTTACCACCAAGATTTGACCCCACAAAGAAGTATCCAATCCTTTTCTTTGTCTATGGTGGTCCAAACAGTCAGCTGGTTACTCAAACATTCAGCCTTTCATTTCCTGAAGTAGTTTCTTCTCAATTAGATGCTGTTGTGGTCACAGTTGATGGTCGTGGAACTGGTTTCAAGGGCCGTAAATTTAGATCAATTGTTAGGGATAATTTAGGCTACTATGAGGTATTAGATCAAATATCCGCTGCTGAGAATTGGATATCAAGAGATTATATTGATGAGAATAGAGTAGCAATATTTGGTTGGTCATATGGTGGTTATATGACTCTTAAGACGATGGAGGCAGATGCTGGTAAGACCTTCAAGTATGGAATGTCAGTTGCACCAGTAACTGATTGGAAGCTTTATGATTCAATTTACACAGAACGATACATGCATACGCCACAAAGCAATCCAGATGGTTATAATAAGTCAGCCGTTAATGACGTCCAATCAATCTCCAATGTCTCTAGGTTTTTATTAATTCATGGTTCAGGTGATGATAATGTTCATGTTCAAAACACAATGCAATTGCTTGATAAATTTGATCTTGCCAACGTCAACAACTATGATCTTCATATTTTCCCTGATTCAGACCATTCTATTCGTTACCATAATGCAAATGTTGTTGTATATGATAAACTTTTGTTATGGCTAAAGAAAGCCTTCAGAGGCGATTACGATTATTATTACTGATTAGACAATTCTCAGAAATTGATGTTCTGAAAAACAAGCACAACTACACAATACACATTTCATCTGATATACTATAGTATACATTTCTATATAACATCCATAATACAACCTCATTAAATGAAATCATCCTTCAACTTGTGGGATATATTTGTACTTTTACCCTCGGATTTCATTTTGGCACGACCGGAAGTTTTCTGTCGTTTTGTCCAAAATCCAAAATTTGCCTCTGGAAATCATCAACAAAACCAGTAACAATCTTAACAACTGTAATTCACTTCAACTCAACATTTCAGATTAGACTTATCTTACAAATATCAATACAACAATTGTATCTGTTTGTTTGTCAATAATAGTATATCAATTTTACTAAATTGGATTTGTCTGAGTAGCTAGTTAAAATCATGTCACAGAAAGAAAGCAGTGGTGAAGTCGCCACCAAGGAAGATCAAATCGAATCTAAACCAACAACAACAAAAAAAGAAGAGAAAACTAAAGAAGAAGAACTCACTGAAGAAGATGCTAAGTTAAAGGCTGATTTGGAAACCTTGACCGAAACATTGATTGAAACCAACTCTGAATTGTATTCTCATGCTCTTGAACAATTGAAGGAATTCATTCGTTCATCCACCTCATCAATGACTGCTGTCCCTAAACCATTGAAATTTTTACATCCACATTATGAAGCATTGGTTAAGGCATATGAAAGATGGACCGATGCTGAATTGAAATCTAGATTTGCTGATATATTGTCCGTCTTGAGTATGACACATTCTGATCTAAGTGAACATGACGCCCTCAAATTCAGATTACTATCACAAATTGAAGATTATGAAAATTGGGGTCATGAATATGTTCGTCACTTGGCTCTTGAAATTGGAGAAGCCACCGAAGAAAGTCTTGATGAAGAGGAAGGTGAATCTAAGTTCAACGAAGCTGCATTGAAGAAGATCACATTGAAGATCATCCCATTCTTTTTGAAACACAATCAGGAAGCAGATGCTGTTGACTTATTGTTGGAGACTGGAAACATCAGTGAACTACCTCAGTTTGTTGATAAGAACATCTATGCCAGAGTCTGCCTATACTTGGTCAGTTGTGTGCCATTGTTACCTCCTCCAGACGATTTGGAATTCTTACAAACTGCTTACTCAATCTATCTTTCACATGGCGAGTTAACTCAAGCATTAGCTTTGGCTATTAGAATAGATGATGAAGAGTTGATTGATGCTGTTTTTAGTGCTACTGAAGACTTATCGGTCAAGAAGCAATTGGCCTTGTTGTTATCAAAACAAAACTCTGCATACAAGAATGAAGAAGTCCAAGATTTGATTAATAATGACAAATTATCTGAAAATTTCCATTACCTAGCTAAAGAATTAAACTTATTGGATCCAAAAGTACCTGAAGATGTTTATAAGACTCATTTGGAAAGTTCACGTTTGGAATCAACTAATATTGATTCTGCAAAGCAAAATTTGGCCTCTAGTTTTGTGAACTCCTTTTTAAATTTGGGTTATGGTACTGATAAATTGATTACAGAAAATGAAAAATGGGTCTATAAAACCAAAGGAGATGGTATGTTATCCACCATTGCTACTATTGGTTCAATCAATCAATGGGATTTGGATGCTCTTAATGATCTAGATAAGTTCCTCTATTCCCCAGACGATGAAATCAAGGCTGGTGCTTTATTAGGTATGGGTTTAGTTGGTACAGGTGTTCATGATGATATCGAATTGGTTTTGGTGTTGCTTCAAGAATATGTTAGAAATCCAAATAAGAAATTTGCAATGGCTTCTATCTTAGGTTTGGCCTTATCATTCCAAGGGTCTCAAAATGCTGATTTATTAGAATTGTTACTACCTTTAGTATCTGATCCAGAAGTTCCAATCGAAGTTTCAGCATTATCTGCCCTAGCCTTAGGACATGCCTTTGTTGGTACTTGTAATGGTGATATCACTTCAACTATTCTACAAACATTATTAGAAAGAGACTTTGAACAATTGAAAAGTCCTTGGATCAAATTCTTGGCACTTGGTTTAGGTTTATTATACATGGGTAAAGCTGAACAAGTGGATGATGTCTTGGATACCATCAAAGCAATTGAGCATCCTATTGGAAAATCTTTGGAAGTTTTAACTAGAATTTGTGCCTATGCTGGTACTGGTAATGTTTTGGAAATTCAAGGTTTGTTTGAAATTATAACTCCAACAGGTCCTGAAGAAGACAAGGAACAGGAGACTGAAGGAGATGATGAAGCAGACGGCGATGCAGAAATGGAAGAAGCAGTTGTTAACGATGAGTCAGCTAAATCAGACGCCCCAGTTGTTGAATCTACCCAAGACGATATCGCTGCTCCAGCTGCTGCTGTGGAAGAAGAAAAGGAAGCTGAAGCTCCAGAAACTACTGAAACTACTGAAACTGATACAGACTCATCAGCATATGCTGTTTTAGGTATTGCGATGATTGCCCTTGGTGAAGATATCGGTAAGGCCATGAGTTTACGTCATTACAGTCACATCTTAGATTATGGTAACGATTCTATTCGCCGTGCTGTCCCATTGGGTATTGGTCTATTATCTACCTCTAACCCACAGGTCCACATCATTGAGTCATTATCTAGAATGTCACACGATGCTAATATTGATGTTGCTATAAACGCTATCTTCTCAATGGGTTTGATTGGTACTGGTACCAACAATGCTAGATTATCACAGCTATTTAGACAATTGGCATCTTATCATAGAGATGTAAATGCTCTTTTCACAACTAGAATTGCACAAGGTTTGACACATTTGGGTAAGGGTACTCTAACACTAAATCCATTCACCACCGAAGGTAAAATCTTATCAAAGGTTACATTAGCATCATTATTAACAGTTGCTGTTGCCTTCCTGGATCCAAGCTTCATAATGGAACATCATTATTTGTTGTTCTTCTTGAACAGTGCTGCACGTCCAAGAATGTTGATTACTGTAGATGAGGATTTAAATGAACTTCCAGTGACAGTTAGAGTCGGTAAGGCCGTTGATGTTGTTGGACAAGCTGGTAATCCAAAGACAATCACTGGTTGGGTTACTCAAACCACTCCAGTTTTATTGGGTTATGGTGAAAAGGCCGAACTAGAGGAAAACAGTGAATATATTGCATTATCTTCTTTCCTAGATGGTACTGTTATATTGAAGAAGAATCCAGATTACATAGAGCCAGAGACTAAATGAAGTTACAAGGATCTTCTACCAAGTGACATCTTCTAATTAATGAAATTGTATACTAAATGTTAATCTACAAAACAATGTTAAATTTCAAATCGTAGCATGTCTACTTGAATATTTTCTGATATATAAATGATGTACTTTAAAGGATTTATAATGTACAGTCGATGGAGGCCATTGAGAAAGTTTATTTTATGAAGGAACGTGCTCCTATTTTGAAGAAATCAAGCTAAGTGATCTTGACTCAAAGGTAACAGTCGGACAAATAATGAGCATTTTTCAATTCATGATGCAAAAGAGATGGTGTTATGAAGGTGAATAGGTTATGATGAGTTTTCGATTCTTATTTGAAATCTTGGGCCTTACCTGCCATCAACAAACCAACAATCAAACCGAATAGACCTAAGACTGAACCAAAAATTTCAATCACTAAGATTTTGACGAATAATGATGAATCAGCAGCATCTGAGATGGCAGCAGTGGAACCCGTTATACCAACAGCAATACCACAAATTAAGTTACTCAAACCGACTGTAATACCAGCCCAGAATAAAGAGTAACCAGTGTATAAGTTTTCCTTTGAGTATAAAGTGTCGGCAGAAGCTGATGTCAACTTTGAAGAAAAGACAATTGCCATAATCAAACCATAAATAGCAACAACTTCACAGAAGATGATACTAATCAAGTTCTTTGTAGTAATACGAGGAGCCTTGACACCTGCACCAAGAATTGTAGAACCAGTAACAAAGATACCCCAAGCAGCGCCGACAACACTTAGACCAATACAGGCACTGATACCCAAGTTTGCCCATAGATAAGGGGATGTTCTTTCTAGGAATTGACCAAAGTTGAATGTTTCACCTTGACCAGTCAATAGGATGTCTAATATCAATGATGTGTTAGTTGAAAGGGGGTCTTTTCGCCTTTATCATGTGTGCGTGTGTTATCAGAGAACTCATAATCATCCTAAAGATATCAAAAACGCAACAGTAAAATGTGGAATACTTACAACCTGCATAAATCACCACTAGTGAAGTGATGAAGTAATTGAATGTGGCTTGGAGGGAAGGTAACGGGATACCCATTGCAAGATCACTCATTGTAATTGTTTGTCCTTTATTTGATATGCTGTTCTTGTTTAAAACTTGAGCTCGACTTTCCGTTTTGTTTTTTTGGGATTTTTCGAAGAAGTTTTTTGGATTTCGGCCCAATCAGGTAATATCCCGAATGGGAAATTAAATACCGATCTTGAGAAATGGCAAAAAACATGAATCCTTCAAAAGAAGACAACAACAGGGTGTAAGTTCGATTCAGACAGGTCTTTTCACTCAGATATGTTAGTGGTTGTAACAATGGCTCACCAGAGATGAATCTGGCCACCACAACAGCTGACCTGTTCTCTACACATATCTCACAACTGTGGCTCGTCTTGATGGTCTGATTTAACCGTCTTTCATTACTCGTCTTTCTGAAGTTGATCTAGTATAAAGTGGATTGAGTGGTACCCCTTTGAGGAGGGTGTACTTTGTAAGCTGTTGACCATTAACTATCAATTTATCTTTACTGAATAGTTTAGAATGACAAAGTCAGACTCTGAGCCAGTGCTCAAAAAGCAGAAAGTGGAGGCCAGACCATGGATCATCAATCTTATGGTAATGCCAAACCCTTCACACATGAACCCAGCTAACTGGGCCAAACCTGGAGATGAAAATCGAACATACAAGTCTTTAGACTACTGGTTGAAAGTAGCTAAACTAGCAGAAGAGTCGAAATTTAATGCTGTATTCATTGCTGACGTTCTTGGTCCTTATGATGTTTACAAAGGCCCTCATAACTTTGACGCTGTTGCCAGATCTGGTGCTCAATTCCCAGGTGTTGATCCTAGTGCTTATGTTTCTGCAATGGCAGCTGTCACACAGAATGTTTCCTTTGGTGTCACATTCAGTACAATGGGAGAGCCACCTTACTTATTTGCTAGAAGGTTGGCAACTTTAGATCATCTAACTAATGGTAGGGTTGGTTGGAATATTGTCACATCTTATTTGGAAAGTGCTGCTAGAAATATCCTGCCAGATGGTAAAATGCTGAGTCATGATAAGAGATATGATCAAGCTGACGAATATGTTGAATCAGTAGCTGAATTGATGTTGTCCTCATGGAGAGATGATGCTGTTGTCATTGATGAGGCGAATCTGACATATGCTGAACCTTCAAGAATCAGAGAAATCAACCATAAAGGTGAGTATTACACAATTCCAGGTCCATTTGTCACTGAACCATCTCCACAAAGACTACCTGTTTTGTTACAAGCTGGTGGTTCTCCAAAAGGTCAAGATTTTGCTGCGAAGTATGCCGAAGTCGTGTTTCTTATGGGATTTAGTCCAGAAGATATCAAAAAGAGTGTTGACGGTGTTGTAGACCTTGCTGTTAACAAGTATGGTAGAAAGCGTGAACATATCAAATTCATTACAGGTCTCAGTTTGATTATTGGAGAGACACATGAAGAGGCTGAAGCTAAATTTCAGGAAGCTTTGAAATATCATAGTAGCGAAGGAAAGCAAGCCATTATTGGTGGTTGGACAGGGGTTGATTTATCCAAATATGAAGATGGTGTTGATATTAAAGTTGACAAATCAGATGCTATGCAATCAGCTTTCAAGCAGTTCTTTGAAAGAAGTGAAATCAAGACAAGGGAGGGAATCACTCAACAAGTTGGTGTCGGGACTGGAAGAAAGAGACTGCTGGTCGGCTCAGTTACTGAAGTTGTTGATGAATTAGAGAGATATATCACTTACGGAGGTCTTGATGGTTTCAACTTTGTAGGTGTTAACTTTCCAGAGACTTTTGAAGATGTTGGTAGACTCTTGGCTCCAGAGTTGAGAAAGAGAGGACACTTGTGGGGTGATTACCCAGTTCCTGGCGGTTCCTTTAGAGAGAACTTGTATGCCAAGAAGGGACAAGCATTTTTCCCAAAGGATCATTATCTTCATGATTACAGATGGACCAAGGAAGATACAAGAGAAGCATTCGATAAAAAGGTTAAGAGTGCACATGAACATATACCTCAGAAGTAAAAGAACCAAAACCTCCTATTTATAAATATCAGCTTTTAGATCAATGAATAAAATTATGACAATATGGCTCATGCTAATGTTGGTATCTGTAAGCTACGTATAGAACCAAAATAATCAGCTATGTAAATAAGACTGTTTGATATAGATCAATCTGTGATCCTGTTTAAATATATAGAAAACAATGCGCCGGCATATTTAAAATTTGAACAACAATAACAATCCATTACCATAACACCTTGACCATAACACCTTGACCGACCAGCTACGATGCTGAGATGACTTTCACTACAAACAATAACTATCAGTCATATCTAGATTTGAAAGGAACTTAAACTCCTTAGTCAACATAGACCACAACTGTGGCTCACTGGTTGGCACCCATTGATCGATATATAGGAGAAGTTTTGCACCCTTCTTTTCCAAACCAGGAGGGATACAATAGTACACCCATTATATTGTCATTGTTAGAGCTATTGTTATTGCCATCGTTCACTATGACTAATTCAGACTCTGAGCCAATTGCCAAAAAGCAGAAAGTGGAAGCCAAACCATGGATCATCAACTTGATGATTATGCCAAACCCTTCACACATGAACCCAGCTAACTGGGCCAAACCTGGAGATGAAAGCAGAACATACAAGTCTTTAGACTACTGGTTGAAGGTTGCCAAACTAGCAGAAGAGTCGAAATTCAATGCTGTCTTCATTGCTGATGTTCTTGGTCCTTATGACGTTTACAAAGGCCCTCATAACTTTGACGCTGCTGCTAGAGCTGGTGCCCAATTTCCAACAGTGGATCCAAGTGCTTATGTTTCTGCGATGGCTGCTACTACTAAAAGTGTTTCCTTTGGTGTCACATTCAGTACCATTGGTGAACCACCTTATTTATTTGCCAGAAGATTGGCATCATTGGATCATCTGAGTAATGGGAGAGTTGGTTGGAATATTGTCACTTCATATCTTGAAAGTGCTGCTAGAAATATCCTGCCAAGTGGTAAAATGCTGAGTCATGATAAGAGATATGATCAAGCTGACGAATATGTTGAATCAGTAGCTGAATTGATGCTGTCCTCATGGAGAGATGATGCTGTTGTAATTGATGAAAAGAACCTAACGTACGCTGAACCTTCAAGAATCAGAGAGATCAATCATAAAGGTGAGTATTACACAATTCCAGGCCCATTTGTCACTGAACCATCTCCACAAAGACTACCCGTTTTGTTACAAGCTGGTGGTTCTCCAAAAGGTCAGGAATTTGCTGCAAAATACGCTGAAGTCGTGTTTCTTATGGGATTTACCCCAGAAGCAATAAGAAAGAGTGTTGACAGTGTTGTGAACCTTGCTGTTAACAAGTATGGTAGAAAGCGTGAACATATCAAATTCATCATTGAAATCCAGCTGATTGTTGCTGAGACACATGAACTAGCGGAAGAAAAGTTTCAAGAAGCCCTCAAATACCACAGTAGTGAAGGGAAACAAGCTATTATCGGTGGTTGGACTGGTGTTGATTTGTCCAAATATAAGGAAGGTGTTAATATCGAGGTTACCAAATCTGATGCAATGCAATCTGCATTCAAAGCTTACTTTGATAGCAGCAAAATCAAGACAAGAGAAGGAATCACTCAACAAGTTGGTGCTGGTACTGGAAGAAAGAGATTGCTAGTAGGCACTCCATCAGAAGTGGTTGATGAACTAGAAAGATTTGTTGATGTTGGTGGACTTGATGGTTTTAATTTTGTTGGGATCAATTTCCCAGAGACTTTTGAAGATGTGGGTAGACTCTTGGCTCCAGAGTTGAGAAAGAGAGGACACTTGTGGGATGATTACCCAGTTCCTGGCGGTTCTTTTAGAGAGAATCTGTATTCAAAGAAAGGACAAGCATTTTTCCCAAAGGATCATTATCTTTATGATTTCAGATGGACTAAGGATCATACTAAAGAAGAGTTTGATGACATGGTTAAGGTGTCGAATAAGAAGTAAGGTCGATAGAAATTGATTGGATATTGTTGATATGTGTGTATAGACTCGCGAATAAAACTACAATTATGTGAGCTAAAATGAGTTTATTATTATGAGTTGGACTAAAAATAAGTAAGAGCATCGGTCTATATTCTATAGTTCTGTAACAACAGCACCATCATATGCTGGGGTTAGTACTTTCCAAGTACATGTAATGTTTTCTTTGGCAAATCTATTGACGATCTCATTAGCGATGTTCTCAAAATTTCCAGTAGCTAAAGCTAAGATTGTTGGACCGGCACCAGACAAACAAATACCTAATAAACCTGGATGAGTCTTTGGTGTGACAGATTGTAAAACTTCGCTTAACCCTGGGATCAAAGTTTTACGGTATGGTTGATGGACTCTATCTTGCATGGCTGGATAGATCAGTTCTGGGTCTGGTGGTGATCTTGTTAATGCAGTGGTTAAGACAGCTAGTCTTTGAAGATTGAAAATCAAATCTTTAGAAGTATATGCTTGAGGTAAGACACCACGAGATTTGGCAGTAGATACTTCAAAGTTTGGAATAATGGCAATACATTGTACCTCCTTACACCAATCATACTTGATATGACGACCAATATCTTGAGGTGGGATTGGTGGATCCAATCCTGTATCTTTACCTCCTGCTGGTTCAGGTAAAACTTCACTTAATGGGATTTCAGCACGCTCCATCTCACAAGGACTTAGATCACGTAAATATGAACCAACAAATCCACCCATCATGGCAGCAGTAATGTTATCTGGATGACGCTCAATCATTAGACAGAAATCCAACATTCTTTGTTTATCATAACCTAAACGACCAATTTCATTACCTAACATGACACCAGCAACCACAGCAGCACCAGAAGATCCTAAACCTCTACCTAATGGGATTGGGTTCTTGACATGAACTTTAGTACCGATTGGGAAAGATCTGATTTCATTACAACGTAAAACATATAGAGCTGTACGTGTAATCAAATTTTCATCTGATTTCAATGGAACATCATCAGCACCTTCACTGGATGGATCATATGTGATCAAACAGTTGTTTGGGTCAGAGTTTGTTTCGCTGGCATATTGTGAGTCAACGGTGATATCTAGCTCCAAATACAGGGCTAAACCTATACCTAAAACGTCGAAACCTGGACCAATATTGGCGGACGATGCTGGTACTGAGATCTTAAAGTGTCTAGACATCCTTCGGACTATGGTGATACCACTTAGCTTGGAATAAACAACTACCTTTGACTCCATCCCATCATCTCGAGAACTTTTTGTTGAAAAAATTGGCCAAATCTGGTCGGAATTGAAATGACCGGAAGTCGGTGCTTTTTCTACCAAAACTTCCAAAACTTTTGAAGTGCACTTTAATATCATTGTTTGAAAGCAGTGAACTTCAGGATATTAAAGATGTTAAGAAGGAGTGTAGCCCAAAATAGAAAGCTAGTTGCAAGAGCCTACTCAACTGGACAAGATGTAAGTGTGATTATTTTTGCGCTGTGCGCAGATGGCTGATATATCAATAGTTTATACTAACCAAATCTTTGAATAGACATATCAACTTTCAACCTTGAAAAATGGTATAAGAGTCGCTACAGACTCTACGCCTGGTCACTTTGCTGCTTTAGGTCTCTATGTGGATGCCGGATCAAGATATGAAACCGGTGATATTAGAGGGATAAGTCATATTGTCGATAGATTGGCTTTTAAATCGTCACTAAATACCGATGGTACCAAGATGTTGGAGACTTTGGAGTTATTAGGTGGAAATTATATGTGTGCTTCATCAAGAGAAGGTTTACACTACCAAGCTTCTGTCTTTAATAACGATGTTGAAAAGATGTTCAAGTTATTTGCTGAAACTGTTAAGAGTCCAAGAGTAACAGAAGATGAACTACGCGATATCAAACAATCAGCTCAATATGAAATCGAAGAGATATGGAGAAAACCTGAACTAATCTTACCAGAAGTGTTTCACACTACCGCATACAGTGGACAAACACTAGGAAGTCCTCTTCTATGTCCTATGGATTCCCTGAGAATGATCACCCGTAACTCAGTAATGAGATATAGAATGAAGTTATATAACCCAGAGAGTATTGTTGCTGCCTTTGTCGGTATCCCACATGAACAAGCCTGTGAATATGTTGAGAAATATATGGGTGATATGCAACAGAAGGCTCCAAAGCCAAAGGTTAAAGTGGCTAAATATACTGGTGGTCAACTAGTATTACCTCCAGCTCCAGTCATTGGTAATCAACCAGAGCTAGCCTATTGCCATATTGGGTTCGAAGGTGTTTCCTTGAATGATCCAGACATTTATGCATTGGCTACTTTGCAAACCCTATTAGGTGGTGGTGGATCATTCTCTGCTGGTGGACCAGGTAAGGGGATGTATTCAAGATTGTATACCCAAGTCTTGAATCAAGCATACTGGGTTGAGAACTGTACCGCCTTTAATAACGCTTACAGCGATTCTGGTGTCTTTGGTATATCAGCTGCATGCATGGCCGACGGATCACACATCATACCAGAAGTCATTGCCTCCCAATTAGCTAGTCTCTTCAGCACAGGCAAAGATGGTTTAACTGACCGTGAAGTTCAAAGAGCTAAAAATCAACAACGCTCAACTTTGTTGATGAACTTAGAATCAAGAATGGTAGAGGTTGAAGATTTAGGTCGCCAAATTCAAATATTTGGTCAAAAGATCCCAGTTCATGAAATGGTTGAACAGATTGAGAGTCTGACACCAGCTGACTTGAGAAGAGTGGCTGAAAGGGTTTTAACTGGTAACGTAAACAACAAGGGCAATGGTTCCGGTAAAGCAACCATTGTTGTTCAAGGTAGCAAAGATTTTGGTGATATCGGTTCTGTACTCGATAAGTATGGATTAGGGAAGAAAGATGTAGCTCAATCAACAACACCAGAGCCTGAGAAGAAAAAGAGTGGTTGGTTTTCCTGAATGTATAATGTTAGACTTGTAAATAGACAACTGGAGTCGACCCTTCTGATGACGACACAGGCGATCTTGGTTGACGTGACATATATTGTAGACTTCCAAACAATAACTACTGAGTGTAGATAGTACGGGGTATTTAACATATCATTCATTAATCTAAAATATAATAGTAATCAGATGAAAATCTCATCATTAGGCAATTGTCTTTTCTTTGTCGTCAGTGTTTCAAATCTTAATTTCCAATCAGACACTTCCTTCTCTAACTCTAGTGTTTGTTCTTGTAAGTGAGCAACTTCTCTCTCGCTCTTCTTGATAATAAGTTGAGATTTTGAATCTGCACTCTGCCACTTGTGAATTGCGTCATACAGCTCTTCAATCTTTGAATGGTATTTATCCTTATCAGTTTGATACTTGGAAACTAGTTCTGATTGTCTCTTTAATTGAGATTTGAGATCATCAATGTTACGGGAAAGCAGTTTTGACGACTTTCTTGATTCAGCAACTTGATCAACCTCTTCCTGAAGCTTCTCTTCAAGCTCTTTCACTTTATGGATCCATATTTCTTCATGGTTAATACTGAGTCTCTGTTCTAGCTCTGATATTCTCTCTTTCAAATTCTCATTGAATCTAGCTAAACTCTTATTTTCTTCAGAGATAATAACAATCTTCTGCTTTTCATCCTCAACCAGCGAAGTCAAATGATCATTTTGTGATTTGGACTTTCTTGCATCCATCTTAAGACCTTCGATCTCGGAGATGTGACCGTCAATTGTGGTCCTTAAGCTCTCCTGTGTCTTCTGAGAAATATCCCGCTCATTCAGAAATTTTGCATATTCGCCACTGAGATCTTTCATCTGCAGTTCAAGCCTCTTCTTATCGGACTCTAATGAATCTCTCTCTTGAATCAAGTTATCCACAGCACCATTTAGATTGCCGATTTGCTTCATCAGCGAACGTAACTTGACCTCTAAATCTTTTTGAGCAGACGCAGACTGCTGATTTTGTTCTTCTAAATCCTTTGTTATATTCATATAATGAGTCTTTTCTTGTGTAAGCTGCTTGATCTCGGAATCTTTCAGCTTTTCCAAATTATCAAGCTCCAGTTCAAGTGATCTCACACTCTTCTGTAGTTCTGTCTCGTTTCTAATGGCAGAGTTGAGTTGGTCATTGAGATTGGTAATTTCTGACTCATATTTCTCAGAACTTTGACTTCTTATTAGACGTTCATGGTAATGATTTATCTCCTCTTTTAGTACCATATTGGATGTTTGAGCTTTGGACAACTGTATTTCTTTCTCATCAATAGCATCTCGCAGTTGAGCAACAGTTGCATTCAGCTTATCATTCATCACCTCCGTATCTTGATGTTCCCTCTTCAAGTCAGTGTAGGAGATAGTAATATCTTGTAGCTTTTCTCTAGTGAATTTCTCAGCGTGCTTGGCTTCTCTTATAGCAGATTCCGCTCCTTCTAGTTTATTGAAATATTCTTCAGCTCTTGATCTGTATAATTTAACACTTTTGGATAAATCTTCATTTTTCCCCTGAACAGCTTCTAGTTTTATATTCATCTTTGTCAACTCTTCTCTGGCCAGTTGGTTGGATAATGTTTGAACATCCTTAGTTTTGTAGTTTGAGATGATTATCTGAGATTGCTCTAACTCCTGTTCTAACTTCTTTACATGACTTTTAGTGGTGGATAACTCACCTTTGGTAACACTAAGAGTCTTAGAGACATCTTGATAAACCCTAAGTAAGTCTTTTTCTTGTCTATTGTCAAGTTCAATTGACAAATTCTTATTTGAAATATTCCTATTCTCTCTCAAAGCTGATGATTTCGTCTTTTCTATCAGCTGTCTTTCAAGTAGTCTGATCCTGGCTTGACTTGCTTCATATTTAGCCAAATATGAGTCCTTCAATGGGGCCAAGGCGACGTCCTTATCGTTATCAAGTCTTCTCTTAAAATCTGATGATAACCCTTCCGCCCTTTCAGACGTTTTTTGGGCCAGCTCCAGATCAATTTTCAACATGTTAACTTGCTGTTGCAAAGTCTGATTTTGAGCAACTAAAGTATCATAACCATCATCAATAACAATTGGTGAATTCTCGGATCCTAAACTTGCTTTGAGTTTCTTCAGTTGAATATGTAGCTGTTGTTTATCAAAAACCTCAGATGCCATTCTGGTATGTAGTAACTTCATGTCTGTCTTCATTTTTTGCTTTTCAATGTGCTCTTTTTTCAACAAAGCACTCTGCTCATTCAATTGTAACTTGACACCGGCATACTCTCTGATTAGATCTTCTTTCTCCTGTAATACTCTTTCAATATTTGTATCAGCACGAGATGCTAGTGATCTTGTACGAAGAGTAGACAACGAGCTCTGAGCAACTCTGAAATCGTTTTCTTTTCTATCCCTTTGCATATCATCGTTTTTAGTTTTCAGGCTTCTGATTTCATTGGAGAGATCTGATGTCTTGGATTTTTCTTGTGATAGCTCGTTCTCCAAACCTCTAATTTCCAATTTGAGTTGAGATATTTCATTATCATACCTCTGTTTACCACGATTGAATGTCACTTCGTCAGTAATCTTCCTTTGCAGCAGGTCACGGGCTTCCCTAGCTTCGTGCTCCAACTGAGAGTGTTTGAACTTCAAAGAATCTAGGTCACGTTTGATCGCCATAAGTTCGGAATCGACACTGCTTCTCTCCTTCTTCAATGTATCTCTTTCATCCTCTATGAACTTGATATTTCTCAGTTGTTTTTCAAGAGTATCTTTAGTATGCTGTAAGTCGGATTCTTTTTTCGAAGTCATAGACTCGTATTGACTTGAAGACTCTTGAACCAGCTTTATCTTATCATGGAGTGACTTATTTTCATCCACCAACTCTTTAATTTTGTTGGTGGCAGTCTTATAGCTAGTATTCAATCCAGTGACCTTTGATTGCAATTCTTCCTGAGATGCTTCTAGTCTAGTTTCTAGATCTTTGATTTGCTCCTCTTTTGCTTTTAGTAACTTTTTAAGCATCAGCAACTCCTCCTTGATTTTCTCGCCAGCTTTCTCAGATATTTCCTGTGATTCTTTGGCATTGGCCAACGACTTCTCCAAGCCTTCAATTTTTGAAGACAATAACTTCTTCTCCTTTTCAAGTGTTTGGACTAATAGCTTGCCATTCTTTAACTCTTCCTCATATGAATCAAGTTTACCATCCAGTTCTTCTTTGGATTTCTGGTACAAGTCACGTTGCTGTTCTAACTCCTTCATGGTCAAAATATTCTCTTGTAACTTTATATCCAGTTCTTTTTCACGTAGCATTGATACTTCCAGACTTGCTTCTCTCAATCTGAGCGCTTCTCGCTCAGAATCTAGCACTTCTCCCATCTTGGCAAGTGACTCTGTAACATCAGTATGCTTAGAGAAAATGTCACTTTTCTCTGCTTCCAAATCACTGAGTTTCTTCTCTAAAGATTTTATCTGATCGCTGATCTGCTTAGTCTTGTTAACTTCGTGAGAGGATTCTAATAAAGGTTTCAATTTCACGTATAACGAAAACCATGGATTTTCGTTCAGCTGGTTGTACGTTTGGAAAGCTTTGGCCAATACCTGTGCGGCTTGGATCTTCTGTATCTTTTGCTTCAAACTATTTCTCTTTAGTTTACCTCTAGCAAGAGATTGAAACTCTCTGATTATCACGTTCGTCTTTTCTTCTCTCTTCAGCTCAAGATCAGCTAAAACACCAGTTTTGAAGAATACCTTGGATGAACCAACCTTGTATAGCGATGGATCCAGATTCATTGTGCTTAAAACTGTGGTGCAGTTGGTTTTCATACTAGAACTGAAATTATTGAGATCTGATAAAATCTTATATCTTTCGAAGAACTCTTGGAAGTGGATTCTATTTGGGAAACCAGATCTAACAATTCTGATGCCCTCTAAAACACCATTACATTTCAACTGATCAAGAACTAACCTTCTATCAAATAGGTGTGGCTTCTTCTTGTTGTTAGGAATAATACATCTCACAAAATGAGGGTGAGTATCATTCAACTGAGTCAGTAAATCGTTCAGTTGTTCTTTATGCTTTTGGGCCATTGTTCTAAAAGAAGAAGTTGATTTCTTGGATGAAGAGTTATCAATAAATAATTCTGCAATAAATTTGTTGGATGACTGAGATAACACCTCAATAATATTTTCACCCAATGGGTCCTTATTCTTCTCAATCCATCCATCAATTGAATATTCGACATCACCAGCATAGTGCTTCAATGTAAACTTATTAGCAAATTTCGATGGAACATATCTAGAACTCTTGGTATTGCAACATTGGTTCAACTTTTCATAGAAAGATTGATCGGATGATTTTGGAACAATGCATTCTTCATCAAGTACTGAAAATATACCAACAGGTTTTTGCTTCTCAATGAGATCAATTGTTTGTTGAAGATCTTGACCAAAATCAATAAAATCCCATTCAATGTTTTCCTTTAAATATTCCTTCTGTTCCAAAACAAACATATGATGGTTGAAAAACTGCTGTAATTTCTCATTGGTATAATTGATACATAATTGTTCAAATGAATTTTGTTTGAATATTTCAAACCCTGCAATATCTAAAACACCAATGAAATTGGATGTTGATGAACCATGTGATAAGTTATCATTTACGCAATCAACCAAAAATTTGAAAACCCTTTCGAACAATGATTTGGATAAAGCATCTAATGCAAATTTTGCTTGAGTGGCATTTTTACCTTGCTTAACAAATTCTTTCCCTGCTTTAACTTTTGGCCTTATGATGGCTTCATCAAATATACTTTTTGAAACACCTAACAATGTACATAATTCTTCATTTGATGTCTTAAAGCTGGCTTGTTCGGCCTTTTGTGAAGCAAATTCAATGTTACCAATATGTAAAATTATGGCAATAATTTTAAAAATCTCGTAATATTGTGATTTTGAGATACCCATTATATCCAATCCTCTCACTAAACTTTGAAATTCAGATTTGTCATCCACACCCGGTATCTCATGATTACCTTGGTTCAAGTAGCCATAATCAGCTGGGGATCTGGTTAGATGTAACAGTTTTAATTCTTTATCACTTAGTCCACTCAATAGTTGATAAAATATATGATAATTTCTCTCTTGTTTTGATTGTTTGACAACTCTTGACTTTTCTAATAGATACCAATCAATATGAGCACCATTAATCTTTCCTGATTTTTCAAATTCAATCTTAATGAACTTACCAAATCTTGAAGAGTTATTATTTCTGGCAGTTTGAGCATTACCAAATGATTCTAAGATTGGATTCGCTTGGATAATTTGTTGTTCAAAACTTTTGCGTTGCGATGATGCAGTCTCTTTTGAACTGTTATTAGAAGTGGTGATTGCAGCTAAATATTGAATGATTCTTTTTGTATTTTCAGTCTTACCAGCACCGGATTCACCAGTAACCAATATGGATTGATCTCGCTTATCTTTCAATAAATTTCTATAAGTTTCCTCGGTAGTACCAAATATATGAGGAGAAGTGTCTGATTTTTCTGATTTGTGATATGTTTGAGCCATTGAATCAGAGTATATTGGCAACTTGCTGTAAGGATTAATAGCCACTAAAAAGAGACCAGAATATGTATAAATTGAATCATCCTCATATCGTATTTCAAGGTTATTTAAAACAGATGGTTCGTTCAAAAACGTCAATTCGGCCATATCATTAGCTCTATCAAATTTCTTAGGGTTGACCTTCTCTACTTTGGAGGCATCAATAGTTTCTTCAGATCCATCTTCGAACCGAATCTTTACCTGAGAGCCCTTTTCCTCTTCTAAGCTTCCTTTCTTGAAGACTTCTTTTGAGTCTGGCACCCAAACCCAATCCTTCTCCTTTGACATCTGTGACATTGATAAAAGTGAGACTCAGGGGTTGATGATAGTATCTGGTGAATTGTTGATTTGATTGATGTTATAACCAACCGCTGTGCCTTTATTTATTGTTTTGTTTTTGTTTTTTCTTGTCTGTTTGTTTGTTGTGATTTTGTCCCAATCGGGCCATGTAATTACATAATAAATTACGTCAGTCTAAATAGCACGTGACTCTGCCATTTTTGTAAAAAAGCATGTGTAAATTAGAACAGGGAGAATAGCACATAGCAATTAGTATCAGTGGAAAGATCTGTAAGGACTCTTGCTTAAATAACTGCTGATTCTTGTATGCCGATTTATCAAGTGAATGCACCAGTGGGGCATGCTGGAGTTCCATATATGGGGTACTCTTTAGAGCCATCAGTTTCTCCTTCATTTAATTCAGTATCCTCAATTTTGCCATTTGTGTCAAGTTCAATCAATACAGATACCAAAAGGATAAAATCTCAACTAATATCTAGTATGGATGAGAATGGTGAATTCAGTTTCTTTGACAAGCTCCCCTTTGAAATAAGATTACAAATTGCCAATGAATTATCACAATATGATTGCTTAAGTTTAATGAGAGTTAATAAGGCATTTTATATTTCATCACTCGCAAGACTTTATGATACAGTTATTATTGATCCTTCATATTCAAAATTCAATCAAGAACTTTGGGGAAATCATTCAAAATTTACATTTATAAAGATGAAGTATAGTTTGAAATCATTTTTAAAGATAATTGGAGAGCCTTTACCTCCAACTTTTCAAACAGCAGCTCAAGATCTGGCTAATAATGTAGATGATGAAGAAGATGATAATGATAATGATAATGATGATGAAGATGACAATACAATGCTTCATTATGGCTCATTTGTGAAAAAGATGCAAATAGTGGAATTACCTGATGGGTTTAATTCTTCATTTGATTTAAATTTCTTTACTTTCATGTCTGTTAAGAAATTAAATCAATTGAATAAATTTTATTGGAATTCAGAAGATGAACTAAACTTTGAAATATTGAATAAATTACCCAATAAATCACTATTGAGTTCATTACATCTTAATATTGATTTCAAAAAGACTAAAGATATTGATTTTTTATGTTTTCAAAACTTTCATAATTTGGAGAAATTATCAATAGATTCATTTCTTAATTCATTTAATCTTTATCAAATCTTTAAGAATCTTTTAGAAGGAAATAAGGGGAAATTAAATTTGAGATTATTAAGATTATCTAAAGTCAATTCCAATAATAATTTCATTAGAACACCATCAAGTAATTTATTGGTATTAACAGATTATATCATGTCTACTGAATCATTACCATTTTTAGCAGAATATGATTTAGATTCAATCTCAAACATTTATAATTTATTTCAAACTTATTATGATCATGATCAAGATGCGGATCATCATTTGATGGGAGCTAATAATCACAACAAATTAGAACATTTGAATTCACTCTCATTAGATTCAATAATGGTATCAACAATGGATGCAATCAAATTAATTTCAATAATAAATTTTGATAATATTAAACAATTAGAATTTAAAAACATTTCAGAGATTCAAATGCCATCAAATGTTCATATATCAATGACAATGAATCAATTATATGAAGTTTGTGATGAAGGATTTTTATCCAAATTATATAAACCATTAATCAATTTAAAGAGACTTTATATTGATTATAGAGAAAGTTTAAGAGATACAGTTCCAAAATTTTTAATGAATTTACATGGATTAGAAGAATTGGATATTACAATTAGATGGAATGTTACTAAATTATGTTCATTATCATCATGGAAACAATTATGTATGAAATATATTGAATCTATATTAACACATTCTAATACATTAAAGAAATTAAGTTTAGATTCAAAGGAAGATTCAGTTTTTTGTGATTTACATAAATTAATCTTTACAGAATGTTTATTAGAATTAAGATCATTATATGAATTAAGATCATTAAGATTACATGGATATTCATTACAACCATGTGCACCATTATTAGCATTTAATTTAAGGAAATTGAAATATTTTGAAATGTTTGGATCAGGAGCAGGAGGATCACCACATATGGGATTACAAGTTGTTCATAATGGAGTTTTAGATGAATGGTTAAAGGTTCAACATGTTGCTATTTCCATTAATGAACAAAATGATGGGGTTGAATTTATTAAAGTTGGGAAATGTTTATTTGAGGTTAAGGATAAAAAGGTTATTGTACCAAGGGATGGATTAAAAAATTGGTTTGATGAGAAAGTTCGTGTTTGTTTGAATAAATCTGATTTTTGATCATCATGAGTTGGTTTGGGAAGCTTTTAAACAAGTCTGTTGAGGTTTTTAGACTATAGCAAACGTTGATAGTTTACACTACTTTTGTTATAAAAGATGAAGATGATATATAAGTGATGATATCTTATAATTTTTGTTATAAAAGATGAGATATAATTGATGATATCTTACAATTAATATTTTTTTGTTATGAAAGATGAAGACATATAAGATTAAGTAATTTATTGTTGATATTATTTATATCACAAGTATTCTTGAAACGTTATAACATTGTATGGATATAACTCTATAAAGATTAAGTGTATTTGTGATTAATTAATCAATCAATCAAGGGATATATGAAACAGCAAAGAATGAAGTGTTATGATAATTTAATAATGAGTTATGATGACAAAATGATATGGATATGGATATGGATATGAATATGACTAAGTCTTAGACTAAGATCATTGTGAATACGACTGAGAATAAGGTTAAGACTAAGACTGAGAATAAGATTATTGTGAATTTTGGATTCAAGAAATGAATGAATGAAATAAATGCAGTTAAGGTTGATTGAAAAAAGGGAAAAGGGAAATGATTCCCTTTAATGGTAGGATGGAATTCAGGGTATAATGTGTTGATGGAATATATAAATACAGGTGTTGATATAGTTGATATTCTTCACATCAAGATACAACAAGATGAACTTTCCTTGCTCTTGTTCTTGTTTGTTGTTGATGGATGTAGTTTATTGAAGTATTGTGAGGTTCTCTTGTTTGGGATGATTGTTGTTGTTGTTGATGCAGTAGGAAGGATTGAAGTGTTTGTTGTTGTAGTGTTGTTGTTTGTGTTGTTGTTCAGTGTTTTCTGTGTGATTTCTTCAGATTCGACATCGCTGGTGATGTTATCCTCTTTCAGTTCTTCATCATCATATTCTTCTACTTGTTGTTGTTGTTGTTGTTGTTGTTGCTGTAGCTGTTCTTGTTCTATAGTGGATGTATTTGAAGAGTCTTTATCTCTTGATAGTATTTGTTGAGTGATGTATAAAAACATTTCATTAATGTTTTGAGATTCCTTTGCACTGACTTCGAAGCACTGTTTGATGTGCAGTTCTCTTGCCAATTCCTCAACCTCTGAATAAGATACTAGTCTATTACCTTCCTTGTCACACATATTGCCCACCAAAATGATTGGAGGCAGTCTTTTGTCGTCAAAGAGTCTTGTAATTGCTCTGTGGTGTGTGGGTATTGCTTGGAAGGACTCGATCTGGTCTATTCTGTAGACGAGGACAAATGCGTCGCTGTTGAGGTACTGTGATTCCTTGATGGATGAGTAGTTGTCTCTTGCCACTGTGTCGAGGATGTTTAGGTTGCACTCGTGGCCATCAACAACAAGGTGCTTTTGGTACACGTCCTCCACGTCGGCGTCAAACTCGAGCGGGAAGTTGTGCTGGGTGTACTGGAGGGTGATGGCAGACTTGCCCACGCCCACGTCTCCCACGACACACAGGTTGAAGGTGGTTGTCATGGTGGTTTTAGTAATAGTTGTTGTAGACGTTGTAGAAATATCAAAATATCAAATATTGGCAGCGACGTGTTTAAATACAAAATATCAAATTATCAAAATATCAAAATATCAAAGACAAGTACAGGCACACGTTAAAAAGGAAAGTGGCCAGTGCATCCTGGTGCAGTCTTGGACGTGTTGCAAGAATCAAGATGAAGATATCAAGATATCTACTAATTTATTACTACTAATACTACAGTCTACCATCCCTGCCATAATGCCACCCTGCTGTACAATGTACATTACAACCTGTTGCCTGAACACCTGAACAAACTATTGCAACAGCATCAACAAGTGCCTGCTTAACCCGTCAAACAAACAGACAAACAAACCATGGAAGCGAGTGCCAACAGCAACATTGAACAGAGCAACAAGAGAAGAATAGAAGAATAGAAGAATAGAAGGATCCATGAGCCCTCTTAGCCCACCAAACAGCCTTCCATGGCTTAACACTTAGCCCACCTTGCAACAACCTTGACAAGTCTGAAGCAATTTGAAGCAATTTGAAGAGCCCTTTTGGAAAGAAAAAAACGAAAAACTTCCTGCCTGGCCGTTAAGCAAGAGAAGCTCTGTGCATAACGTCGATGCCTCAAGGGCAAAATGTTTCAAATATTAAAATGTTTATACCAATAACAATAACAATAACAATAACAATAACAATCTAGGGTCAAAGTGACAAGGATCATCAACAACTTATCGTATCATCTGATGATCACATCTAATCACTCGCTTAAATAAAAGGGTTATCAGTTTAACACTACAGTACTAGTTACTAGTATTACGATTTACGATTAAACTAGTCATGCTAGGAATCTATAGCTACAAACATCGGCAATAATCGTAGCTGATCGATTCAAATATATATGTATTACTATAAGCTGTAACTAATGTACATTCTATCATCATACTCATGCTCTCTTGCTTCAAATTGCTATAACGATATAAGTTAAACGTCTTTCTCATCGGCATTTATTTATTAATTTGGTGCCATGGAAAAAACGTGAATTATTGACGTGCCGCTACCACTTTATTCACAGAATTTAAGACAGCTTAAATCTCCATCATATTATCATCCTTATGATTCCTGGGTAAATTGGCTATATAGATAGACATTGAATGGTGTGATTGTTAGCATTATGTGCAGTAGACTGTAGTATACTAGTTACCAATGGAGTTAGACTGATCGACGTATAGTTAATTAGGAAATCGAAAATCGGCTTGCGATGCCCTAATTTGCTATAACATAATTTATTGAATTATCAAGTAATTATCCATCAGCTCATGATTATAGTGAATCCATACCAATAAAATTGATATTTTATAACGTATTTGAGTCTATATTATCGATATATAGTCATAGTTATACAAATATCAGGCATTTTCGACAATATTTTGAAAATTAATTAATTATTTTAAAATTTTGAGTAAAAATCTGTAAACATTCATGCCACACTATTTTGAATATACAAAAAATTCAATAAAATTCTTAATATATATATATATATAATTAATGATTATTATATATTACTTTGTTTGATTTGTATGTATAATGATACTCGATATGATTTGTAGAATCATGACTAAATACTAGTTGATATCTTCACTCGATTATAAATCATTACACTCTCAGCTGATCACTCATGTGCCTTGAATTGGGCTGGGGCCAACACTAGCTAGCTAGTAGTAAATATTATGTTCATCAATTAACTACATTTGAAGATACTTGGGATAAATCTCAATTTCGGTATATGGTATATGATAAATATAATCTATTGCTTTTCACTATATAGTGACTAATTCCCCTACTAATAGTATACTAATTCTAGCGTTAATACAATCAAAATATTCGTAGACAGTGTACAGTGAAAAATCAAAAAAAAAAATTATTCAAAAGACAAAGACGTAGTATTAATTACTACTATAGATCGAAATTTATTCAAGATATTCGAGCTGGACTATGACTAGTGGTGATACTATGAATACCCTCAACATAGAGGAACCAACAAAGGATCATGATCATCAAATCATTCAAAGAATAAGCAACAAAAGAAGAAAGAAGGAAGCTTTATTGAATGGTTCTGAAGTCAAAGTCAAAAATATACAAAGATTACAATGTCAATATATCATACCCAAAAAGAATAGACAATGTCCATTAACTAGAAAGAAAGATCAAACTTATTGCTCAGAACATTTATTAAACGTTGCATCCACTGATACCAGTAATACATCTTCTACTACTACTACTACTACTACTACTACTACTACTACTACTAATGATATTGGAATAAGAATAAAATGTCCTATTGATCCAAGACATACCATTTGGGAAAGAGATTTAGATACTCATACCAAGAAATGCAATAAAAAGAAACAAATGGATGATAATAAATTGAATGTTTGGTATTCTTGTGATTATAACGTGGATAAAGATACTGATATTGTTCACCAAGAAGAAGAAGAAGAAGTAGTAGATATTACTTTGGATTATAATAAATGGATTCAAATAGTGAATGAAATTTATTTACAATATGAACCATTGAAATTGAATCAATTAGAACATATTGGTACAGAATCAAGATCTTCTGAATTATCAAATAAGAAACATATATTACAACAATCTTCTTTAATTGAACATTTAAACAAGAAAGGTTTATTATCAAATAAATTTAGTTATGTTGAATTTGGTTGTGGTAGAGCAGAATTATCAAGATATTTATCAAAGAGTATCTTGATTAAGGATAAAGATACTTGTCCTGAATTTATATTGATTGATAGAAGTCCAAGTCGAATGAAATTAGATAATAAGATAATTAAAGATGCTGAATTAGAATTAAAAACCAAAAATTTACCAAAGATTAAAAGAATAAAAATTGATATCAAAGATTTGAAAATTGATTCCATAATCAATTCCAATATTGATGATAAAGATGAGAGAAAGAATGAATATGTTTGTATTTCTAAACATTTATGCGGTGCTGCTACTGATTTGACCATCAATTGTATCTTAAACAATCCATCATTTCAAAACAGTTTCAAAGGTTTAATAGTGGCAATGTGTTGTAGACATTGTTGTCAATATGATAAATTAACTAAAGATTCTAAAAAGTATTTGTTGAGCAATAAGATTGATTTCATTGGATTCAAACATTTAATGAAATTTGCCAGTTGGGCAGTCAATGGTAAAAGACCAGAAATGAATGATTCAGATGGGAAAGATCATGTCAGTGGGTTGTCATTAGGTGAGAGAGAACAATTAGGGTTGAAGGCAAGAAGAATCATTGATGAATCTAGAAGATATTGTTTATTGAATCAAGGTTATGAAGTTGAATTGGTTCAATATGTTAGTAAGGATATTTCATTAGAGAATACTTCGTTGATTGTGACTAGAAAGCAGTGATATATTCCATGTTATTCAAGATGATACTAATATATATATATATATATATATAATATATATATATATTCATGATAAGAGAATTACCTTACAATTTAAACTCGTTTTGTAGCTTCTTCTATATCCCTACTACCACAACAATTGTTAGGAACACTTCTGACATAAAAACCCCCCGTCAGATAAACAAAAAACAAAACATCACCATCTTGACATCTTCTTAACTTTTTAACATTGCCAAAACGACAAGCAACAATCTTCACCAAAGGATCACAGGCAACAAAGCACGATGGTCGACTTCAACTTGGACTTCACTGTGGACAAGGAGCATTTCCACGACTCTGTGAAGGGTAAGTGTTTGTTTATCTATTTTGTTTAAGAAAGCAGCCTGACACTGAAACTGAAACTAACAACAACCTTCAACCAAAACAGGAATTGTATGGACCATCTTCTTCTTCAGAGCCTTTGGTGCCATCAAGCCATTGACGAGAGAGTTTTTGGACGTGGCATATGTAAGTTGGCTGGTGATGTTTAACTATTATTCGTTACTTGTTGTTCTCAATTCTCATTTCAAAATACTAACATCTCACATGTCCAAAGCCATACATCGATATCCCTGATCTCGAAGAAGAGATTGAGCAGAAGATTGACAAGTTGCTCATCACCCTAGACGACAACTATCAGTCCTCTCAGCTGAACACCCCGTCTCTTCTGGCCGTCAACAGCTCCACAAGCACGTCGCCATTGGGGTCTCCTACAAACAACATCAACTTCCTTTTAAATGGTGGCGCTGGTGGCAATTCAAACACTACAACCATGGGCAACACCACTGTCAACAACTCCCCTTCTTTCAATCATAACCAACACCTTCATCATCATCATCATCACACAGGAAGTTTCAGCAACAATAACCTCAATAATAACCCCTACAATGCCATCAAGTTTGATCATCCATTTGGAATGGAAGGTATAGATTCAAACATGATGGACACAAACATCGACAGACCAATGTCAAATCACAGCAACAATACTCTGATCAAATCACCAAGTCTTTTAGCGGATAATTCAAGTCTTAGTGCTTCCAATACAACAAATACAAACAATAATATTAATAGCGGTAATAACAACAATAACAACAGCAATAATGGATTTAATCTGAAAATTGGTCAGTTTAGCATCAAGTTTTATGAACGTAAGAAATTGAAGAAACCAACCTGGTTTGGTAAAATTGAAGAAGATATGAATTGGGAAACTTGGAATATTCATATAAGAATTATATCATTGAGAGATTTAGTATTGCTGAAACAGCAACAACAACAACAACAACAACAACAACAACAACAGCAACAACAACACATGTCAAATAGTACAACAAGCTCTAATAGTACGAACAATACTGGTATAGATAACACAGGTGCCACCAATAACAACAATTCCAATACCAATAGTCCTAAAATCATTGATGCTGATTTATATGAGAATTTTAAAAGTAAATTGAAGCAAAATTTTGAAGATTTGATATTTGAAATCAGTAATGATTGTGATGTTAATAAGGATCATATTCCAATCATAACATCAACTGATATTTTCCCATTCCCATATACTATGAATTTTACTACTTTATCAAATGGTAATAAGCTGGGAGGTGTTAATTCAGGAAATTCTGGTAATGATAATTGGAAAACTTATATCAAAAAGATGTTGAAGGATTAAGAAATTTGAAAAGACAACAACAAGATCTCAAGGTAGAGTATACATGACATACACATAAATACAGAGATCAATATCATCATCGGAGAGTTTAATGAACGAAAGCAAAGTTATAGGAGTCGTATATGATTGTAAGATTGTTATATAAAGGGAGCTGTAATTATATTTCTTTCTCTCTCTTCATATTTCTTATCCATGCAAGTGAACATCTTGAAAGAAGATACCCTGACATACTCACATATTCTCCTCAAACCGAAAAAACACACACACAATAAAATAAAAGACCAATGATCATATAACGATAATAATAATGAAGTAAAAAGAATATGAAAACAAAGTGTAAAATAGGAGAAAAAGACCAAAAGAACCAAAAGAAAAAAAAAACAGATACAATAACTGAGTTGAAAAAGAGTGTTTTTGTAAAGTGTTGGGTATCATCATCGTCATCATTATCATCATCATCAAATCAAAAATAAAGGAGGAACACGCTTTTTCCCAGGAAAGTTCAAAACAAAAAAAAGATATAGTATGAATGGATAGATAAAATGCAAAAGTAGCCAGAATTCTAATGCTAAAAACATGACTTGTTCTTAAAGTTCATAAACCAGACTTTAAGTGAGTTTCTGTTGTTTGTTTGTTTGTTTTATTTTTTAATGAATGCTCTATTATCGTTTTTCTAGATTTTTCTTCATGTTGTACTATAAAGAGGAATATAATATGAACTTGATTTTAATTATTTCTTCTTTCTACCAAATAAACCTTTCTTCTTCTTTTTTGAATCATCAACCTTTGGAGCTGGAGCTTGGTATACACCTTGTTCAAATTCCTCTTGGTTTCCTGCGAAACTATGCACTGGTTGTTGTTGTTGGTTTGGGTAGTTGTTATTGTAATCTTGATAACCGTTAACATTACCGTTGTTGTTGTTGTTGTTGTTATTATTGTTGGCGTAGGCATTTGATTGAAATCTTGGGAAATCGTTACGCACTCTGAAACCTAATTGTGGAGTTTCTAATTTGTTTCTATATGAAGGATCACCAGTAATCGCATATTCAAAACTTCTAATAGTATCTAGAGGTCTCTCATCTCTAGATCTAGTTGGATTTGAGATATCTGGAGCTCTGATTTGAGCACCAAAGACATCGTAAAGTCCATGTTCTTGTAGTTGGTTATAAGATTCTCTACCGTTGTTGTTTTGAGAGTTGACGGTTTGATCAGCATCTTCAAAAGGTTGTAATTCGTTGACAGCTTGTAAGATTGGATCATGGACAGAACCAGTTCTGACCTTGTAGTGGGACATGTCCTCCTTTGTTATTTGCAAGTTAGGGTTTTTACCACCTGAGCCATTTGAACGTTGAGACACCTGAGAGGCCTTTCTGAATAAACCCATTGTATAACTAGATATATGAGCTTGTTAAAGATAAATGATTCAGAGAATGTTTACCTTAATTTGGCAGGAAAATTTTGATTTTATTTGATTTTTTGATTTTTCTATTTTTTGGTTTTTGGCTTAAAAATAGAAAAAAGCGTGAAAATTAAAAGTGAAATTAAAAATTAAAAGGTGAAATCTAAAAGGTGTACCTTAAGCTGGTGTTGGGGGTGTTTTAGCCTTTGTGTTGTGTTCTGATGGTGCAGTGGTAATAATAGGTAGTATTATTAGTAGTAGTAGTTGCATTAATGGAGTACCACTATCACCAGCCATCCTCTTACTCTCTTCTCCATACCAGTGATTACATAAGCAGAATCACGTGACAGTTTTTTTTTTTTTTTTTTTTTTTTTTTTTTTTTTTTTTTTTTTTTTCTTTCTTTTGATTAAAATAACCGAATCCCCTTTCTTTTTTTTTTTTTTTTTTTTTTTTTTTTTTTTGGATTTGCTCAGTTTCAACTTTCAACACAAAAATCTGAAGTCAAATCAACAAAGACTGATTAATACCCTGAGATCAACAGCGATAAACACATCCAATTACATTTCCTACAATGAGCAACTCAGCACCTACCTCTCTAAGCAAATATAAGCTGGTCTTTTTAGGTGAACAGGGCGTGGGGAAAACTTCCCTTATCACAAGATTTATGTATGACACCTTTGATGACAACTACGCTGCCACCGTGGGAATTGATTTCCTTTCCAAAACAATGTATTTGAATGAAAGAACGGTCAGATTGCAATTATGGGATACTGCTGGTCAAGAAAGATTTAGATCTTTGATCCCTTCATACATGAGAGACTCCAATGTTGCCATCATAGTATACGATATCACTTCAAAGAAATCATTTGATTTGACTGAGAAATGGATACAAGATGTTAAAAATGAAAGAGGAGAAAACGTTATATTATGTTTGATAGGAAACAAAAGTGATTTGACTGACAAGAGACAGGTGACCCTAGAAGAAGGTGAAAAGAAGGCAAAGGCTCTAAATTGTGCTATATTTATGGAAACTTCAACAAAATTAGGTTATAATGTTAAAAACCTCTTTAAAAAAATTGCTAAAACTTTACCTGATCTCGTGGAAGATATGAAGGATAATCAACAACCAGAAATGATTGATATATCTATTGACAATAATGCAAAGGAAAACACCACAGAATCTCAATGTCAATGTTGAATCAAAAACCCTCCAAAGACACACAAGAAATAGAAAAAACAGAACAGATATGAGCTTGTTTAACTCATCATTCATGGGTATCACCAGTAATGACCTTTCAAGAACAATAATAATAACAACAAAACAAGAACTCAATATCTTCCTTCTCAATTGTTGGTACTGCTACAATCATATGCATGATAGACTCCTTTCTTACTCCCACCAACCTAATAACTCATCTTCCATCATCAATTTAAACTGTATACTATCAATGAAGAGTTTTTACCTCTTCCTCCCCTTTGGATTTGTAAACAGTGTTATATCAACAGACCGGATCGCAGCAAATACCGCTAACTAGTAAGGTAAAGCGACTTGTGAACTTGTTCTAACTTCTGCCTCAAAAAGGCTTTGTGGTTGCCCTGACAACAGTTCAAAATTTACATACACGCTTTTTTTTTAATTTTTTAAGAAAACAAGATCTCTGTTGCAAAACATGTAGAGATTGGGATCACCAATCATCAGGCTTTATATATTCACATGTGCTATCTTATGGAAATATTGCACCATTATTCAACTACTACTTCGATCCTGCTTCAATAATATTACCTGCTTCATCCTACAAATATTGCGCTAGCTACAGTCAATTATAACTTTTAATCATCACATCACACACACCATTGTGTTACAATTTAAGCAGTGAATGTCTTCACCATCAAATAGAAGTGTTGGCGCCACTGGAACACAATTTAAGACAGTGCCCCCTGCTGTAAACAACGGGAAGAATAATGGGATAAGGAAAACCACTGAACTATCAACGGGGGATGAGAATAGTCTTTTAAAACAGACCAATACAAATACAAACACCAGACGTGTAACAAAGGAACAATTGTTAAATGTTCACAAAAGATTACATCATGACACACCATTGGAGTCTACCTTCAATGTAGATGCACACAATCCTTTCAATAGCTCAGATTTGGAACAGAAGCATCAAAAGAAGACTACTTCCAATGATAACAACAGTAATAATAACTCCAACACTAATAAGACAAAGAGAATATTGAGCAAATCTGAGATAAGGAAGCTCTTAGGAGACCCGTTGCCATTACCATACCCAATTGAAACATATAATGAAAAGGATAAGAAAGCTACCGGTGCTCACATATCTAAGATAAATAATAATTGGAATACTGATATAAATGATTACAAAAATGCTGCTAATATCAAACAAGAAAGCAGCACATCTACTATCAAGCCAATTCCAATAAGTAAAAATCAAATATCATCTTCAGCTACATCATCATTAAGTGCTAGCTCGAGGCAAAGATTGCAAGACTCTTTGAAATCATTTCAGAAATTCATTCCAACGCCCTCATCCTTTATCACCAAGATTGAAAATCATGAGAGTATTCTAAAGAGCAATGCCAATGACGACAATATTAAGGCCGCTCACAGCCAGAATATTAATGATTCATTGAATCAAATAGACTACTCTCGGATGGTAGATAGGTCAGTACAAACAGATGACGAAAATGATAATGATAATAATGACGATGACGACGATGATGACGATGATGATGATGATGATGATGATGTTGCCGATGGCAGTGCTACCAACTTAGATCTCGATCTTAATTTTGATATTCAGGGTGGAATCAGCGGTGATACTACTGATCTTTTTACTAGCTCTATAATTCATCATAATGAGCTATCAGAGCGCGATATTAGTGAAAGAAAGATTGATTTGTTGATTGAAGAATTTATGAAGGCAGAATCTAAGACCAATGAAACAGATAATAATAGAAATAGAAGTACGATGTATCACCAAGTTATAAGAAATCCAATGGTTGGTTTACTCTTGTTGGTCGTTCTCTATTATCTTTCTTTTTATGTATGATATGTTTGAATGCCATTGAAGGCACTGATGATTGAAGGGACAATAAGTAAATTAATTTAGATTAATGATGAACACATTATAATGCAACAATAGTAGCAATGAGTCTTTGTATCGATTTCTACGACGTTTATAGCCCAATAAAATATCTATTATATAATCAACATTAAAAGATAAAGATCTATGTACAACATTAAACAGTGAGCAAAGAAACAAGTCAAGAAAAAGAAAACAAAACATTAAGAAGTAACCAAAACCATAATATGAATTTTTGGATTTTATCATTCATCATAATCATTAGTTGGTGGTTTACCATTTTCACTTCTCATATATAGATCAATGGCAACACTAAAGGCTGCAAACCCAGCACAACCAAACAAGGCAGCCTGTGGACCAGACTTATAAGCCAAACCACCACCAGTAATACAACCAGCAGCGACACCATTATATATATCATTCTTGGCTCTAAGAGATTCCACACTACATTCGACACCAGCATATATCATCCCAATATATCCAAAGTTTTTAGCACTTGACCATGATCTTTGTAACATATCTTTGAATTGCATCTTCATCTGCTGTTTGAAAGGTAGTTCTGAAATATGACTAACACTACCACCAACTGGAACATCATAAGCCATACTTGCCATGAACAGACCAAACACACCACCAAGACCAAACCCTGTGACACCAGACATCATGGCCTTTCCTGGACAAGACATCATGAAATTGATCATCTGCTTTGCCCCTTCCTCCGCCTGTTCCTCCTGGGACATCTCAGGAAAAGTCTTATTAGGAGGCTGCTGCACTATATCAAGTCCAAACCCATGATAAACCATCCTTTCTGCTTGTATATTTTTTCTGTTGTTCGTGATATTCTCTGTGATCTTGATGTTGTTCTAACAGAAATTTGCCCAAAATATAATTTTTCTTATTGACACGTATTTGGCAGATTTTTCAAAATTGGCCAAAATCCCAAAATTCTGGAAAAGTATGGCTCACACAAACTTCTTGACTTGACATGACACAGAACAACAAAACACAAGAATACCATGTGTAGATTTCTAATATTCAAGGGAAAGGATCCAATACTATTGTCAGATTTGTTGACGAAACCAGCTCATTCAATCATAAAGTAAGTACAGCTTCAATTTCCACTGCCTATTTTTTAGTCTTAAGACCTTTATCAGTTGTCATTTCGAAGTCCAATGACCAGTCCTGATCCAAAGAGTTTTTGCAAAGAGACCATCGTACTAACAGGATGAAATACAGTCAATCATTTGATAGCAGGCTACGGCTAGATAAGAGACGCCCTATGAATGGGGATGGGTTTGGTGTTGGATATTATTCATTAGACCCTGAATTGGAAACTGATGGTCCATGTGTCTTTAGAGCCATTACACCAGCATGGAATAACCAGAACTTGGAGACTTTGGCTGAAAAGACCAAATCAGATTTAGTATTTGCTCATGTACGGGCTTCAACATATGGTGTATTATCAGAAACAAATTGCCATCCATTTACTTATCATTCTTTGATGTTCATGCATAATGGTGGAGTTTCGAATTTTGGGAAAGTTAAAAGAAAACTGCTGGAGCACATTAAAGATGAATACTTGTTGATGTTACAAGGCTCAACCGACAGTGAATGCTGCTTTGCTTTGTTCTTAGACACTTTGGATAAATTGGGTGTCAATACAAGCGATCCACAAGGAAAATTTGGACATAGCGTATTAAGAAAGGCGTTATTGAAAACAATTGAATATATCAGAGTTTGGACAGATATGGTTAGTGGAGATGGAACTGAATATCGTGAGCCATCATTGTTGAATTTTGCAGTCACTGATGGTGATAGCGTGGTTGTCTCAAGATATATTACCTCTAAGACCGAGGAGGCTGCTTCATTACATTTTAGCTCTGGAACAAGTTTTGTCGAATATGAGCCTGGTCAATACAGAATGGAAAGATTGGATCGTGGGCAGAACGTTATCATGGTTGCATCCGAACCTCTTACTTTTGAAAGAGGTGATTGGATTGCAGTTCCAACGAACTCTATATTGACTATCAAAAATCAAACCGTTTTGCTGCATCCAATAATCGATGAAAACTTCCAACAAGATCCATTATTCTCAAGATCCTCCAACTTTGCTGAAAGTAAAGGTCTCATGGGTAGTGTTCCAGTGGCTGATGCCCCAGATATCGATGTTCCTCCGTTAGAGAGAGAAGGTAGATCAAGACCACTAACGATGGCACATTAATCAAAAATTTGGCCTTTATAACGTTTTATAAAAGGCACACCATGATTTAACAATATCAAACTCATCATATTCATACCTATTTTGCATTTAAAAGAGTCTATATACCTGTATTGTATACACTTCCATTTGTAACTAACGTACTATCTTCATTTAGCCACTTCTCGATATCCATTCTGCCATATCTGCCATCCTGAAATTTCACGGGTATACTAATTTCTGACTCTTTTGACCAATCGATATTCAAAGTGGGATGCACCAAAGGAAAGAGCTTTGAGAAACATCAATATATCTATCCAGACAGATACTGAATGGCTTCAGAGGACTCTATTTCACCAACATCCTCTAGTGGGGAGAGAGGGAAGAGACAGAGAAGAAAACACAAGAACTCAAAGTTAGGTAGGTCCATTTGTTGTCAGTAGAAAAGTCAAGTTTAATTTACTAACTTCAAGGAAATCAGGCTGTTTACAATGTAAAGAGAGAAGAATGAAGTGTAATGAAGAGCTACCAGAATGTAAGAACTGTCGAATAAGGCAGGTAAAGATTTCATGCAGTTATTTGTCCTTCACAGCGGAGGAGAAGGAAAGATTTACAGAGCTGAAGATAAAACAAGATAAACTATCTCCACTCTCATACGACAACCTTACTCCATCAAGCCCTGATAAGTATTCACCAACAACTGTTAAGTTAATAAATCATATAAAAGTCAAAAGGGCTTTAGATTCAAGAAAGATTGTCTTCTTTTCAGAAGCTGAATTCGTGGCACATAGAAGAATATTCTTTATTGAATTGTTGCAGGAGTGGATAATGAGAATTGAAGATATGGACTCTAATATTTGTGGAAGCGCATTCCACATGCATAACTCATTGACAAGGAAGTGGAAAGCACTTCGAGCTGTTGATGATTCTCCATTATACTATAATGACGATAAATTGAAACAACTTTTAGAATTTGCCTTGACCAAAAAAGCAGCAGTAATAGCAAGATTGAGAGTGTTCATTGCCGAGGTTATTGAGGCACAACATAGACAAGACTATAAACAGATCATGATACAATATAATGAAACCTTGATATCATCCTTTAACTTGCAACTGATTGATGCCTTGACCATAGACACGCTAAGAGATTTTGTTTTTAGAGGTTCGTTGGCAGTATTGAAAGAGTTATATGAAAATTTAATCGACACTTCACCTGCTGCTCAATTTATATCAAGAAGTGTTTTCAAAACAATGAGGTCACTTTATATACCAAGTTACAATTATGGAATACTGAATGAAATCCATGCAGTGTTTGAAGATTTTGAACAATATATATTGGAAACAAATGATCCAATACTAATCTCACAGCACCACGACATTCAGGAGTTTTTGAGAGTAGAGTTATTGGAATCAAATATCTCTGATCACTATCAGCCAGAAAGTATCACATCATATCCTGCACAAATCATATATGAAGTGTTTCATAAATTCACAATAATTATCCCATTTGAGTTAGCAAGTATTGATACATGCTCAAGTCCAACTCATAAAGTCTTCTACTCAATGATATATATGCTTTCAAGAGTTCTGGATAATGTTTTCCCAGAAGTTCGTTATCTGGCACAATTTAGATTCATGGGAAGTACATTGATAAACCCATATACAATTGAAGACGTCTTGGAAGATTTGCCTGAAGAGTTGATATTTTTTGCACATTATTCAATCAGATTGACAACATTTTTTTCATTAAGACTGGATTATTTCTATGAATGCCTAAAAGAATGGTCAATGTTTCCTTCAATACTAGGTGAAAATAGATTCTCATCAAGAAGATCAAAACATGTTAAGGAAGAATTTGTGAAAGATTTCAGGACTGATATTATTCATGAAGACAACTATCCGCATTTGGATCTAGCAATTGAGCAAAAGTACAGACTGATCTTTGACTCTAAAGAACATACTCCTGCTGATTTTGGTTCTGATAGTATATCTGGTGATAATTTAGAAAGGTTATCAAGAAATTCAAACGTACTTTTGTATGATTTTGAGAACTTAAGCTTACAGAAGGATTTTGAGACAGAGGAAGTTATAGACTTGGATGAATTAATAAACCCTCGTGTTGATTACACAAGGCTAAACCTTGAAACTGGTATGTTGGAACAGGATGCTAGACCAAGTTCCTTGCAGAGCAACTGGGCTGGTGAAGATCCTTCAATTCATGATGCATCGTTGTCAGAGTATTTACATGATCGGGCGATATTGATGGATAGATTTTTGAATTTTGAAAGATAAAATTATCTGATATATAACCAGTCCTATCACACAAATTTGAATACAAATAAATTGTTATCAACATTGATTACATCAACCATGACAGCCTAACTCAACCCTTCCTCGAGCCTCTTATCCACCCAATAAATGACCAATAACTCAGCAAAGAGAAAATAAATATGAATCACACGTCCCTTTAATCCATATCATATGATAAATCTATAAGTCTAATCATATCTCCTGTAGTATCTGCCTTATAGCCACTTTATTTGGAGGTGGTAGTAGTTGTAAATCAATGTTATCAATTTTATGAGTATTTGCAATCAAAGCTGATAAACTGGTCCCATTTTTCAATAAACATCCCTTTTCAAACAACTCATCAGCAATGTCTGTTTGATGATTATCCATTAGATTCTCATTTATGACCACAATCAACTTCTTTTGCACTCTCAAACAGTCCAATATTGAACCTGTACCAGCATGTGATATTATCAGATCTGAGCTCCTCATAACGTTCTTGATATCAGGGGTGAAGGGGAATCCCACTATATCTATACCATTGAATTGTGCTTCAATCTTATCTGAGGTCTTTGAAATCGCTGTTGATGGGATTGAGAGGCTCGTTGTAAGACAGTTTGTAAACGTTTCCTGACCATCTTGTTGTCTTCCATACTGCACCACCAGCTTAGTGTACTTCAAGGACCTGATGCAGTCCAGAAACTCAGACGAGACCACCAGCCTTATGAGATCAACAAAAGTTACCGTAGCACCAGTTGTAACAAATATGGACTTCATTTGCTGCTGATATTGATGCTATCACAAGTGTGTTGTCTCTTCTGGCTTTTTCCCAATTTTGATTTCTGTGTCAGATTTTGGGATTTTTTTTTGAGGAGCTCAGTTTTACAAAATCCATCAGCTTTTTCGATCTGTATACCAACCATCATCCTGTTGAACACATCCTGGACTAGAAAAGCTGCTTAGTAATGGTGTCATTGACCTCTGAGAAATTGCCAAAGGTGATTGAAGCCCTGACAGAGAAGTCACTGGCAGATTCCACCCCCTTTTCGGCCAGGTTGGCCAACTTTTCGTTTGGTTCGCTACAGATTGCAATCAAAGCTCTACTCTTGATCAGTGTGCTACTCATAGTGCTATTATTCAAGTTGAAGAAAGTCACCAAGAATATTCTCAAAACAATTGATACACTCAACACAATTCTGCTTTCCATATGTCTATTCTGCTTAGTGTTGCTATACGAAGTCTCAAGGGCGGTAAAGGAGAATTCTTACACTATCTATGGTGATCCTATGTTGGAGCCTATTGCACCTCCTAGTTTAAACTACAATGAATTAAACGATTTACTATGGTCAAATATCAGTTTAACTCCAACAGTCAGCAATGATTTCCAAACATTGATTCTCAGTGATCATCATACTCGCCACAAAACACAACCATTTGATGATAATCTTGAAATGAAAAAAGATAATGGAATCGAGCTTAGCTTTATTGCTTCTCCACAGATACAAACATCTCATATTATGTCAGGTACGAAATCAAACGGGTTCAGATTCAAATCTGGAAGATCAGAAAGTAATATGAAGAAGCCTCATTGGTGGCAAAAAGAAACACACAATGAACACCAACTTGTGAATTTAGATCAAATGACTAATGATGAGTTCAAAGAAAAAAGTTCCATACACGACTTAAATTTAGGAATCAGTTCTGATAGTGAGTCCTCTAGAAACTATAACGTATCTTCAATGATCGATTTCACTGCCGAAGAAGAAATTGGACTGACCCAGCTTAGGGCTTCGAATCAGAAAGAGAACGATGTGATTGACCAATTGAACAAGAATGAAACTGATACAAGCATACAGAGATCCAATGACTCCTCATTTATCTTCAAACCATCAAGAAAAAGAGCCGATTTTCATAATAAGTTGAAATTAGCTGTCAATGGTAACTTCAAATCTTCTTCCAACATAATTCTCAACGACTACGCAAGCACATTGAAACCTTTCAAAGGAAGTTATGGTAGAATGATCAAACCCCACAAATCAAATGACGAAGATAAGAGCTCACATATTGAGGATAGAGCCATGACAACTCTATCTTTAATCAAGGTACAGGGAGCTTCAACGCCTTGATTTGTTGTATTCTTATAACCTTATAACGCAATATCTCAGCTGATAACTCAACAAAATAGTCAAACTCTATTTCTAATTGATTAGCTTTTGAATGTACTTCCAATCTTCAAAATTGTGCAGCTATATATAACATAGTATTTAATCTTAACGTGAACATTGATCAATGAGAATACTTGATATAATTTATACGTTCTATGTAGTCATGTTCAACAAATAAGTTTATTTTGAATCATTTTGTGCTAATGAGCCGGATATATAGCTGATCACCTAAAAGCGGTAATTAGTTAGAAGCTCAAATATTATTATGAAGCTGATCACCAGTGTGAAATCAACGGCTAGTACTACTAGTCGACATATATATGGGTGGTAATAAATAACACAATATAACCTGTATGAAAACTGATTTAATTGATAGCGAAGAAACTAGAATATATCATCCAATAAAAGTAACAACCACAATTTGAAATATGATAGAGCACTGGTTGAGATCAGATAAGAATTTTCTTGAATCCCATCTCAAAACGACATCACAAATTATAAAATACAACGTGGAGAATGCAAAGCAGAACTTTTCTTTCAATTTAACTTCGTTCTCTTTTTAACAATATACAACAACTAAAACAAATATTAACATGATGACTAGGGAATATGCAAAAGCAAAAGAGTGAAATTACAAGCTTATTCAGCGCTTTCCTTTGGTTCCTCAGTAGTTTCGGTTTCACCAGCTACCCCAGATTCCTGTTCTTGTGATTCTTGAAATTCTTCTTCAACTTCTTCTTCCTCTTCCTCTGCCTCTTCTTCTTCGTCGTCTTCACCATCTTCACCGTCATCTTCACCTAAGTGTGAAAACATATTTTTTGGTCCCTTGTTTGGTGTTGATGGTTCCTCTTGGGCAGGAGGCGTTGTTGTTGATGCTGCCGTTGTAGATTGTTGTTGTTGATGGTTTTGGCTCTGTTGCTTATTACCTTGTTGTTGGAATGAGTTGGATTGTGATCTACCATTATTACCACCTCTTGAGGATTTTGATCTTTCAAAATTATTTGATGGTCCTGATAAACCAGTTCCTCTTCTGACGACACCAGCTCTATCAATGTCAGCTTGAGAAACCTTTGAGTATTGACCTCCTCTGTTAGAGTTGGATCTTGTGTCCATATTTTTTTGCTTTCTACGATCATTTTGACTTTGTTGATCGGCCAATCTCTTTTGATCAGCTTCGTCATGAATTTCTTGAATTGTCTTTGGACCTTGATCTTGTTCCTTACCATTCCATCTAGCGTTCTTTAAGTCAATTAAATCCAATAGCATGAACTTGGATCTTGATGCAAGCTTGTCACCTTCAATCATCTTATTGATATTGGAGAATGCCAATTTCAATGCCATTGTTGATCTTTCACTATTACCTTGATCCACCTTTGGACCAACAGTCTTTACTAACTGTACCAAACTTTCAACAACATCCTCTGTTGGGTTCTCCACATTGCTTGATTGTTCTCTTAAACAAGTAGCAATAACAGAATCATTGATCAAACCGAAGACGTATAAGTGTCCAATAAATCTTAACAAACCTAAACCTCTTCTCTTAGCAGCGGCCAAGACATAGTATTCATCTGACATAAGTTCAGGCTCTAATGGAGTACCATCCTCATTAGTTGGCAAGTTGGTAGACCAACCCTTTTGATATTCTTGTTGACATCTTGAAAGCAAATAGGTACGAATCAATTTACCACCAACAATTGGACCATTAGCATTCACCATACTTGGGTCTTTGATATCATTAGAAATATCTTTGCACATTCTAAGACAGAATTGAGCATACATGTTAGACCAATGTGGTTCATCACAAGCCTTAGCAAATGTCAATTGTAATACCAACCTAGCTGTGGCACCATCTTCTTCCCATTTAGACTGTTCGGCAACCTCAATCATGTCTTTGGAAATTTCATCAAAGTATTCTAAAGTCAATTTATTTAACAATGAGTTAACCTTCTTGGTAACTTCTTGTTCATCTAACAAAACAGTTACACCGTCTGGAGCATATTTGATATCTTCAGTCTTCTTTAATCTAGATTTTGGAACCCACTTCTTTTCAGCAGTCTTCAAAGGTGGTAAATCTTCAATAGGGATAGATGGCTGTCTTTCTTGCTCTTCTTGATCATCTCTTTCATAATCTCTATCTCTATTTCTGTTTGATTTTTTATCATTTCTGTTGGAGGCACCCTTCTTTCTTGAGTTTTGTCTTGAGTTCGATCTTGAATTTAAATCACCAAATTGCTTTCTCAAATTATTTGATGAACCACCTCTGTTACTCGAAAATTGGCTTGAACCAGATATGGATCCTTGACCAAAGTTTTGGTTACCACCTCTGAAACCACCACCGTTTCTTGAAGAATGCGATCTATCGTTATTGCTGTTATTTCTTTGACTCTTATCAGCAACTTGAATGAATGCAATACGCTTTTTGAATTCGTCATCAACTTTAAATCTTATCTTATCTTGGAATTGGATAAGAAATCCTGGATCATATCTATATTGCTTATTTTCCACCTTCTTTAACTTGGAGTCCAATTTATTGACACCTTCTGGGTATGTGAATGCATCGACATCTTTGATTAGATCAGCCTTTTCTAATTGGTCAAAGAAGGAGGTTAATGTTGGTAAATCATCATCTTGTTCTTCTTTTATCACCTCAGATGATATAGTAGATGTAGTTGTGGTTGTTATCTCGGATGCAGATGTAGATGAGGTAGTTGGTTCTTCAACCTTATTGGCGGATTCAACTTCTTCGTCAACAGCCTTTAATGGCTCTTCAGAATCAGCAATTTCTTCACTCTTGACTGGTTCAGATTTTTCAGTTTCAATTGGCTCTACTATGGATACTTCCTTTTCAGCAGCCTTCACTGGTTCTTCAGGCTTATTAGTTTGCACTGGATCAACAGAACTAGTCTCTTCAGGTGTCTCTTCTTCTTCTTTTTTGGCTGAAACTTCAGCAACCTTTTCAGCTTCTTCAACAGATTTGGTTTCAGTAACAACAGCTGGGGTAGATGCAGAAGCATTCTTCTTAGCAGCAGCAGCAGCAGCAGCCTTAGCTAAAATCTTAGCTTTGAAATCACTGATGGCGTTTTGAGCTGATTCATCGACAGGTTTCTTTTCTGGGGAAGCAGTGACGATAGATGATGCAGTTGAAGGTGTTCTTTGATGTGTGTTTAAAGAGGCTGTGGTCAATTTAGGTGTGGTATTTGATGAGTTGATACCGGAAGAGGCAGCTGGCTTCTTGAATGTGGAGAAATCAACGGCCTCACCACTCTTACTGGTCAAGATAGGTCTTGATTGAGCTGGAATGGTAGATGGTTGTGTTTGATGTTGAGGAATCACAGCGTTTCTGTTTGGATAAGCTGGGATGTAGGCACCACCAGCAGCACCTTGTTGATAAACATATGCACCTTGTTGATAGATTGGTGGGTAAACTTGGGCATACGGGTTTGGAGACATATCATATTGACCTTGTTGAGGATATTGTGGACCTCTATTCAATCTGTTTGCATGATAGTTTTTACTTTTTGTGCTATTGGCATTGTTGCTGGATGGACCATTTTGATTTTGATTTGATTGTTGTGACATGATTAAGATAATTTTTTTTGAAAACAATTACTATAAGCTAATGTCAATGTAGATTTCAACAATAAATTTATGAATCTTTAGCCAAGTTATATCTTGAAATGAGATATTCAAATGGATATGAGAATTCTTGAAAAAGTGAACAGAGCAATTCTAAAAAGGACAAATTAATGATCTTTTAAAAAATAGAATGCAATAATATTTTCAATATCTAATAAGATACTTTGCTGATACTTCTAAAGTAGGTAGCAAGATCTTGTTGAGATTGAATACTGAGTCTTATCTCTTTGATCTGAGTCTTGAATCTACCTTTTTATAAAACTTTTTCTCTTACTCGATTAAAAGGAAGAAGGAAAGTCTGATTTTTTGTAGTGGGGATCAACAGTCAGTTCAGTCAAATTAATGTAGTCTGGATTTTTCTTGCAACGAAGTGAAAATGTATCCAAAGGTAGGTAAAGCGACTATGAGTTCAAGTAGTTTAAAAGAATAAACTAAACGTTCAGGTTAATTAATTAAGAAAGCGTACTCTACCTTGTTTTAAATAAATTTTCATCGATTTTCTGTTTTTTTCAGATTTTTTGATTTTTTCGAGCTGCTGATTTCTTAGTGCTGAAAATTACACCGCGTGTTGCGTATTTATCAGCACTAACTGAAGAGCGGTGGTTTAGTAGTTACGCACTGGGTAAAACAATCAATATACTAGACATACATATTAGTTCATATATACAAGTAATCCAGTTACCTCTAGTTTCATCCATTCTATGGTGAGAGTTCCAAGCCAGTAAGCTTTACCAGCTATCTCAATTGCTTCATTGTGGCAGTCTGTTCTTGAACTTTTGAACCAAATTCTGACCCAGTAATGAATATAGAAACAACCCCAATGATACTATAATAAATGTATAGACGATGACCTGATCCTTTGTAGATTCTCTTTGGAAACATGCTGTGATAACTTCACTATCTTCATATCCTGAGCAACCTTCATAGCTTTCCAAACATAACTTCTTTGTACAAGCGTTACATGACTTTTCCTGTAATGAGATGATAGTATAGTTTAATTCACTGCATTGGCATCTACAGAATTGCTCGTAGGCCATTGCTGGTACTGCCAGCAGTATTAGCAGAGTGAGTAAGTTAAATTGCATTTGATGTTTGGGTGGCAAGTTGATTGACAAGGAACAACTTGTTAAACAATGAAACCTCTCTAATTTGAATTAGCACTGTACTGTATACCCAAAAACTTCAAAAAGTTTGTCACGTGAATATTTTTTTTAAAAAAAAAACCAAAATCGTTCGCCACCAAAATTCAAATCTTGAAGGCGACAAATCCATAACAGACAAGACAACTAATCAACGAGCTACTATTCTCATATACCAGTATTATGGCAACCACTATCCATCAAGGTGGTATTAAACCAGTATGTATTTTTGGCTGTGCCATTGTTTTATCTCAATTTCTTTCTCTTGTGGTATCTTTTGATTTCTTGCAAGATTCCACAGTAGGAGAGATTACTGATTCAAAAACACTCTATATATGTTGATTGAATTTTAACTAACAAAGTTCCTTCCCTTTTATAGTTTTTTGAACAACGTATTCAAGATACAGAGATCTTAATTAATGAAAAGACTTCCAATTTAAGAAGACTTGAAGCACAAAGAAATGCACTTAACTCAAAAGTAAGATCTTTGAAGGATGAATTGAAGCTATTACAAGAACCAGGTTCATATGTTGGTGAAGTTGTTAAAGTATTGAGTAAAAAGAAAGTATTGGTTAAGATCCATCCAGAGGGTAAATATATTGTTAACATTGATCCTGAGATTGATATCAAGGAAATCAAACCATCACTAAGGGTTTGTTTAAAATCAGATTCATACACTTTACATAAAATTTTACCAAATAAGGTTGATCCATTGGTGAGTTTAATGATGGTGGAAAAAGTTCCAGACTCTACATATGATATGGTTGGTGGTCTTACAAAGCAAATTAAAGAAATCAAAGAAGTTATTGAATTACCAGTTAAACATCCTGAATTATTTGAAAGTTTAGGGATTGCTCAACCAAAAGGTGTTATTTTATATGGACCACCAGGTACTGGTAAGACATTATTGGCTAGAGCTGTAGCACATCATACTGAATGTAAATTTATTAGAGTTTCAGGTTCAGAATTAGTACAAAAATATATTGGGGAAGGTTCAAGAATGGTTAGAGAATTATTTGTTATGGCTAGGGAACATGCTCCATCTATTATCTTTATGGATGAAATTGATTCCATTGGTAGTTCCAGAGTGGAAGGTTCAAGTGGTGGTGATTCAGAAGTACAAAGAACAATGTTGGAATTGTTGAATCAATTGGATGGGTTTGAAAATTCTAAAGATATTAAGATAATTATGGCCACCAATAGATTGGATATTTTAGATCCAGCTTTATTAAGACCTGGTAGAATTGATAGAAAGATTGAATTTCCACCACCAACAGTACAATCAAGAACAGAAATTTTAAAGATTCATTCAAGAGCCATGAATTTAACAAGAGGAATAAATTTAAGAAAGATTGCGGAAAAAATGAATGGTTGTTCTGGTGCTGATGTTAAGGGTGTTTGTACTGAAGCTGGTATGTATGCTCTTAGAGAAAGAAGAATCCATGTGACTCAAGAAGATTTCGAATTAGCTGTGGCTAAGGTTATGAACAAGAATGATGAAACCACAGTCTCATTGGCCAAATTGTTTAAATAAGTTGATAATTTGTATCATCTCTTTAATCTGATAATCCTTTCCATCTACAGTCAAGTTTGTTTTGAATGATTTGTAGTCCTTCACTTATTAATATAATGCAATATTTTGATCATTGTTACGGGAATTAGAGTGAAAATAAAACTTAGAAGTTGTATATATAATTTATAGAGAAGAGCAGCCAGCTGTTTGGTGATATAAAGAAATACTAATTATACAGATAATAACTTCAATTAATGATTGATTTAAGCTTGATATTATGAGGCTGTATTCATCTTTGATATTATTGTTGTTGATCGCCAATTTATTGGATTAAGAACTTATAACAATATGCCTTACAACAAGAAGACAGCAGAGACAGCACCTAATAAGACTGCCCAGTTGGTCTTATTTGACAAGGATTCACCAATGTTCTTTGAAGAGGAAGTAGAAGAGCTGGTGATGTTTGTTGTGTTGTCCTCTGAGGAGGAGGAAGAGGCAGTGGTGGCAACAAGAGCAGAGGTTGTTGAGTTTGAAGAGATGGCAGAGGATGAAGCCAAGGAAGAGGAAGAGGAATATGTTGAAGTAATAGCGGCAGAGACAGTACCATTTGAGGTCAAACCAGCAGTTTCAGCAGCATAGAGGTTTGATTCCAATCTTGACGAGTACCAAGGCAACTCTGTGATGATTGACTCGACGTCGGTGACAGGGAAGTCAGACAAGAGGGTTGTGTATGAGTCGTCTGTGTAGGTTGTTATTTCGGTGAAGTAGCTGATGAGGGCAGTTGGGAAGGAGAAGCTTGGGTTGTCCTCGACCAGGGAGATGTAGTCAGACAGGTGGGACTTGACGTCGTTGAAGAGCACGACGGCGACAGCAGCATTGTCTGCTTTGGCGACATGGAGAGAAGAGAGCAGCGAGACGATGGCGATGAGGGAGAGTTTGTTCATTGTTTAATACCGGGTGCTTTGATGATTTGGTGATACTTTGATGCTTTGACAATTCAGTTGATGCTTCGACTTGGAGGGCGATCGTGCTCCTTTTATAGTTGACACGCTGACACGCTGGCCAGCACTCCAGCACTCCCATTGGACGAGGTTGGTGTCGTCCCTTCCTCTGCGAATTAGTCTCTTCACCATCCAAATATTAACTAACTAATATCTGCAATTTGCAGCGTTGATCGTTCGTTGGTCGCACCCACAGTTACAACCAGTTCCAACTGGGACACTGAGGAGTCCCACCACTGTGGCATTGTGCTTGGTGATAGATATTACAGCAGTCTGGACATCAGCAGGAACATCTTCCTGATACTCCCTTCATGAATCATTCACTATAACATTCAATTTAAACCAAAAAGGGTCTTTTCGGCACACCGAAATTAGTACAAGAAAATTGAAATATAATAATCAATGGCACGGCAGTCCAGTATTTGGCGACAAATCAGACAAATCTCAATTCGAACTAGTAATATCTCCCAATTGAGAACAGACTAGAACGCTGCTTCTATTTTTACTACAGCAGCCACTCGTCTAGCGTAATATTATACTGAGAAATTGAGAATCTGAGAATCTGAGGTACGAGATCTGCTAGTAAATTAGTCAACTTTCAGAGCACAACTTACACGCTAGTACGGATATATTTATCTATCAGCTATATAATGTCGACAGCTTGTAATTGATATCAACTCTAGGTGATCATTAATTGTGGATCTATAGGATTATACTATATAACACTAGTGATACTTAACATACATCATGTCTTTGGTTTATAGGCTTCGACTAGCAGCCTAAAATGTTCCTTCTCCTTAACAATCAACTCATTATCATCTGCCAAATTATCAATAACGCTCATCACATTGGAATAATTCTTATATAATGCAGCCTCATTCTTATTACAAAGCTTGGTCAAAATTAATTCATATTCAGATCTTAATCTTTGAACACTATTAAACAATGGTTCATTGCTTAAAAATTCATTATTCAATGATAACTTTAATAATCCATATAATAATTTAGAAAATTGTAATGTTAATGAATCTGTATTGTTTAAATTAGATGATTTAACAGATTTCTTTAAATTCTCACAGTTTAAATCAATAATGTTTTGAAATTTTGGCCATAATAAAATCATTGTTAAATTAAAATAATCTTCTAAAACTGGTATCTTTCTTGTTTGTAATTCAAATATTAAAGATTGAGAAAGACGAATAAGAATCAAAATACCAAATATATCCATTGAATTACTTATCAATTGATTGGTATAATGTGTACCTAATTGTAAAGTTGGATGAAATATTTCATCAAATTTTGATTTTAATTCCATTGATTTTAATTCAAAAAATTCATTTAAAAATAAATATTCTGTTGATCCATTATCCATTAATGCTAAATTAAAAGATCTAAATCCAATCTCCATATGATATTGTAATTGATTATTTTCTGCAATTTGTGCTAATAAAACAGTAGGATCTTCTGCCTTTATAATTTCATCTCTCTTTTCAATTGAATAATTTTCAATATTTGAAGCCCCCATTGAATTTAAATTCTTTAAGAAAAAATTGGAATTACCACCAATTAAACATTTTTTATCAATTTGAATGATTTTTAATCTCAATAATGATTGTAAATATCTATTGAAATAACTTTGATAATACCATTTCATTGTATTTATATATGCTTGTAATAATTCTTGTGATAATTCTGGTAAATTCTCCTTAAGGAAACCAAATATTGGTTTAACCTTTAACAAATCCTTTTGAATGACTTGAGATGGACAACCAATAACTCTTAATTGTTTGATTTTGAATATTAAAAATGTTTTTATCCTTTCTAAACATTTCATCTTTAATGAATTTGTTAAATGTAAAAGTGTTTGTAAAGATTTGATTTGTGATTCATCCTTCATATATTTTTCATATATGATTAATTTATCCTTAATAAATGTTAAATTTTCACACCATCGTTGATCAATTTTATCATTGTATACTGATTTAATGATTTCTGGAGGAATTATTATATCTGATATTATTGGTGAATATTTCATCTCCAAGTTTTTCCTAGCCACTATATTTGTTGACAATCTCAATGATTTATCCTTCAATGCCTGTAATTCATTAGATAGGGTTAATAACTTCAAGTTGAATTCCCTCAAATAGTCTGTTAAAGGTAACAAGTAACCATCCAATTTGTCAATTTTTGCTTTGAACTCTAACAAATCTGATTCCAATTGCTCAGAATTATTCAATGGAGTATTCACTGTGGATAAAAACCGCTGCTCCTCTAGTGAGATCGCCTTCGAAGATATGAAGTCCTTGACGTTGATTTTCAATGATGTTTCAGTGATTGAAGGTGTGAAGTCGTGGCTGTTTAAGATGTCTTTCAACGTTTCCAACGCTGGTTTTAAATCTCCATTTGCAGTGAAAGAAGGAGGATTTCCCTGTGAAATAGACCTTCTTGATATTCTGTGTGCCATTGGCGGGTCCAAATCCGTCATTATGAGTTGGGCGTCTAAATTGTTAAGCTCTTGCCACCTTGTAAAATAAGTCTTGTTGTATGTTTTTTGAAATCGATCGCAAGTAATCTCTGCCGCACCCCAACACCCAGACACCAATGCTCACCAGCCGCCCGGCACCAGCCAAGGACCCGACAGCCGAATTAGGCGCGGGAACTTTTTTAGGAAATGACGAAAACCCGAAATTGGCCAGAAATCCAAATTCCTCGAAAGAAACTGATAAATAAACAAGAGAAAAAAAAATACAGAAGCCAACCTCTTTTCTTCCCAGCTTTGATAACTTGCTGAAGACTCTTTTGACTCATCTATCTTTAATTCAACACATATAATGAAGGTATCTGCTATCTTAGCCTTAGGTGCTGCCACCTCAATGGCTGTCATTGCCTCAGAGGACACCTCCTCTTCAACCTCCACCCACGAATACGGGAAATTTAACAAGACCAAGGCTTCCTCTACTTCCACTTCAACTGGTACTCACAAGTATGGGAAATTCAACAAGACAAAGGCTTCATCAAGTTCTTCATCCACTGGTACTCACAAGTACGGGAAGTTCAACAAGACCAAGGCTTCCTCAAGTTCTTCTTCTACTGGTACTCACAAGTATGGTAAATTCAACAAGACCAAGGCCTCATCTTCAAGTTCCTCAACCGGTACTCACAAGTATGGTAAGTTCAACAAGACCAAGGCTTCTTCTAAGAGCTCTTCAACTGGTACCCATACCTATGGTAGATTCAACAAGACCAACAAGAAGGATGCCTCAGTCAATGGTGCTGCCAACTTGTACGCTGGCGGTGTTGGTTCAGTCTTAATTGCCGGTCTCTCTTTATTGTTATAAGTTCCTTTTTTTTGATTAGAAATTTTTTAAATACTATGGAAAAGGATTCAACAAAGTTCAATTTCAACTTCAATACCAAACCATATTATCATCAATTACTCTTCCTTCTTATTTTAAGCCACTATCACCCATCCAAATTTTTTCCAACTTAGGGGGTATTCCCCTATTTTTCTTTTCATCTTCGAACTTGTGCCATTATAAAACGAAAAAAAAATTCAACTATTTCAACAATTGTCAAATCAAATCAATATAGATTCACCAATAATAGTTCCTCATTATGTTTCCCTCCAAACTCAATGACCAATCAAATAATTAATAATTTAATCGATCAATCAATCAATCACTCAATATATTTATCTAATCAATTTCATTTCAATTTGTTTACATCTGATTAAGAGCATGCTCCATCTTTCCTTTATGCTTTTGTCAATCTATAGGCTAGAAGAAAGTCAAAGCTTGAATTACTTTATTAGAGTTCACTCATTGTTATGCGGATTGCTGTATACTGGATATAAATGTTTTCAAAATTAAGACTTTAATAACAAATAGATACATATATACATTTTTATTCTTTTACAATCCGATGTTAATTGTAGTATATAACCTTAATTATTAGCTTATTTTCGTCTAATTGAATATAACAGCTTTGTAATTCTAAGAAGTTCGAGTACAATACACACTGAACACATGAATTTTCAACTTTTTCAACCAATTCTATCCAACAAAGAACCAGAACTAATCGGTCTCGATGATGAACTAGTGATATCGCTTGGTACCAAGTCATCTCCAATTCTAGTAAACAACTCATCGACTGAGTCATTTTCATCCTTAGCAACAGTCGACGTATCAGCATCCATTTCGACGTCACCATTGATGTTAGTGACAGGTCCATCTACTGAACTTTCTATTCTTTTAGAGGTAGATATCTTGGATGGGAAAAGTTCCTCAACCTCCTCATCATTATCATTGCCATTTCTAGTCTTACTGTGTGTTATAAGATCATCTCGGTCACGATAAGAATCAAATGAGACATTTGCAGTACTTGATCTTCTTCTATTGTTTTTTCTTCTCTCTCCATCATCGTCACCGTCTCTTCTTCTTGATTCTCTGCTTCTATAGCCCATTATATTTCCATGACTAGCACCATGTCTCTCTTGCTCCTCTGGATTCAAAAGATAATATCTCGAGTATTGTGCTGCCCCCTTCACCTTAGCATCTCCATTGTTACTTATTCTGACTGTCAATATCACCTCAGGTTTATCAACGCTATATCTTTCAGCTTCTCTGACTTTTCTCGAGTTGAATTCAGTACCTTCAAGTTCATCATCACGGCTTGGCAATGACAATTTCTTCAAGGTATCTAAAGCAGACTCATCATCTTCAAAGACAACATTCAGCCCAGAATCATTGACCCATTGAACCTTGAAATCATAATCAACAAAGCGTTTGATATATCCCTTGATGTCTTTTGTGGATAAAGAATCCACTCCTTCAATATAAATGGAGTTTGGTCTTATTATAGTTTCTGGCTTGGTCTAACATAGGATCATTGATTGTTCTGTTAGTAAATCTTTCATTAATATTAATCTTCAAACAATTAAACGTGACTATCACTGTAAATTATATACATACATCCAAGTCCATAGAGTCCGACATCCTTCTAAAAGCAAATAATAGCGTTTGTAATTCTAGCGGTTAACTTTTACCAACCTGCAAAGCCCTGCTACAATTGTTTGTAAATGTAGATAGCCAAACTTCTCGAATCTTTGGTCTTTGGGTCTTTGGTACAGATTTCTGTTTTCAGCACCGGGTGTCTGGATGTTATGATCTTTTGGAAATAAGCAGCCTTTCTCTCCAGCTCACAAGCGAAGCGAATGACTGCTGTGCTAGTCCTTTCTGTTCATCACTTGTTTGGAAGCAGTTGGTGGTTGGTAAGGGAGATTTCTGACCGACCAATACACCTTAGCTCCTACTTTGATCCCAGCCCAACAGTAATATCACTGGAAATACATAGGAAAGTTACCATGGCAACTGGCTATTGTTATGGTTACCCGTCTCCAATATACCGAATCGGGAAATTGTCGCCAGATTTGGAAGTTTTTTTATGTTTTTTTTTCCATTCTTTGGATTTTGCCAAAATTTTGGATCTTTTTTACTACTGCTATCAAATTTTTTTTTTGTAGACTTTCAACTACTATTTATTTTATTTGCCTAGATAACATCAACTTCTGCTGCTGCTTTTTCTTTGAAGATAAAAAGAGTTAACGAATAATGGATTCAGATTCAACCAACAAGTACGTTCCTGATCATCGTCGTACCACCTTTAAGAACAAAGGGAGATTCAATGCTGATGAATTGCGTCGTCGTCGTGAAAACCAAAGTGTTGAATTAAGAAAGGCAAAGAGAGAGGAAAACTTATCAAAGAGAAGAAACTTCAACTTTGTTGGTGCTGGTGGTGAAGATTCAGATGAAGATGATGAAGATGATGCAAAGAAGGCAGATGATGACAGTTCTTTCATGACCCAACTACAACAAGAATTACCAAGAATGATGGAACAGATCCAATCAAACGACTTTGATTCTCAACTAGCTGCCACTGTTAAGTTCAGACAAATCCTTTCAAGAGAAAGAAATCCTCCTATTGATGTTGTTATACAATCCGGCGTCATTCCAATCTTGGTTTCCTTCATGCAAGATCAGCCTGATATGTTACAACTAGAAGCTGCTTGGGCTCTTACAAATATCGCCTCTGGTTCATCTTCACAAACCCAATTTGTTGTTGAAGCTAATGCAGTTCCAGCCTTTGTCAATTTATTATACTCAAACTCGCCAGAGGTTAAGGAACAAGCCATTTGGGCTCTTGGTAATGTTGCTGGTGACTCTGCTCAATACAGAGACTATGTCTTAGAATGTGATGCAATGACCCCAGTGTTATCTTTATTCAGCTCTACTAAGATCACACTTATTAGAACTGCCACCTGGACCTTATCTAATTTATGTAGAGGTAAAAATCCTCCACCAAAATGGGAAACTGTCTCTCAAGCTTTACCAACCTTAGCTAAACTGATTTATTCTGTTGATGCTGAAACTTTGATTGATGCTTGTTGGGCTATCTCATACCTTTCAGATGGTCCTTCTGAAGCCATTCAAGCCGTTGTGGATGCTAGAATTCCAAAGAGACTAGTTGAACTATTGGCCCATGAAACAACATTAGTTCAAACTCCTGCCTTGAGAGCCGTTGGTAACATCGTTACAGGTAATGATTTACAAACCCAGACCGTTATCAATTCTGGTGTTTTGTCTGCTCTACTGCCTTTATTATCATCTACAAAGGATTCTATCAAAAAAGAAGCTGCCTGGACCATCTCAAATATCACTGCTGGTAACCCTGATCAAATCCAAGCAGTAATTGATGCTAATTTAATTCCTCCTTTGATCAGATTATTGGAAGGAAGTGATTATAAAACAAGAAAGGAAGCTTGTTGGGCAATTTCAAATGCTTCATCTGGTGGATTAACCAAACCTGATATCATTCGTTATTTAGTATCTCAAGGTTGTATTAAACCATTATGTGATTTACTAGGTACTGCAGACAACAAGATTATTGAAGTCACTCTAGATGCCTTAGAAAATATCTTAAAGATGGGTGCTCTAGACAAAGAAACTAGAGGTTTAGGTGAAAACCAATATGCCATTTTCATTGAAGAATGTGGTGGTATGGAGAAGATCTTTGATTGTCAAAATAATGAAAACGCTAAAATCTATGAAAAGGCATACTCAATCATTGACAAATACTTTTCTGCTGATGAAGATGTTGAAGATTCAGGGTTAGCTCCTGCTGAAGCTGGTAATACTTTTGCTTTCAATACCAATGAACAAACAACTTTCAACTTTTGAGTGATTGGTTTATTCATATAAGAAGTATGATTTGATCAATGGACTAAGAATTACTGATACCCATATAAGCTTTGTTTCTTTAACAAAGTGTGAGTTCTTAGGAAATATATTAAATCTTTATTCCTACTTATTGATTATTCTTGGTGTCCAGTCCCGCTTTGTCTGCTGAGACCTTCAAGCTATTGCTAACTTTGTTTTGCCTTATTCGTTTATTCGTTTTTTACTATTACATGTTTATAATTTCCTTTTATTGCTTGTTATCACCTCTCTCACTCTCTCTTTTTTTTTCCTTCTCTCTTACTCTTACTCTCTCTCTCTCTCTCTCTCTCTTTCTCTCCCTCTCTCTCCTCTATTCATTGGGACCATCGTTCCACATTTCATCTCATTTTCTCATTTATATCTCATAATTTACTTTTGATTTAACTCGCATTTCTTTAATTTAATGTCTCATCTCTAATTTCCTATCATTTTGTTAATATCTATACACGCCTCCTTTAATTTATTGGCAACACTTTTCATGATCTATTCCATTTTTGACACCATCATCACAGATGGTTCAATTGCTTTTGTCTTTTTGTTTCTCAACTAAATGACGCTATTCCTGAACCAACAACACGTCTTTTTCTGGCTCACATAGCACCAGATTTCTCATTTATCTCATTTCATAGCAGTCTTCCATGTCCTCATCATGTGAAGCTCAGTTGCGCTTCTCTTGATTTTAGTTTTTTTGCCTTTTATATGTCATCTCTTTCCGTTGTTATCACTTTACTTTGAATTCAATTTGTTTGCTTTTCTGTCTGTTGTTTTGGCATAGTTTACTATGCTAATATCATTCATAAAATATACAGCAAAATATCACACTCTTCCGTAAGTCTCAGTGTTGATTCACCTCTTCGAACTCGTTTGACTTTCATAATTTGGTGTCTGTAATCAACTGGAACCCGTCACGATCTTTGATTTTATGGGATTGCTCTTGAATCTCAAAGAATACTGGAGTGAAACTTACTATTGAAGATATTATAAGATTATGAGTGTACTGCTCCTGGTTCCAGGTCTGAATGCATGCGTAGTGCTATAAAGATATAGCTGCTGATTCGTTGATCGCATCAGGAACTAGATGTCTACAACATCCCAGCGTCTGTTGAATTCTCAGTCAAAGACAAAACTAGCTAGTTTGGTTTATAAGTTGATTCGTCTGAGAAGTCAGAAATTGCAGCAATAGTCCATTCATTCCTAAACAATTCTGAGATATCTCTATAAATGAGTTGGTGCAAGCTTGATAATCTAGCTAACTTGTTTAATTGAATACACACTAGGGCTACATTATGAACTGCTACGATTAGGGCTCTAGGAAGCTCTAGAATGTAACGGCCTCAAAGGTCAAGTACTTGAAAGAATCTAGAGCTTTGATCTAGTCATCAAGTCATCTAGTCATCTAGTCACAGCTTTGCAGCTGATGGAATGGTACAAGAATGGAAACCTGTTTAACGCTGTGTAATGGCAATACAAGGAGGTCAAGAATCAAGAATTATCAAAAAGAACTGTTACTAACCAATGTAATTCTGTAGACTGCTCAGGGATGGACAGATAGTAGCGCTTTCTCAATACTTTCGATATCTTAATATGATTGATGTCCAAGAATCCTTCCTTTCAATGAGCTGGAAGGGCTCAAAAGCTCAAAAAATTTCCAGGCTGGACACGAAAAAAAAAATAAGCTAAGAAAATGAAAATATCAATTTCACGACGCGACCTAGTATGCAATTATTGCAGTTGTAACTGATAACTGCTTGTAACGTAAAGAGTTGAGCAGTGCTGGTGATATAGGCTGTTACTAGTTCAAACGTACATAAAAACTTAGAGATGACTAATTACTCATTGAAGCTTGAACTGCCTTGGGTGGAGAAATACAGACCTCAAGTCCTAAAGGACATTGTTGGTAATTCAGATACTGTTGAACGTCTGAAATTGATTGCTAAAGATGGGAACATGCCCCATTTAATCATTAGTGGGCTACCAGGTATTGGTAAGACGACATCAATCCATTGTTTGGCACATGAGTTGTTGGGCGAAGCTTACGGTGATGCAGTGCTGGAGTTGAACGCATCGGATGATAGAGGTATTGAGGTTGTAAGAAATAAGATTAAACAATTTGCTACAAAGAAGGTGACTTTACCAAAGGGTAGACATAAAATAATCATATTGGATGAAGCAGACTCAATGACACCTGGTGCTCAACAGGCTTTAAGAAGAATCATGGAAATTTATTCTAACTCAACAAGATTTGCATTCGCATGTAATCAATCAAATAAAATTATTGAACCTCTACAATCAAGATGTGCCATATTAAGATACAATAAACTAGCAGATGAAGAAGTATTGAGTAGATTGTTGGAGATCATCAAAATGGAAAATATTGAATATAATGATGAAGGTTTAAAAGCATTGATCTTTACAGCAGAAGGTGACATGAGACAAGCCATCAACAATCTACAGAGTACATATTCAGGTTTTGGCTTCATCAATGATGTTAATGTCTATAAGATTATTGACTCTCCACATCCTTTGGTCATAAAGAAGATGCTATTAAAGACGAAAGAAAGGCAATTAGATGAAGGTTTGACATTGTTGAAACAATTATGGGACAAGGGTTACAGTGCTGTTGATATTGTCTCTACAAGTTTTAGAGTCAGTAAAAATTTAGAAATCAATGAAAGTGATAGATTGGAGATGATGAAAGAAATTGGACAAACTCATATGAGAGTATTAGAGGGTGTTGGTAGTTATTTGCAATTGTCCGGTTTGTTGGCTAGAATCAGCAGATTGTGATAAGTGTCATGAATATCTTTGAATTCAATACCTGTGCAATATAATCATATATATCAACTCCTTTGTCAACAATGTAGTGATAATGAAACAGTATGTCTATACCTACTTAACTACCAGAGCTACTACAAATGTTGATTGCGGTGATTACCTTATTGATTACGTAACATTATTTAAGATTTTTTTTCACAACCACTTTTATACCTCATGTAGAAATATCAAGATTCATAATACACCATGATCAGCTTTTTATATCAACCTGGCATATATTACTCGTAAGTTATCAATCTTTGTATAAGGTTTTATTTGAAAGACAGGATAAACGACAAAAATACCTGAAAAATGAGCCAACTGGAAGACGATATTGATCTTTTACTGCAAGACCACAGTGATATAGAACTGTTTGATCACGATGCTTTTATCACAGAACCTCAAGTACACGTCGGAGAGATAGAGATGATTGATCAAGAAGACATCATTGACGCAGATGACAGCATTGCCACTCCAAACACCCATGCCACAGTCACTACTACTAACATGACTTTAGATTTGATCAAAAGTGACAGTGATAATTACGGTTTGCTTGGGAATGATGTTCAAGACACTAACAAAGAGGATCAGGAGGAATATTCAGATGTTGATGTTGAAGAAAATTATGAAATGAATGATGCACTTGGAACTGACAGGACTGATACCTCAGGAAAATACTCTGAAGCCCCTTTTGGCTCTGGTGTTGACGTGAGAAATGTGACACATGAATCAGAAGTCCTTTTCTTTGATGAGGAGCATGCTTTGGAGGAAGTAGAAGCGTTTACAAATACAGATGATGCGAAGGATGTCGTCGAGGATCAGATATACGAGGAATATGAAGATTTTGAAGAAAGTAGGGAGATGATTCCTGGGAATGTAAACCTAGATACCGATTCCTCAGAAGAAGAGATCAAGAATGATAAAGCTCAAGTCCATGGAGTAGATGCTACTCACTTCGATAATGATGAGAATGCAGAAGAAAATGGAAGAAATCAAGATGATAATGACCAAGAAGAAGAAGAGGAAGAAGAAGAGGAAGTATTTGAAGATGCACATTCCAATGTTGAGGGAGAAAATCAAGCCTTTACCACGACGACAACTGCATCTGAAGTTGAACCAAATCTAGACAGTGATTCTGAAGCAGAAAACACTGGCCAGCAGGTGTACCCAGGTGTTGATTCTGATGAAGACGATGTTGACTCATCTGAACCTGAGCTCATTGAACATATCAAATTGAGTGACTGGAAGACTGAAGTTGAAGTTGAAGTCGAAACAAACCACAATGAAAATCTTGATTCGGATTCGGATGTGGAGGCGTTAGAACAATATTCACAAATGCCAATCATATTGAAGACTGATGTTTTCCCATATTTGTTAGTGCCTGTCCAGTCTGATATAAAACGCAGAATTTCAAAGGATTATGATAACATTATCAATCTGTTCGAGGACTGCAAAATCTTGAATGAAACAATGGATGTGTTCTTCAGCATGGTAAGATATATTTTCAACGAGCTGGATAATCCTTTCAGTCAAGATGATGACTTGTTGCTGAACTTTGAGGACTTTGAGGACTTGGAGTTATCTGAATCAAGCACTTATTGTCAAGAAATAACGTTTGGTGAGTTGATTACCTCATTCAAGGAATACAATTGTGATAAATCAATAGATGAATGGTGTCTCAACCTTCGGATTAGAACCGAAGAGAGTTTCTTGAGTAAATTTGACAAATTGAGTGCCCATTCCCAGCCAGGAGTTAGAAAGGAGGTCATTGAAGATTACAGCACAGTTGTTACTGATCATCTTGGAGACGAAGAGCCACCAGCTAAGAAAGCTAAAGTGTCAGCTTGAAAAATCTCAAAATCTTAAAATCTCAAAAAAAAAAAAAATCCTTAGAAAAATTCAACTCCGAAGTATGTGTCAACAAGAAACAATAGCCAGCCAACAGTCAAGCCATGTTTCTGGTCTTCCCAGAGGACCTCCCTGTGCCTAAGTTGGAGAATGATTTATGTGAACTGCTTACATGGAGGATAAGTAACACTGAAGCCTCACTAAAGGAGCGGATCCAAATTGACAAGAAATATCAGCGGTTTTTACAGAGCTCTTTACACGCAATATGGGATTCATCTTGTATACTGGCGAGGGCAGTCACTTTATACACCTTCCAATTTGATGTGCTCGAGATGCTATGTGATGATGAAGAATCTTTGGCTAGTTGTTCGATGGGATATTACCCTGGTGCATGTGATCACAACATCAATATTGAATCGGGTGGCGTCAAAATTATGGAGCCCAAAGAGGTGCTACAGATCACAGCTGATGTCAAACGGTTCCTGATAGATTCAACATCTGTTTTATACGACCTGGGTCAACACGGTTCAATTGCCGCTGCAACTAGTTATTTGATCGATCAAGTAACCCTCAACCACCATGAGGAAGTTGATAGCAATTCTCCTTCAAAACACACAATCCCCATGACGCTACCAATCAGTTGCGACTATTTGTGTGATACACGGTATATCGATGAGTGTATTGCATTGGAACTTCCGTTATATCTAAGTTGGTCGTTAGATTTTGAGGACGATAGTGATATTGTGCAACCCGCTTGTTCGAAATTTCTCATTGAGAAAGTTGATGACTATTACTCTGTGAGCTCTGAAGAGGGTCAACATAGACTCGAATCAGATAAAGTAGATATATGGATTGTGGAATACAATAAACCTCAGCTGCTGAGTCAATTAGAGCTACATTTGGTTGATGAGAATTTGGAAAGAGGAATGGCCTATATGTTAGTTTCTTCATATATGGATCTGGTACCAACTTTTGATGAGCCACAAGGCCCTTGTGAAGCTCTCTACCATTTCAATATGCTCGGTGAATACATATTTGAACCTGAAAAGATTAGTTACCTCCAGTTGTTGTGTGCTTTTGAAGAGTGCCTTATTATTGAGGAGAGTTTAATGGAATCAGTTGGTCTAGATGACGTTAACCTTGCAGATGAATGTCAAATTTCGCATGGAACTGAATTTATGTTATCGTTAGGTGATATGGGTTCCTCACCAATGAGAGAGAGTACTAGTCCTGTGAAGTTCAATCTACCCGTTGAAATATCATCACTCGAAGTTGATACAGCTTTTAACACAAGTGAGACGTATAGTGTTGCTATGACTATCAATGATATTGATGAAACTGATTCAATTATAGAATCACAACTACTGGTTTGTTCCACTTCAAACACATTAGATGCGACGAAAATGGTAACGATGAATGGTAACGACGATTTTATCACAAATAATATTAGTGGCTCTGACAACATCACCAAAAGAAGTTTAATTGATGATGATGAGGAATTGAATTCCATTATCGAAAACAAAAGGAAAGCGATCAGGAAAGATAAAAAGCTTGATAAAACATATACATCACCATTGGTTGAGCTACTATTACATAAAAGTGGAAAGAATGATACGATCACATCAGCAGTTGACTCATCCTCTAAAGCTCTTGGTGACATCAAGACTGAGGTTGAAGAAGATAATCAAGAGAAACACGGTAGAGAAGAAGATATATGCGAAAAAGGAGAAAAAGAAGCAGATGAAAGAATAAACATGTTGTTTGGATCAGAAAAAGGCAACACGTTGACAGATAAAAGCGAAGTTATATTCAACTATTCCATTAGAAGAAATAATCATTTGTTGAAAGAGTTGGACCAACTTGGTTTCTTGGAGATATATGAGATGGAACTAGAGTTGGTGGATGTTGATTTTATTTTTAATGCTCGCAGCGGTTTGTTAATGTTCAGTTTTCTCGACATCACACAAACTGATATTGATGGTCGTTTGTTATTTGAGAAGCGATTTATCTTCAATAAGGCTAGGTATAAAAGATTGATGGTGATGTTGATCGTGAATGAATTGTCTAATGAGGATGTTCTGGTCGGTTTTCAATCGGCCCTTTCATTGATGGACGTCGATTGCTTTATCGTTAAAAAACGTTACGTACATCACTGGATTAATTATTTATGCCAAGTATCTAAAGGTGACATGTTGTCTAAAGGCATCGGTAGTTATGATTTAACTGAGATAAACCCATCAGTATTATTTTTGGTTGATAGTGGTATGAATTTATTATCAGCTTTTGAAATTCTTAACCAGATCTCATTATATGAGTTCATTCAGATGGAAGGCTCAGAGAAAAGGTTGAAGTTTGGAGATTTGTTGACGGAAAAGCAGTTTCTTGATCTTGATCAATTTCTTACGGTGAAGTGGTCATATGTATAGTCAAAAAGTAGTAAATGCCATTCATTAGTAGTAGTATTAGTATGAGTTATCCAAATTTAGTGCGCCAACCAATTGATTATGTAATCCTATTCCAAGGAGTTTTTTTTTTTTTTTCGAAGTTTCGAAAATGAGAAACGTCAACAACTTCGAAAGATCAACAAATATTCAAATATAACAACCTATCCATTAAATACTTCCTTCAAGCTTCATCGATTAGTATCTGAGTTGCAATATTGGAATATTTGAACCACATTCTTGACCAAAATCGCCACCCACAATTTCTTTTGGTTTACTTGTCTTCAAAGAAAGTGTATTATTATTGATTGTCATAAAATCAGCAGCAGATCCCAATGGTTGTTTTAGCAGCTTCTATTATCACCAAGAATGGAAAGGCCATTCTATCAAGACAGTTCAAAGATCTAACTAAAGATAGGGTGACTGAGCTATTAGCCAACTTTTCAAACTTGTTGTCTGACAATTCAACACAACATACCACTGTCGAAGATGAACACGTTAGATATGTCTATCAACCTTTAGATGATCTCTACATTATTTTGATAACCAATCGTCAATCAAATATCCTTCAAGACATTGATACTCTTCACTTGTTTTCAGAAACTGTTACGTCTTTGTTGAGAACGATAAATGAATACGAAATCTTTGAGCATGCCTTTGAAATATTAAGTGCTTTTGATGAAATTATCACAATGGGTTATAAAGAGAATCTTTCCTTACTCCAAATTAAGACATTCTTGGAAATGGATTCTCACGAAGAAAAGATTCAGGAGATTATTGAACGTAACAAAGAATTTGAAGCTAATGAAGAAAGAAAGCGTCGTGCCAAAGAAATTCAGCGCAAAGAATTTGCACGCCGTAACATGGAAAGCCCTTACTTACAACAAGCTCAATCGTTTGGTAATTCAACTCCAGGAGGTTATGATTACCAGCAAGCACCATCGTCTACCTCTCAACAATCTTACATGCCTCCAACTCCAGTGGAACAATCTAATACTTTCAAACCTAAGGCAGCCCCTCGCGGTCGTGGATTACAGTTAGGTAAGCCTAACAAGAAACAAACAAGTGACCCAGCTTCTGAACCATTAATTAATACAACTCAGCAATATCAATCCCCAGTTGAACAGCAACAGTATCGTCAAGCCCCACCTGCGGTGACCTCAACTCTTATCGAAGAAGACAAGCCAATCAACAACGGTATTTTGATCACCATCGATGAAAAGATCACAGCTGAAATTACTAGGGAAGGTTCTATTGTCTCAAGTGAATTGAAGGGTGTTTTGCAATTACGTATTAATGATCCGTCGTTAGCCCATTCAAAAATCTTGTTGTCCAATGAAAGTCAAGATATCAATTTCAAAGCACATCCAAATGTGGACAGATCTCTATTTTCAAACCAAGCTATAATTGGGCTTAAGAATTCTGAAAAACCTTTCCCATCCAATGATTTGAACCTAGGTGTTCTTAGATGGAGAGGTGTTGGCAAGCAAGATGATAATAAGTTCCTACCAATTACTTTTAGCACTTGGGTTTCAGAGAATGGTTCAAATGTCGATGTCACATTAGAGATTGAGGTAAACGAAAATTATCATCAAACAATTAATAATCTTATTGTTCTTGTTCCGATTGCCACTGAAAATGTTGAATTAAAATCAGATACAGGTAAAATTCTTAATATCACTGAAGAAGGTGTTCTGTTTGAAGTTGAATCACTATCACAAGGTGAAAGTGGAGTTTTGGAATTCTCTATTGAAGGAAATGAAGATATATTATTCCCAATTGAAGTTTCATTCAAGAACGATGATCCATCCAATAATTTATGTGGTATTAAAGTCTTGGATGTCGTTACAGTTGAAGACGGTCAGTCGCTACCATTTGACTTGAAGAGTGAGCTATCAACTGAGGGTTATTTCATTGTTTGAAGATAACAGAGAGGGCTGGTTAATCGCTTTATTATTATCCCTTTGTTATTATTCTTCTTGTGACCGATAGAAACCTGGTTGGGTTTTCCTATAGGTGCAAAACAAAATGTATCATAGTCTATATAAGCCACTGAACAAAAATTAAAACTATTCAAGATAGTATTGATAATATTACACTAGTGTTCTTGTTAATCATGATGTTTTCTCTAGGATGTAGATTATCAAAGCAAACATGAGATGATTTACAGATTTTCTTATAACGATTAATGTCGTATGATTATTATCCAATTCTGATAAGTTAAATAGTCTATAAAGAGGAGAGTACTATGAGATTGCTTGACTGAGAATACTATCATGACTATCATGACGATAAATCAATAGGCAAGATTCAAGTAACAAAGAAAAATCATAAAAATTCTTAGCTAGGTCAAGAGCTAGACAGCTTCCAATCACTGGAAAGCAGAGGAATTGAATAAGTAAAATCTAGGTTTAACAGATTTAACATCTTGCTATAAAACGGATATAAAAGAAGAGCATTGTGCTAACTCAAGGAACTGAGTAGCTCATTCCACTTAGAACAACAGTAAATGAGCATCCTAATCTATGTTTTCTCTCTAGGTCATTTAATTGTTCCAATATTGTTCTTTTGGGATCATTGGCGGTCCTGGCATCCTTAACATGAGTTATCAAAACATTTAGATTATTTAGAGTTTTTGAAGTATGGAGACTTCTTACAACGTCATTCAGGTTGCAAAGTTCATGATATAGAGTTTGTGGAGTCAAATGGCCATATAGAGGTTGATTAGATGGTTGGTTTGGTGTGGAGCATTCGATCATAATAGTCTTCAATTTTGATTCAATAATGAGAGGCGCCACGCTCTGCCATACTAGTGCGTTTTTATCAGATTCTGGATTGAAGTCTGATTCGACGTCACCAAATATCAAAATGTATTTATCCTTCAATGAATCTTGAATCAAATATGCTGTGGACTCGTATTCACGACAAGAACTTTTCGGGTAAGAGTATATGTGGCCGTGGTTGATGGGAAACGGTAATATGTTGTAGTTTTCATTAATCTTAAAGGAAAGACTTGGTTCTATTTGTTTCAATCTCAAAAATTCACCATTCAGTTCACTTGTTAAGTCTGGCCATATAGAGTCATTGAACAGGTCTGATCGTATACTCTTTATTGTTGACTCTAACCCATAAACCAGCTTTCCAGAGTGAGGATTGAAACCAGCAGAGTTTATCATCAGCGATAACAAGTGGTCTAAATGAGGGTGTGTTATGAGATAATTCTTCAACAAATCTAGAATCTCGTAGGCCAGCTCCAAAGCTGTATAAGTGTCCAGTTGTGTATCTGAAGGGGATTGAGCTATTAGAGACAGTCCAGTGGAGTCTCGTACTCTTGCATTCTGATTATATTTTGCTATTGGTAGACAATCTTTGTAGTATTGCAACAAACACCTTGTAACCCTCCCTTCATCTAAGCTGTGCTTTTCATCGTTTATTATCTCAATCAATCTGCCTAATCCTGATCCTGCATCAATTGATAATAGTACTTGGTCTAGCTTGTTTATGATTATATCTCTATATGAGATATAGGAAGGTTTGAGTAGATAGGCACACGTCACAGTCTCCAAAGGTCCTCCCGAAGAGCCTAGCACTGTCAAATCAAAGTTGTAGTTTGACATCAATATATGTTTGGCAATTCTATTAGGGAAAGCTTCTAAAAAAGTATATTATTCTATCAACAAGGAAAGAACTGCAAGTTGGCAAATTCTGGAGTTTTATCTCCTAACTATTCTTCAAAGACAGATGAAAAGAGCAGCAGAGAGAAAGAATGAAAAAAACTTCCAATTGGTTCGTGTAACTGAATAATTAATTATGAGCAGCAATGGATGTAGATTCCGAGGTTTGTAGCCTAGTAATCAAGTAACTTTCTCTGTGGATACCAAGTTTGTTGATGTTTTTGGGCTTCGTTTCTTTTTTGGACTTCCAATCTTCAATTACGTCAGAGATTATGTAATCTTTGGGAACACTATACACTATACTACTACTACATCAATTATTATTACACCGGATCATCATGTGCTGTAGTATAGCTTTATTTATGACCAAGTCAAAGCTGACCAACATAGCCAGGACTTCATCAAAAGCACATATCTACAAAGTTGCAACTTAAGTCGAATAAATCATGAATTAAAGTAGAATGAGCATATAGATAACAAACCAAAATGCTGTAAAATGAAGAAACAAAGGTACCAATCTTCAAGAGTTGGAACAGAATATGAATGTAGGATAATAATTAAATATTAACCTTGTAATTAAAACAGTTAGGAAAAAAATGCAAGTAAAAAGTAATAAAAACAAGCACGAGGAAATAATTCTTATATCAGAAATCAGACAAAGAGATTCAAGTGATGCTGAAAATTGGGGGGTTGGGAAAAAATAATGAACAGTATTGATCTTTCAATTGCAATTGAAAGCATATAGACTAGCAGAATTGAAATTGAAGTTGTTATTCCAAATCAAATTAGAAGAGGAACACGAATACAATTGATAATAACCAGCTGTTAAAAGCAAAAGTGGATGCGCCAGCTTCATAAGAGGAAACAGAAGCTTCAGTGGTGCCGCTTGAAGATGCGGATGATGATGATGATGATGATAATGATGAAGATGAAGCTTCGGTGGTGCTAGCTGATCCTGAAGCAGGAGCAACAGTAGCAGCAGAAGCAGAGATGGACCCAGTGTTTTCCAAAGTTGTAATGATAGTAACTGGAGTAGAAGTAGCATATGCTACGCCGCCAGATGTCACAGTAACAAGAACATTAGTGGTTTGTGTTAGAGTGCTTTCAATAACTGGAGTTTCAGCTTGGGTCTCTGAGCTGCTAGTGATAGTAGTTAGAGTAGTGGCTGGAGTTTCAGCTGAAGCAGCGATAACAGTGGTCTCAGTAGTACCACCAACAATAGTGGTTAGTGTTGAAGCAGCAACAACGGTAGTTTCTGTGGAAGCAGCAACGACAGTAGTTTGTGTAGAGGCAGAAACAACAGTAGTCTCAGTAGTACCACCAACAATAGTGGTTAGTGTTGAAGCAGCAAAAACGGTAGTTTGCGTGGAAGCAGCAACGACAGTAGTTTGTGTAGAGGCAGCAACGACAGTGGTTTCAGTTGAACCACCGACAGTGATCACTTGTGTGGTAGACCCTGTACTCGTGGCTAAGGTTGAAGTAACACCAGTAGGAACTAAAGTAGTAACAGCCTTTGTAGAACTACTCAATGGGCAATACGTTGTGTAAGATGTGACAACGCCAGAACTGGTTTCCGTGATCACGACAACACCTGTAGTTACAGTTGCCTTTGAGCATGCGTCATTGGAGCAGGAAGTGATAGTAACAACTGTGGTGCTTGGTGTTTCCTCGATATATATAGCAGAAGCTGTGACCACATTACCAGCACTGTTAGTAGTTAAGAAATAGCTGATAACTTCAGTTAATGATGAGCCAACAGAGTTGGTTGTAGCAACAGTTGTTGCAGATGGAACAGTTTCAGCGACAGTGGTGGAGGCAGTAATAACATCACCAGCAGAGTTGGTGGTGGCATAGAAGCTGATAACTTCAGTGGTACTAGCACCGTCACTACCAGTAGTTGTAACTAATGTTTCAGCAGGGATGGATAAGGTAATAGTGGTGGAACCAGTTATCAATACACCAGCAGAGTTTGTGGTTGGGTAATAGCTGATAGCTTCGGTGATTGTTGAACCAGCAGCATTGACAGTAGTGATGATGGTTTCAGCTGGAACAGTTTCTGGAATGGTAGTGGTACCTGTAACAATGCTACCAGCACTGTCAGTGGTCAAGTAGTAACTAATAACTTCAGTTAATGATGAGCCAACAGAGTTGGTTGTAGCAACAGTTGTTGCAGATGGAACAGTTTCAGCGACAGTGGTGGAGGCAGTAATAACATCACCAGCAGAGTTGGTGGTGGCATAGAAGCTGATAACTTCAGTGGTACTAGCACCGTCACTACCAGTAGTTGTAACTAATGTTTCAGCAGGGATGGATAAGGTAATAGTGGTGGAACCAGTTATCAATACACCAGCAGAGTTTGTGGTTGGGTAATAGCTGATAGCTTCAGTGATTGTTGAACCAGCAGAATTAACAGTAGTGATGATGGTCTCAGCTGGAACAGTTTCTGGAATGGTAGTGGTACCTGTAACAATGCTACCAGCACTGTTAGTGGTCAAGTAGTAACTAATAACTTCAGTTAATGATGAGCCAACAGAGTTGGTTGTAGCAACAGTTGTTGCAGATGGAACAGTAAGGGTGCTAGAGGAAGAGCTTGTAGATGAGGACGAGCTAGATGATGATGATGATGATGATGATGATGATGATGATGAAGATGATGATGATGATGATGATGAGCTAGAAATTGTAGCTGACAAGTCAAAGCTTAGTACAGCTCTCTTGGCTAGCTTCTTTGAACTAGTGGCAGTAACATAAACTGTTGCATAATCAACATATGGTGCATCACCAGTGGCTTCACAGTATGCACTGAATACCAACCAAGCATCTGTAGAAATGCTTTCATCATATTCAAAGAAGTAAGTGTCATCGGTGATAGACACAGTTCCGTTCACTGTATCATCACCAACTTCCATAGACCCACTCACAAAGTAGTAGTTAGATTCATTATTTGCTTGAGCAGACACTGCAGTCCATGGGCCTAAAGTACCTGGAATGTATAAATCCCAACGAGGTTCACCTTCATAGAAATACCCTGTCATATAAGGAGATGATGAGGATGACGATACCGATGAGGAGCTTGAAGCAGATGATGAACCAGATGATGAGCCACTTTCGATACTAGTAGTGCTACCAGTAACAAAGTTACCAGCAGAATCAGTGGTTGGATAGTAGCTGATCACTTCAGTGACAGATGAGCCAGCAGAGTCGGTGGTGGTGATGGTAGTAGCAGATGGAACGGTTTCAACTTCAGTAGTGGTACCGGTGACAAAGCTACCTGCGGAGTTGGTGGCAGAGTAGTAGCTGATAATCTCAGTAACAGTTGAACCAGCAGAGTCGGTGGTGGTGACAGTAGTAGCAGCTGGAACAGTTTCTGAAGCAAAGCCAGAGGTTGCGCCAGATGATGAACCAGCGGATGAAACTGAAGAATCAGTAGATGAGCTAGCTGATGACACTAAAGAACCAGTTGTGGAACCAGATAAAGAACCAGCTGATGAAACTGAAGAGCCAGTAGATGAGCTGGCTGATGACACTGAAGATCCAGCTGAGGAGCCAGCTGATGAAACTGAAGAGCCACTAGATGAGCTAGCTGATGACATCGAAGAACCAGTAGTTGAGGAACCAGTTGAGGAACCAGCTGATGAAACTGAAGAGCCACTAGATGAGCTAGCTGATGACATTGAAGAACCAGTAGTTGAGGAACCAGAAGAAGAACCAGCTGATGAAACTGAAGAGCCACTAGATGAGCTAGCTGATGACACTGAAGAACCAGTTGAGGAACCAGATGAAGAATCAGCTGATGACACTGAAGAGCCAGTAGATGAGCTGTTTGATGACACTGAAGATCCAGTAGATGAGCTGGCTGATGACACTGAAGATCCAGTTGAGGAACCAGATGAAGAACCAGCTGATGAAGCTGAAGAGCCAGTAGATGAGCTAGCTGATGACACTGAAGAACCAGTTGAGGAACCAGATGAAGAACCAGCTGATGACACTGAAGAGCCAGTAGATGAGCTGGCTGATGACACTGAAGATCCAGCTGAGGAACCAGATGAAGAACCAGCTGATGAAACTGAAGAACCAGTAGATGAGCTAGCTGATGACACTGAAGAACCAGTTGAGGAACCAGCTGATGAAACTGAAGAGCCACTAGATGAGCTAGCTGATGACACTGAAGAACCAGTTGAGGAACCAGATGAAGAACCAGCTGATGAAACTGA